>CM060341.1:36814824-36834824 GCA_030674155.1 Stramonita haemastoma | reverse complement strand
GTGTGTGTGTGTGTGTGTGTGTGTGTGTGTGTGTGGTGTGTGTGTGTGGTGTGTGTTGTGCGTGCGTGCGTGTGGTGTGTGCACATTGTTGTTATTGTTTGGTTGTTGAACATTCCTTGTACATCAGTGAAAGTTAACATCACCAAGTGACCAAGTCATGCGCGCTTCGCACCTGCATTCATGTGGCACATCAAAACGAGCAAAATGTGCACACACAGAGTAACACTAGCAACAGGTAAATCGACATGCATGAGAGGCCCTGAAAGAGGCGATTAATTTTCCTTTCGTGAAGTGCTTGGGGGCAAGTGAACTAACACGCAGTACAAAAACCAGCAGCAAAGGTCGCTAGTGCCAGTGTGACTCAGCATACAGAGAGAAAAATCTTTTCCTGTTCCTTCTTCACTAAATCATCTACTAGTCACAATCGTAGCAACAGTATGTAACAACAGTCAGTGACAATTCAGTGAATTCACCACACTGCAGTGACCTAGCAACACACTCAAACCATGACGGCAAGCAATGTTACACTCACACACCACACACACACACAAACACACACACACACACACACACACACACACACACAGTGACACACACTCACACACACACACACACAAGGAGAAAGTTCACAATAAACTGGTCATGTCTATTGTGCACTGTTGGAACTACAAGGAGGATGTAGTGAATATTATAATGCACTCAATTTGTTCAAAGGTTTCACTTCTGTCACTAGTTGAAGTACTAATTAATTAAAAAAAATAATATTATATAAAAACAGCTATCAGATTTGCTTATAATGTTATATCCCTCTCATTGTTCTCTCAGAATATCAATTCAGCAGGTTTGTTAAAGCCATGATTTAAAAAATTCATTAAAACCACTATTTTCTTTCATGTCAGGGGAAAGAAACAAAACTAAAAACAAAACCCCAAAATGTTACATTTACAATACTATGGCAATCCTGACACAGTCCATGAATATATGTACACAAATTATAAATTTTTTATACAAGAGAATCTTGGCAGATTTTTTTCTTTTTTCCGTTTCACAGCTGGAGCTCTGAGGTTTACCAATAGTGAGATTTTGCATATAGATATGCAACCGTTTCCCGCCCCCTCCCCCACTATGAAGGTTGCTGTACTCTGACTTTCGGGATATATGCTGGGTATGTTAGTGTTCAGAACTGTAAATGTAATTTGTTGACATGAATTCTGGGACCTTTAACATACATATTTGATCTGCAGGTTTAGTTGAAATACATAAGAGAAATTAAGGCACTGATATGTCTGCACTCTAAATTGATCTGGGAGACTGTAAAAATTGCCCACCCTTAATAATTTACCAGACAGCACCAAGATTTGAACTTGTGACTCCACAGACCCATGAGATTGAAGTCAAACAGTCTCAACCACTCGGCCATGGCGTCTGCCATTTAATAGATTTACAAAAGCTGTCCAGAAAAATTTGATACATGTAAGAAACAACAAACATTATTTGTCCTTGATGTTTTAGTTCCAATTACTAGCATAATAAGGTGATTCATGCTATTGTACAGTTAGAACTATGAACATTACCAAAGTCTAACACAAGCTGCATCAAACAGACTTATGTACAAAAATCAGCATGAGCATTTAACTGTTCACTTGCTAAAAAAAAACAGTAAAGGGCAAAACAGCACAGAATATGACAGTGTGATGTCAAATGATGAAGGGTGATAATGTGACATTCAGATTTATGGGCAAACAATGAAACATAGGACTGCTTCAGCCCTAGAAGAAAGGGTGGCTCTGCTGTGTGGCAATTAATGTCAACGAAAGAGCATGACAACTGATATTCAGATTTAGTGGGTGGACCTACTCAGGTGACTGACTTGAGCCAAAGTAGGGTAAACTAAGGGGTAGGTGTCAACTAACACAGGTCTGGTCTCAACAGTAAAAAGGGTGAGCTTTTTTCTCGAGTGCAGTCTAAAGAACAATACTACAGCCAGCACTGGTTGTCTAGAAACTAGAAAGATTGGCTACCAAGGTGTGTAATGTTTCTTGACTTGACTGTCTCTAAATCTGCAGCCTCAACATGGCGACATGATTTATTTAGACTGGCAACTTTTCAGCACATATAATCATCATTGTCAAACTTCATTTTACTTGCATGCACGCATGCACACATACACACACACACAAAATACATGTGATAATTTTAGAGACAATATGTATTATATAAAAAAAAAATTGACAGATAGTGCGATACACACATGATGATTTCAGAGACACTATGCATAATTTTTTTAAAAAAATCAATATTTTATGTGATATTTTCTTAATATAAAAATTTATATCAAAATTCAAGCTATTTCATTTTCAGTATCCCTTCCCCCTCCCCCTGGGAAAAAAATCTTTTAGCAAGCAACACTTTCAGAAGATTTCATTTTTCCCTGAAGTTGGAATGCTGCTACCTTAACACTAACACTGTAAGTTGTAACAGTGGACAAAATCCCACCAATGGTAAATCACATTCACAAGCTTTAACTCAGTCACTAGCTGAGGAACAAAATAAAACAAAAAACTAGGGGTCTTATTTCCATCTCGAAACTTCATCTTTCTCACTTGAAGTGCTTTCTCACAAAGATAACCTACAAGCGGTCCTGTCACTCCTATCTTGGGCAGTGTCCAAGTCCACTGTCACTTCTCCCTCAGTCCTTGCCCGGGGCAGTAGTTTATGATTGCTGACCTTCAGTGGCTTCACTCAGCTGATACTGTGATAGTGACAGCTTCTTGTCATGATGTGGGGTCTTGCTCTGATTGCTGACTGCACTGACATTTATAAATACTCGTGACAGTGACACTGATAATGAAATAATGTAAGTAAATATCAACCCATACTCATGACCGAGATATTTACTGAAAATGAGAAGTGAATATCAACACTACATGCACAGCCAACATTTATGTTTGTTTATAGTGCAAGAAAAATAAAAGTTCAAAAACACTGAATTAACGCCTGGCATATAATTTTATAGTCTGTCTATCCAAAGAACCTTTCATTTGTTTACAACTTAGTCACAGAACTACACTTTACAGAACTATAAACTAATAGTAATTTTTTTGTTGCTGTACTCAGCAATGTACTCTGCACAAAATAATAAAATTTCATACAGGTCTGTAAATTCTTGGATTTTGCAGCATTAAAAATAAAACAAATATTTAATATTACACTGTGTATACAAGTTTGTTTTGTTGCTGCTCAGTATTAATCTCTCAGATGAACATATAAATTATAATATCTATACTTGACTGCGTTATTAATACATGCATATAATATATGTGTACTGTGTATCAAGTCAGTGTACACATATACATACCTACATAATACAGTATAATGTACGTCCGATTCAATTCATGATTCATCTCCTGCTCATGAAGAAATGTCATGCTGATGTCAAGTTTACCTCCATATATATATGTAATATTACTCACTTTGAACTCACCAGCACTGCTATTTTTAGTATTTAAAAAAAAGTCATCTGCTAGTGCTAGGCATCAAATTAGCTCCTTCAAAGCTCTTTCTTTCAATGCAGCACAAGCTTTCATTACGTTCGAGGGGATATTTTCCCTGGAGTTAACATCAGTGCTGACCCCACTCTTCCCCAAAGTCCTCCGGATGAGACAATAAACCGAAGCCCAGTGTGCAAACGCACGCAGAACATCTTGTGCACATGTTAAATCCTGTTCCGCTTTTTGTAAGAGTAGGCTATTGTGTGCCAGTGGGAACAGATGACGATTTATAAAACTGCATACACATGGGGACTGGATGTAAAAAAGTGCATGGGTACTTATTCCATTATCTTTGATATTTATTATATAAGTATATTACATGATATATAAAGAATAAATAAATTTAAAAATGGATGGAGTAGAGAAAAAAAATCATCCTTGAACAAGCACTGGAACTAAGAGATTCTTTACAAAATTTCTGACACAGTGGGAGAGGGAGAGTTTGACCAGGAAAATACTTAACCTCTTAAAAATTAGAGTCAATGTGAACGATCCTGATTTTTAAATTTTATGATATGGTCTTGTTAGTTGTTATTCTTGGTTTGTTAGATCTTAGTATAATAATCATGTCTGATTTCATGGGATATGGATGTCTTGCTGAGGTGTGTCAGTGTTGGTCATTCACTGATTCAATGCATGGATGTGTTAACATAAAGGGGGTGGGGCTGCTGTGTATACAACCAGGCTCTTTGTCTGTTTGGATCTGTACTTTTGTGTACAATAAATTTAGGTGTTTTTGTTTGTTATTCATTTTATCATTAATTTATTAATTTTGGGGTGGGTAGGATTTTTTTCCCACGGGAGATGTGAGGATAGTACTTTGCTGGTGTGTGTGTGTGTGTGTGTGTGTGTGTGTGTGTGTGTGTGTGTGTGTGTGTGTGAGATAAAGTTTAGTGACAGTCACTGAATTACACAATTACTGAATTACTCAATTAGGCTCATTATGATGATGCCATGATACTGATAACATCGCCACAAATAGAATCTTTATTCATTTTTGTTTCATTGGATATACTTTTAAATAATTACCTTCAGTACTTTGGGAAATACAAGCAAATCAAAATAATCTGCATAATTGTTCTGTTCTTGTGAGAAAGTTCTTAGACTGTGCACTGTAAGGGGCCTTTAGCCAGGTTAAACTGGCTATAACAAAACATTAGCATCAAAAGGGTTCATGAATTGGTTATTACTTATTAAGTGGGTGTAAAATAAATAAGATCCGTAAGTCATGGGGTTGGGAAATGTGCTTGCCATTTATTTCATGCCGATTCTGATCATCTTATCATCAATCAATGTATCATTTGCATGATACATGGTGATGAAATATGACTAAAAGAGCCTAAGAGTTTTAATATTCTCTAAACTTTTTGTTTGATTCATGACATTATTTGGGGAATATTTTACTTCGACGGTAGCTTCAGAAATCATGTAAATAAAGGAGCGAAATTATAAACAAAAGCAGACCAGTCTCGAAGTAGCAGGTGCCGCCCCTCGAGGTGCATGTGACATTGCGACACATTTTCGTTTAAAATCCATCACAGATCAGTGTTCCTGAATCTGTCACACAACGAAGATGTTAATTAACAACAAAAATTTAGCCTCCTAACGTATCTTTGCATGGCTTTATCAATATACAGAGACGGGATTTGTGATGTTGGGACTGTCTTGTTCTTACCGGAAGTGAAACTCCCTTACCTGCCAACAAAATTTTCGAGGACACTGCTCTTTCCCGCACTTTGACTGCCCACCACAGCGATTTGAGGAAGATCAAGGGACAGCGGTATACCCAGTGATGAAAAAACATCTTGTAGTCTGTTCACCACTGGAATCAACTGTTCCATGCCCACGTTTCCGGACATTTTTGCGATTTTGTGTGCACCACTCCGCTACGATTCATACATTTGGCATTGCGGAAGAAGCTGGATGTGACGTCAGGGGTCACACACCATACTAATGAAATGCAACCCCGAAGCAGACGACAGTTTTGATGACAATTATAAATCAAAAGCGGAACACACAGGCGTGTAGAGATACAAAATGCTGACGATACACAAACAATAATATCAAAAGTCAAATCGAATAAGAAAAATCAGATTCTGGTTTCACACGACACAGAAAGTCGATCAATCAAATAGTCGGCAGCCAATCTCGAGCCTACAAGTTGTTTGGTCATTCATGAGGCGATTTCCCCACCCTCTGATAAGTTATAGACATGTTTTCTGCAGATAGCACGATACAAACTTCACATGTGTAGGCTAGAGTCTTTGCAAAAGTGTTGTAGACACTTGGTTTTACTCTGCTTTTGTTTGGAAGGGGGAACTCACAGTGGGTCAGGGGAGGATGACAAAACGGTATTTTTAGAAAAGGATGTCAGCCAGCTTGAGACATTGACAACACTTGATCCTATAGGCTAGTTGGCCTAGTACTACAGGGCCTCCGGGGTAATTTTTGTACTTTGACTTTATATGGTCATAGACTGAAGCAGTGGTTCGGGGTTTGTTAATCCCGATTGCTTTAAAGAGGCTCAAGCTGTACAGTCTACATTTGTTTTTGTTTGTTGAATTATTGATAAAAGTTCCAGTGTGGCAGAAGTCTATGTAGTCTACGATCCGGCTAGCCTACCTTTCGCACACAAAAGTAAACAAATGCGGATATGTAGGCTTCGCCGGCTTATGTGGTCATAACTCAAACGTGACAACCGGTAGCCAGGTTTTCACGTAAAGGGCTTTTTAACGGGCAGTCACTGATTGATTACCTCACTACCCCCCCGCCCCCCCAACAAAAACAACACACACACAAAAACAAAAGACCCCACCAAACAAAACCCAAACGAAACCAAACAAAAACATACAAACAGAACATACGTGTTGGAACAAAACATGTTCAAATATTTTTTTTCTTTTTTCTGTCCGCCAGAAGCTACCCAGCCAAGATGAAACATTCCGGATAAATCGCTAGACATACAGTTGAAACAGCCCCCCAAAACAAAAAAACAAAAAACAGCAAGTGAACAAAAAAACAAACCTACACACACACACCACACACACACACACACACACACACACACACACACACACACACACAACAACACACAACACACCACACACAACAACAAACACACAAACACACACACCACCACACCACACACACACACACACAAACACACACAACACACACACACACAAAACACACACACACACAAACACACACACACACACACAAACACACACACACCACAAACACAAACACACAACACAACAACACACACACACACACACAACACACACCACCACCCACCACAACACACAAAACAAAACAAAAAAACCCTCCACAAATTAACAACAAACAACATCCTTCGGATGAGACTATAAACGAGGCCCGTGTGCGACCGCTCGCAGAACATCTTGCCCACACTTTAAATCCTGTTCCGCTTTTTGTAAGAGTAGGCCATTGTGTGCCGTGGGAACATATGATAAGATTTACAAAAAAAACTGCATGCACACGGGGACTGGATATAAAAAAGCGCATGAGTGCTTATTCCATAAATCCTCGATATAAAAGAATAAATAAATAAAAAATAAATAAGATAATAGAAAAACAACAACACACACACGAAACAACGAACATCCAAAACCAAGCAAAACCCCTACTCCCCCACTCCCCCCCCCAAACAAACAAACAAGCAAACAAAAACGAACAAAACCCCCACCACTACCACAACGATGACAAAACAAACGGTCGCTTACACAAAAATTCACCATTGGTGAACTCGGAGCTCTAGCCGAGAAAAGAAAACAAAACAACAAGACCAACAACAGCAACGATATACACAACAACAACAACAACAACAACAACAACAACAACAACAACAGAAACGAACTCTATTGCGGCAAATTAATATTCAGCAAGTTTGAGTAACACGATTAAAAAAAAAATTAATTTCAGTTATTTTTCTACCCCAGAAGAGTGAGGTTAGAAACAAGTTTGTAGTTTTGTGTTCGTTTTGTGGTTTGTTTTTTTTTGTGTGATTAGTTTTCTTGTTTGTGTAGTTTTCAGTTTCTTTGAAAGAGGTAGGGTGTTGTTGTTAGTATTGTTGTTGTAGTAGAGTTGTTGAGCGTTCCTCAGCTTAACAGCCCTAGCAGGCCACTCCAGAATACACACTCTGTCTCCCTAATCTCATAATATTATGAGAATAACAATGAGACTGCAAGTACGTACACGCTGGATGAGAAGTTGGCGTGTATGGCCGTTTTGTTTTATTTTTATTTATTTATTATTATTTTATTTTGTTTTTGAAGTAGGCAAGTGGGAAGAGATTTAACGAGAGCATAAATGTGTGTGTGTGTGTGTGTGTGTGTGTGTGTGTGTGTGTGTGTGTGTGTGTGTGTGTGTGTGTGTGTGTGTGTGTGTGTGTGTGTGTGTGTGTGTGTGTGTGTGTGGTGTAGGTGTGTATGTGTGTTTGAATCGTTCTTTTATATTGAGGATAATGGAATAAGCACTCATGTGCTTTAAAAAAATTAAAATTTTTTTTTTACATCCAGTCCCTGTGTGTATGGTTGTGTGTGTGTGTGTGTGTGTGTGTGTGTGTGTGTGTGTGTGTGTGTGTGTGTGTGTGTGTGTGTGTGTCGTGCGTGCGTGGCGCGCACGCGCGCGTGTGCATGCGTGTGTGTGTTTTAGAACCTGAAGGGAAGTGGGTTGGTCAGTTTGATCTGACCAGCGGCAGTGACATGATAGTCATGATGGCAGCAAGATAACGGAAGAAGATTAAGATCACAAGTTTGGTGTCCTGCTCGCATTGTCTTGACTCATTCTTCATTATTCATTCATTCATTCATTCATTCATTTTTTCTTTTATATCGAGGATAATGGAATAAGCATTTATATGCTTTTCTTTTTACATCCAGTCCCCGTGTATATGCAGTTTTGTAAATGTCATCTGTTCCCACTGGCACACAATCGCCTATCTTTCGAAAAGCGGAACAGGTTTTAACGCGTGCGCAAGATGTTCTGCGTGTGTTCGCATACGGGGCCTCGGTTTGTAGTCCTGGGGGACTTTTTTTGGGGGGGGGGGGGGAGGGAGTGGAGTTAACTCCAGGGGAAAAATATCCCTTGAACGAGATTCAAACCCGGTCGTCAGATTGCGTGCGCAATGTTCTAACCACAAGTTTATCCCGTCCCCTGTGTAGTCATGTAGTTCTGAGACTATAGGGACTTGGATTGCGTGCGCTATGTTCTAACCACTAGGCTATCCTGTTCCTATGTTGTCATCTAGTTCTGAGACTATAGGACTATAGGGATGACAACATAGGGACTGAACAAAGACAATGCCAGAAAACAAACCCAAACCAAACAAAATCAAAACCAAAACAACACAAAAAACCCCCAACCTCCTAACAGAAATCAGACCCAAGCTAGGATGACTCACAGGGGGAGAGAACAGATGGTGTGTCAAATATTTGCAATTAATGAAAAAAAAAAAAAAGGGAAGTTTTTGTAGAGAGTCCTACACAGGTATTATCTAGGTCGCTACTCTAATTCCCATTCCGCCTAATTCGGTACTGGAAATCTAGAGTCCTAGACTAATTCCTATTTTCTTTAGTAGCCTAACCCTAAAGAGGAGTAGGGCTCGACTACTTGTGGGCCGGGAGTGATAAAGGGGGGATAGAAAGAGGATAGTAGAAAAATAGGGGATAGAAATATAAAAGTAGAGGTAGTAGGTAAGTGAAATTAATTAATTCCTCAACTCACTCAGTAGCCACACTAAATACACTATGAATGCGACAAATAACAACATTCATTCAATGCGACTCCAGACCGAGCAAGTTGGGTTTACACATGTATATATTGCACAGCACAACCTACTACACTACAACATAAACACGACATATCACCAATTGAACTCCAAGTACAATTACAACCACTATCTATTTTGTCCAGTTCTCACAACAAAATCAACCTAAGAATCAATCTCAGATCAGAACGCAACTAACAAACGACAATGATAGGGGTGGAGATGGAATGATGGAAAAAGCACATGTCTGTCCCGAGCCTTAAGGCTCATCAGGCCGGTGCTTATCCCGGTTTCTGTGGCGTTAAGCGACTGAGAGTCGTAGACTCCCCCCTGGATAGGACGCCAGTCCATCACAGGGTTAAACCCCCAACACAAGGTTGGTACCCCTTTTACACATGGGTGGGTTGAGAAAATAGCCGTAAAGTGCCTTTTCCAAGGGCACAACGCCGTAGCCAAAAGCTGGGATCGAACCCGCAACCTTTAGATTACGAGTCCAACGCCCTAACCACTAGACTACAGCGGGGGCATGTGACAAGAAGCGATGGGAAAACATGCCAGGATGTTCCTTAATGGGGAACATCCAGACTCAGAGAGTCACACGACCTTTTCCCTCACAGTTCCCAGCAGGAAAATGAATGATCTTGACAGGAAGATGTCCAGAGACTCTGTAAGGAAGTTACTAAACTTATGCTTAGTAACATCAAACACAAAAATTCGTTTTTGTGAGGGTGTGTTACAATAAAATAACGTCCCCATTAAAAAAAACACACACAACAAAAACAAAACAAAAAACAACCAACCCAACTAACCAACCAACTAATCGGAAAGTAACTAATCAAGCAAATCAATAAAAACAAACAAACAAACCCAAAACAAAAGCAACCAATGCAACAAAGATAACTATGATAACAACGACCACAACACCATCCAACCAACCAACCAAACAAGCAAAACTACCACGAGTAAGACCACACACAAAAATGAGCCAAACCCCAAAGGCAAAATTACCCCCCCAAAAAACAAAACAAAACAAAACACGCAGGCAAAAAGAAAAAGCAACACGCGCGCGCGCGCACACACACACACACGCAAACACACGCACGCCTGCACACGTGCACATACACACAACATATGCGCTCCCGTGTGCGTGCCTGCGCGCATACTTTTTAGTCACACTATTTCACAATAATATATCCGAATTTCTTAAAGACGCTATTTGCGATGTTCCACCGGACAACAGATTTAAATTTGTATATAACTGCACACTTTTAATCTGACATAAACAACTCTACAATTTGACAGGCCCCCCCCCCCCCCCCCCCCCCCATGACCTTCAGCGTCAGCAGGGCTATAAAGAACTGTTCATTGGTATTAACCCCCCTCCCCCCAACCCCCCACACCCCCAAAACAACAACAACAACAACCAACCAACCAAACCAAACCAAACCAAAACAAAAAACCCAACCAAAAGAAAACCCAAACAAACAAGCACAACCGGAAAAGATATTACTCATACACGTATTTTCCTGTTGTCATCAGCATTAATATAAGGTCAAAAGCGTGATAAGTTTTCGTGGAGAGTGTATTCTGCTTATGGAAGAATTCAGGGCTATCCTTAAATCTGATAAAAGACTGGTTGATACTAAATAATACTGATAGTCACGAAGACAATAGCTGATTTGTGTGTGTGTGTGGTGTGTGTGTGTGTGTGTGTGTGTGTGTGTGTGTGGAGAGAGGAGAGAGAGAGAGAGAGAGAGGAGAGAGAGAGAGAGAGAGAGAGAGAGAGAGGGGGGGGCGGGTGTTATTGCAATGCAGTATACTAAAAATGAAATCATGCGTCAGGAAGACTTAGCTTTCAGACTGAAAATAATGATGTCATCTTTAGCTGAAGGCAAGTAGGCTTCACACCGTGCACAAAGTCTTTCATGACACGATCATTATCATTCCCACAGCATTGAGTCATATCACACACACACACACACACACCACACACACACACACACACACACACACACACACACACACACACACACACACACACACACACACACACAGAGCTGTCGTGTTTGTGACTATTTGGTGTCAAATGGTCTGTACTCTGTTGTGACTTAAAAGTGGTATGCAATACCAAACAAAACAATACAATATAACTCACACACACACAATCCACCCACCCCACGCACGCACGCACACACACACACACACACACACACACACACACACACACACACACACACACACACACACACACACACACACACGACATATGAGCCCTATTCAAGACATCTCAAATCTCATCTGTAAACTGTGTTAAAATTTTGGAAGACTCAATTATTATATATTCCCAAAAATGAGTCATGCATTTTCTCTCAGCCACTGCCTTGTGAATATAATAGAATCTTTTTTTCAAAGCCCAATTCTAAATGACTGCTTACAAGACTGATACTGAAATCCAGATGAAATAATTATGTTAACCCAGTTTTTTTTAGTATCATCAAGTGTGAACAGGTTTTAAATCAAAGAGCAGCAGCAGCAGCAGCAGCAGCAACAACAACAACAGCAACAAAAACACACACTCACGCACGCACCACACACGCACGCACGCACGCACGCACCACACACACACACACACACACACACACACACACACACACACACACACACACAGAGTTTCGTATAGCCTACGGTGTAAGCGAAAATCAGGAAACCCAGAGGTTTTGTGTCTTTTATTTTTTCAGTTCCCATAACACTCTATCATGTCATCAAATGAATAAAAAAATGAAGGAATACAAGTACAGAGAGAACACTGAACACTGAACACATTTTATTGCTTTAAAGCTGTACAAAGCTCATCAAGCATGCATCGCGAAAGATCGAATCAAACACGACGCGAAATGTTTGACGTGGAAACCATAACAAACAATAAAATTAAAAAAATCGGAATTGACAATATTTGTCAGTGACTGTCACATCAAGCAGCACACTGGTCCACGGTGCACGGCCGTCATCACCCCAGGTAGAACCAGATGAGGTCACGGAGCACCTGTAGTTTCCGCAGAGCGCGTACCTGTGTGTGTACCTGGGTATGCAGTTCTGCTAGCACGCCTTCCCCTCCGTAGACTGTCCAGTTTCGTCACTTCTTCTGTCAGCATGCTCATGTACACAAGAGAGAGAAGAGGAGAGAGAGAGAGAGAGAGAGAGAGAGAGGAGAGAGAGAGAGAGAGAGAGAGAGAGAGAGAGAGAGAGAGAGAGAGAGAGAGAGAGAGAGAGGAATACATAAATATAAACGAAAAAAAAAATGAAAAAGAAACAAAAAAAATAAACGAATCTGTGGAATTATGTGGAATTACATAATCTTTTTCATTTCATGTGATTCATAATAAGCCAACCGACTCATAAAGTTCACATCAGGGCTATGACCTTATTTGGTTTAATGAACTCACACTAAACATTCAAGTTCAAAAAGTTTCCCCTCCTCTCCCTCTATTCATTGATTAGAAAGACCGTCATGGGATGACTTAACAAAGTATAAGATTACAGCTCTTTTTCTTCTCTCTTTTTCTAAGTCTTATCTAACATTTAAAACAAAAGTTGTTTTAAGATTTGTGTGTGTGTGTGTGTGTGTGTGTGTGTGTGTGTGTGTGTGTGTGTGTGTGTGTGTGTGTGTGTGTGTGTGGTGTGTGTGTGTGTGTGTGTGTGTGTGTGTGTGTGTGTGTGTGAATTTAAAAAAAAGCTTTCTTTTGTTTTTTGTTTATTTGTTTTTCGTCATTTTTGCGTATTCAATCTGTACACCGAGGTTCTAAAAAAAAAAAAGCTGGCCTACTTAGTCAAGACGTATCGTTGTACTGTTTAAAAAAAAAAAAAGTACACAGTTCTTGACCTTGCGTCTCAGTTTACTGCGACAAGATCTTTCTCTCTGTCTGTCTCCGGGGACGGATAGCCTTGTGGTCAGAACATTGCGCTGGCAATTTGACGACCCGGGTTCGATTCGTCGAGGAGATTTTTCTCCTGGAGTTAACATCAGTGCTGACTCCACTCTCCCTAAAGTCCTTCGGATGAGACTTTAAACCGAGGCCCCATGTGCTAACGCACGCAGAACATATTGCGCACACGTTAAATCCTGTTCCGCTTTTCGTAAGAGTAGGCCATCGTGTGCCGGTGGGAACAGATGACATTTACAAAACTGCATACGCACGGGGACTGGATGTAAAAAAAGCACAAGAGTGCTTATTCCATTATCCTCGATATAAAAGAATAAATCAAATCAATCATCTCTATCTCTGTATCTCTGTCTGTCTCCCTCCTTCTCTCTCTTTGATGCTCAAACCAGTGGAAAGGATATTCCACACACAAAACTGCATACCCCCCCCCCCCCTAAAAAACAACAACAACCCAAAACAACAACAAAACAAAAGCATGCCAAGCTTGGAGCAAGGGAGAGAATCGTATTTATCAGATCGTATATATCTTTAGTCTCCCATTAGACATTTCAGGATCTAAATTGAATTGAATTGAATAAATTTTATTCAAAGAGGTTTATGGTATACGCAAATATTACTTTTTCTTTTTTCTTAAAAATTTTTTTTTTAACAACTAGCCCTCTGGGCATAAGGAATACAAATAACCAACAAAAAAAATCTCATCTCAACCAAACAACAAAAAACAACTTCTTTCTTCTTTTTTCTTTTATATCGAGGATAATGGGATAAGCACTCTTGTGCTTTTTTTTCATCCAGTCCCCGTGTGTATGCAGTTTTGTAAATGTCATCTGTTCTACCGGCACACGATGGCCTACTCTTACGAAAAGCGGAACAGGATTTAACGTGTGCGCAAGTTGTTCTGCGTGCGTTCGCACACGGGGCCTCGGTTTAAAGTCTCATCCGAAGGACTTTTGGGCAGATTGGAGTCAGCACTGATGTTAACTCCAGGAGAAAAATCTCCTCGACGGGACTCGAACCCGGGTCGTCAAATTGCCAGCGCAATGTTCTGACCACTGGGCTATCGGTCCCCAAACAACAAGGTAACAAGAGTAACATGGGATGTTTCAGTTGTCTCTGCAGGCATCCACATAGTGTCTTCGGCCTAGTGCAACTGCACAGTGCATCTGATTGATTATAAAACCCGAACACTGACGTGGTAGATGATTTGAGTTGTGGTAAGCTGTAAATGCAATTATGTAGACCCCTTGTTGTAATAATTCCCGTTCGAGGGAATTTTTCCTCTGGAGTTAACATCAGTGCTGACTCCAATTTCCCCAAAAGTCTTTTGGATGAGACTATAAACCGAGGCCTCGTGTGCGAAAGCACGCAGAACATCTTGTGTACGCGTTAAATCCTGTTCTGCTTTTCGTAAGTGTAGGCCATTGTGTGCCGGTGGGAACAGATGACATTATTTACACAACTGCATACACACGGGGACTGGATGTAAAAAAAAGCACAGAAGTGCTTATCCCATTATCCTCCATATAAAAGAATAAAATAAAAATAAATAAATAAATAAATAAATAAATAAATAAATAAAATTGTGGACAGCAGGACTAAACACAACACACATTAACGCGATTACACACACACACACACACACACACACACACACACACACACACACACACACACACACACACACGCACGCACGCACGCACGTACGCACATACACACACGCACGCACGCACGCACGCACATATACTCACACACACACACACACGCACGCACGCACGCACGCACACACACACACACACACACGCACACACACACACACACGTACGCATGCCCGTACGCGCAAGCTCTCACACACACATTCCACTCTCCTCCATGGATCATACATATCCAGCGCAAAATTACTCGGTTGGTAAAAGGGGGACAATTAATTGACCAAAAATTGAATTCTCCACTTTGGTACATTTGTTTCCCTTTGTTCAGATTGCACTGAAACCCACACTTGCGCCCTTTAATTGAATACAGGTCTATTACTGATTCACACACACACACGCACCACACACACACACACACACACACACACACACACACACACACACACACACACACACACACACACACAACACAACCCCCCCCCCTCTATCTCTCTCACACACATACACACAAACATAAACACACACACACACACACACACACACACACACACACACACACACACACACACACACACACACACACACACACTCACTCACTCACTCACTCACTCACTCTTTCTCTCTCTCTCACACACACACACACACACACACACACACACACACACACACACACACACACACACACACACACACACAACACACACACAAACACACACACACACACTCTCTCTCTCTCTCTCTCTCTCTCTCTCTCTCTCTTTCTCACGCACGCACACACACCACACACACACACACACACACACACACACACACACACACACACACACACACACACACACACACACACACACACACTTTCTCTGTGTCTCTCTTGGTTTTTATTATTATTTTTTTAAGCTTTGTTCTGCCTTATCTTATTTTATGTTTTTGATTTTTCTCTCTTTTTTAATGTTGTTTGGGTCCTTTTCAAAACCTCTCCGTTTTTTTTATTTTCATTTTTTTGTTTTTATAATAATTATCTGTACCACATTTGATTTGTTTTTCTGAAGAAGGCTGACAGTTATTTTGACTGAGTTATTATATTATTGTGTGTTATAATTATGTGAAGTTATTTTGATTCTACTCCTTGATCCATTTCATTTGTTTTTCTTAGGAAGGCTGAAAGTTATCTTGACTGAATTATTATATTATTGCGTGTTATATGTAAAGTGATTTTGATTCTACTCCTTAATTCATTTCATCCCCATACCCCCAATCAAGTGCTTATACCCCCCCCCCCCCCTTATTAGTAATCTTTCAACATACTTTTCACTTTCCCCATTCACTAAACAAGGCAAATTTTGCAACACATTATTAATTTCTCACCAAACTACCTATAACAGATGCATCAAAGACATAATACCTGGCCCTCCAAGGATGGCTTACGAATTTGCCACCTAAACATAAACCATAAAAGTTAAAGTCTGTCCCGAGCCTAAGGCTCATCAGGCCGGTGCTTATTCCGGTTTCTGTGGCATTAAGCGACTGAGAGTCATAGACTCCCCCCTGGATAGGATGCCAGTCTATCGCAGGGTTAACCCCAACACAAGGTTGGTACCCCTTTTACACCTGGGTGGGGTGAGAAAATAGCTGTAAAGTGCCTTTTCCAAGGGCACAACGCCATAGCCGAAAGCTGGGATCGAACCTGCAACCTTTAGATTACGAGTCCAACGCCCTAACCACTAGACTACAGCGGTGGCTAAACATAAACCATGCAATTAACAAAATCGAAGATATATCAACACTGATCACAAATCAAGGCAAACCATTTCACATACTAGGGCTTTCTGAGTCAAGGCTCTCAGAACATATAATGGACACTGACATACACATACCAGGTTATAAAATCTTGGAAAAGATCCACAAAAGCCAAAAGAAACAGGTGTGTTAGTATATATTAGTGAATCTGTAACATTCAAACATCTCCCTGATCTAGAACGTCATGAAATAGAATCTATCTGGATTGAAGTTTCAGTGAAAGGTACAGGGCCTGTTGTAATGGGGTTCTGTTACAGGAATCCAACAGAAAGAACAAATTGGATAGACAAATTTGACTCCATGATGAATGGAGTTCTACTTGAATCTCAGGAACTAATCTTACTGGGCGACTTCAATATTGACCTAACTAAAGTACATAATCAATGGACCCAAGTTATGAATTCATACAATCTTCACCAATTAGTTAAATCTCCCACGAGAGTCACATCAAATTCAAGCACACTAATTGACCATATCTATGTATCAAACCCTGAAAACATCATAGAAACATGTGTCCCTGTCCATATCTGCAGCGATCACTACCCAGTCTGTGCCACATGGTCAAAAAAAGGAACAAACATTCCCAAACCTGGCCATAAAACTATAACCTATCATTCTTTTGCAAAGTTTAATGAACAGCTTTTTCTCCTAGAACTATGTAACTCCACGCTCTCAGAAACATTCAACATTACTGATCCAGACTAAGCTATTGAGTTTTGGATAAAGACATTCATTGAAAGCTATAACAATCATGCCCCACTAAAAACCATTAGGATCAAACACAGCCCCAAACCACCTTGGCTCACAAAGGAACTAGAGGAAGCATGCTATCTTACAGATTTCCTAAAAGAACACAAATATTATGAGGAGTCAAAAAAAAAAAAAAGAAACGCCATAATCTCACAAAAACAGCATGAAAAAAAGAAATGTTTTCAAGATTTACTATCTTCCAAACAAAATTCAAAGACAGTATGGCGAGCAATAAATCAAATAACAAACAATCAATCATCTTCCAAATGAAATGTAATCAAAGACATCTCTACTGAAAAACTTAACAACCACTTCATCAATGTTTCTTCTGACGTAATTAGCAATGATAACTCAGAATCCAATGATCTAATTAAATTAAAACAATACTGCCAAGAAAAGCTTATACCTTCAAAACTTCACTTACCATTCATGTCTGTTTCAGAGGTCTATAACTATCTGACTCACCTCAAACAATCAAGAACGCGTGGTATTGATGGAATAGACAGCAAAATATTAAAATTATTAGCTCCAGTTATCACAGACACCCTAACATATATATACAACCTTTGCCTTGATAAGAACTATTTCCCCAACGCCTTCAAATGTGCTGAAGTAATCCCCATCTACAAGTCTGGTGATACTACAGATCCTTCAAACTATAGACCAATCTCTATTATACCTATCCTTCCAAAACCCCTGGAAAAACATATGAATAAACACTTAGTCCATCATATAGAAATCAACAATTTATTTCATCCTAATCAGTCTGGATTTAGACAAAAGCACTCGTGCCATACAGCACTAACCAGTCTTGTTGACAATTGGCTATCAAACATTAATGACAATAAATTTTGTGGAATATTATTCGTTGATTTCAAAAAAGCATTTGATACAATTGACCACAAACTTCTCCTTAAAAAGCTAGAACTGTATAACATTTCTACAAATACCCTAGGACTACTAGATTCCCATCTTACAAATAGGCAACAGTGTGTCTCAATAACTACATTACCATGCAAACTAAAAACCATTCATTATGGAATACCACAGGGATCCATATTGGGACCAATTCTCTTTTCATTATACATAAATGACCTTCCTCTACATATCAGTTCCAAATGTGAACTCTTTTGCTGATGACACAACCATACATACGAGCCATAACGACCTTGACTATCTTGCAACCATATAATTATTACAAAGAACAACAACCGCCCACAAACTTGTCAAATGGACAGAACAAAACCACATGTCTATTCATTCCTCAAAAACAAAATGCATGCTTATAACCACCAGACAAAAGCGACAAAATTTATCACATAAACTGTTTTCAATTTACATCAAAAAGGAAACAAACCTCTCACCACAAAGTTCTAGGAGTGACAATGAAAATCTCAGCTGGTTCTACCACATATCTCATCTATGCAAATACTTGTCCCAAAAAGTTTACCAGTTGACTAAAATTAAACACTTTCTTGACTTCCATTCAAGGAAACTGTTCTTTCAAGCTTATATACAATCCTCAATAGACTATGCAGCAACCCTGTGGGATTCTGCCAGTGCAAATACCATGAAACCGTTACTTAGTCTGTATAAACGTGGTCTTTAACTGGTCCTTTTGAAGAAAACAACCTTGCTAGAAGTGGACTATACTCAGTTAAATATTCTTCCTCTACACCAACGACTAAAATATAACAAAGGCATCATGATGTTTAAGATAATGACAGGAAATGTCCCCACACCCTTAAAAGATAAATTCCCAATAAATCATTCGAGAAATATGGAAAAGCCAAGTGTCCCAATCCCAAGAATAGACTTGTTCAAATCTAGTTTACTATACTCAGGCCCTACACTGTGGAACTCCCTTCCTGATTCAATTAAACAGCACCAATCATTAACAACCTTCAAAAATCACCTTCTAAACCACTTGATGCATAAAAAATAACAAACCACATTCCCCCCTCTCCCCCACCTCTCTACCACTGTGTGTGTATGTGCAAACGGGGACTGGATGTAAAAATGCACAAGACAGCTTATCCCATTATCCTCGGCAAAACAGAATAAAAGAAATACATTAAATAAATACAAAACAATTAAAAAAAGGAAAAGGTGCATTTATTGGCAAAGAAGTGACCGAAAGAGCCGTTTTCAGTCCCGTCCTACCCTAATCTTTGCACGGTAACAGATCCTACGGCACCAAGACAGTGTTCTACTGTATGCATACACCCTATACTACTATCTTTGACATGTGTGGCGCCGGACTTGTGGCGACGCTACAGCAACCAACAGGTAAGAAAGCAAGTTTGTCGGCAGGAAAGCTGGTACAGTGTAGGCAACAAAAACCAAGAAGTGCATACAATAATAATGACAATATTCAACAATATGATGCACCCAACCAAAGTGCAGGGTCCCTGCCACATACGCACACACAAAAAAACGCAAACGTAAACACCAGCGAGCGTGCACACGTATACACAACCCCCTCAAGAAAAAGGTGCGGTTTTTTTCGCAAAGATGTGAC
>CM060341.1:36797324-36809824 GCA_030674155.1 Stramonita haemastoma | reverse complement strand
TTTGGTCTAGATGGGTGATATTGGTGTGTCTTAATAGTGGAGCAAGTTGGTAGCTGAGGCTGTTGGCCGTTTGAATTTTTGTCTCGATCTCTCTGTCAGAGGTCCATCTTCTGTGAATAAACTTCCAAGGTACTTGAACTCGCTGACTTGTTTCAGTACTGTCCCACTGATGGTGATGTTGAGACAGCCAGGTGTTCTGCTGACTTTCATGGTCTCGGTTTTGCTGCATTTCTGTATATATATGCTGGAAAGATGTGAGATAATGACATGCATCCCTAACTGCAAGTAGCAGGTATTCATCAGTCTCGGGAGACTATGGAGTTGCCCTCTAGGTTTATTCTGGTACACAGTGGGGGGGGCTGGCCATGTAGACACGAGAATGACAGTCCCTATGGCAGAGGGTACAGATGAAGTCTGACGCTGGTCTGTCTGCCTGGGCTGCAGTCTTTCTTCTCAATCTCTCTGCTTCGTGCTGCTGACTCCATCCCTGACTGGGTCTTTACCAAAGAACCTGGTCATTGGCAGGTCTTCCAAATTCTTTTGCAATGATGATGTACAATTGTCCCAGTTTCATCTGCACTTTTGACTTCAGTGTTAGGCAGTTTGGACATAAAACATGACTTTGGTCACTATCCGCCTGTGATCTTGCTCTGGCATAAATGACTGATGTTAAGCCAATTTTGTCTTTCAGTGCATAATCAATTTGATGGTGACTTTCATCTAGTGGTCAAAACCATGTTTATGCCCTGTTGAGGTACTTGATAAGTGTTGGTAATAATTTGATTGTTTGCAGAAGTGTAGCAATTCTCAACGCTCTCTCCTCTGTTGTTTCTTGAGCTGTGGCCAAAGGTCCAGTGCCACACTCAATGTCTTTTCCTTCACCTACATTTTGTGTTAAGCCACCGCGGTAGTCTAGTGGTTAGGGCATTGGACTCGTAATCTAAAGGTTGCGGTTCGATCCCAGCTTTCGGCTATGGCGTTGTGCCCTTGGAAAAGGCACTTTACGGCTATTTTCTCACCCCACCCAGGTGTAAAAGGGGTACCAACCTTGTGTTGGGGGTTAACCCCTGCGATAGACTGGCGTCCTATCCAGGGGGGAGTCTACGACTCTCAGTCGCTTAACGCCACAGAAACCGGGATAAGCACCGGCCTGATGAGCCTTTAGGCTCGGGACAGACTTTAACTTAACTTAAGATTTTGTGTTAAAGTTTCCCAAGGTTATGGTCACTTCCCTGTCAGCAATTTTGTCTTTGGCTGATCGTAGGTCAATACAAAAACAAAGTGATATGTGAAGCATATGCCTGAATAAGTTTCATGGGCATTGCTTTTGTATCACGTTTGATCACGAGCATTTTCTTGCTGATGCTGTTATAGTATTTCAAGCAAGCTGAATGGTGTCTATCCATTATGACAGTTACACCCTGTGTTTCACTTAAGCCAGGAATGTTTATCTTCAAGTGTTAATGTTCATTTAGCAGTAGATCTAATTTTGCTTTGTCAATATAGCCTTCATCCTGCATGGTGTGCATGTTCCATATTTCCAATATACCTCCTATGTCTGTAGTTTTTATTCTCCCTCTTCTTTCATTGGCAGTTTTCCTGTGGTTATTGACAACGAAATGACTTGTGGAGGAGTGTGTACATGAGGGAGTTGGCCCTCCCTCAAACACCAAAGTATCCTCCTCGTGGCTGTTCTTATCCAGTCACACACCCTCCCTCCCCAGTAGCACTGACCCATCCTGCAGAACACAGTGGGAGCAGTCCTGCGGCTGTTTTTCTTTGTTCTTGCAGCATGTGTGGAGTTTTGGGAAAAGGGATTCCTACCATTGGTTTGCCATTGCCTTCTGATATATCATCCTTCTCTTGCTAGCGTTGCCTTGTGAATATTATCCCTCTCTGTAGCATTGCCTTCTGATATATCATCCTCTCCTGTTAGCATTGCCTTCTGATATATCATCCCTTCTCCTGTTAGCACTGCCTTCTGATATACCATCCTCTCCTGTTAGCATTGCCTTCTGATATACCATCCCTCTCCTGTTAGCATTGCCTTCTGATATATCATCCCTCTCCTGTTAGCATTGCCTTCTGATATATCATCCCTCTCCTGTTAGCATTGCCTTCTGATATACCATCCCTCTCCTGTTAGCATTGCCTTCTGATATACCATCCCTCTCCTGTTAGCATTGCCTTCTGATATATCATCCCTCTCCTCTTAGCGTTGCCTGGTTGGCACCACGTGGAGGTAAGAGCAGGACTTGGAGTCTACAAAGCAGTGTCATCCTCTCTTTACCAGACCTTGTTGCTGTAGTCCCTGCTCTGTAGTCCCTGATCGTGTCAGGAGCAGGGACTACAATGAGGAAGTCAAGGTGTGATTCAAGAAAAAGGAATAGGAAGAAAAGAAGCCAACAAAGACGTCAGAAAGGGACCAAGGACACATGAGAAAGAGAGAATGAATGAATATCTTTATTTTTCAAGGGTAACAGAGTAAGTAAGCATTATGTGTGTTTTGCAAGAAAGGAAGGAGGAAGAGAGAGAGAAGGAAGGATGAGAGAGAGAGAGAGAGAGAGAGAGAGAGAGAGAGAGAGAGAGGAGAGAGAGAGAGGAGAGAGAGAGAGCTCAAACTGGAAAGATTTATTCATGAAAAAGGCCACTGGCCCATACATGAAGGGGGTTGCGGAATTGCTTAGTATAACAATACATACAGCAACAAAACATCGCAGCACCAGGCTATTCCATGCCATGGAAACCACGGCATTGATTAGTGATGTACATTCAAACACGAAACACTTTACAGTCGGATATGTTCGGCATTCCCAGCCTTTGGTTAGTGAAGTCTTTGTCACCTAGGCCCTAGCCCAGGTAGAATTTAAGTAGGTCACTGAGTGTTGCTAAATCCCTTGAAGCACAGGATAGGGTTTCCCTGTGTAGTGTGTTCTGGATTGGCCTCCGTTCTGCAAACTAGCCAGTTTGACAGTTCCTCTTTTAACATGTTTTTCTCTTGCTGTTTGACAAACCAGTACACACATACTGGCTCAGTGTCTGATTGGCATGCATACTGGATCACAATGTCATCAGATTCACAGGTCACAATATCTTCACCATCTGAATGATGTAGGACTGATTTTCTAAAGTGTGTATTTTTTTGGCTGTCTCTCAGTCTTTTCTGTACTGATCTATCAGTTAGAGTAGTCACATACTGTTTGACATTTCCTGTGTGGAAATGCACCAACAATATTATCATAGTTCACCTCAGGCTGCAAAACACACATATCAGCACAGTCACTACAATTAGGCATGCAGGGGGGGGGGGGGGGGGCTCTAAATCAACAGATGAAGGCAACTTTACTGATGTTTTTGTGTTGGTGTCTTTGTGTGTACTGTTGGTAGGTCTACTCTATGCATATCTGCACATGCTGCATTCTGCTGTTCTACACCACTGTCAGGTGGACTCGGGCATTGAAGACACAGTCACTTTCACACACAACACTTGCCTGCTTCTCTTTATGCTTTCTGGAGTGCTCCAGATCCCTGCAAGTTTGGGAGAATGATTTTTTCCTGTAGTACTGTACTTGTGTGCTGCATTCACTGTTGGATCCGCCATGTTGGTTGACACTGTTGTGTCCACTGGTTTCAGTCCAAGACAAAAACCACGCTGTCCCTTTCTCCTGCCACTTTCCAGCTGGAGACTGCATTGTCAGTCAGCAGGGCGCCTAAGGTCTTCCACAGCAGCTGGAAGTCCAGTAACTGGCATATTTGAATGAATTTCTAGTTTTACTGTAGCTCACAGAAAATGTACGCCCTGTCCACTTCCTGTCTGTGACAGCCCCAGAGAGGGAGGAAGGGAGAGAGAGAGAGAGAGAGAGAGAGAGAGGGGAGAGAGAGAGAGAGAGAGAGAGAGAGAGAGAGAGAGAGAGAGAGAGAGAGGAGAGAGAGAGAGATTTTGATTTGATTTGATTTATTCTTTTATATCGAGGATAATGGAATAAGCAATCTTTTTTTTTACATCCAGTCCCCGTGTGTATGCAGTTTTGTAAATGTCATCTGTTCCCACCAGCACACAATGGCCTACTCTTACGAAAAGCGGAACAGGATTTAACGTGTGTGCCACACGGGGCCTCAGTTTAAAGTCTCATGAATGACTTTTGGGGAGAGTGGAGTGAGAGTGGAGTCAGCACCGATGTTAACTCCAGAAGAAAATTCCTCCAGAAGAAAATTCCCCTCCATTGGAATTGAACCCGGGTTGTCAAATTGCCAAGCAATGTTCTGACCATTATGCTATACCAGAGAGAGAGAGAGAGAGAGAGAGAGAGAGAGAGAGAGAGAGAGAGAGAGAGAGAGAGAGAGAGAGAGAGAGAGACAGACAGACAGACAGACAGACAGACAGACAGACAGGCAGACAGACACAGAGACAGACAGAGACATAGACCCAGAGAGGAAGTCAATTTGTACTACAAAAATATCTATATCAAACAAAAGCACAAAGAAGAAACGTCAAAGACAGCACAGTTAAACACTAATGCATTCCTCAGAAATAAGCAGACTAGCAGAATAACAACAGACAAAAGACATCAGATACACAAACAGACAGATATGCAGACAGAAGTATTCTTTTACCAAGTGTTCTTGTCTCTTTGTTTCTAGTTTTGCCAGGTTGCTAACTTCTCTTGTATCTTTGTTGCTTTTTTTTAAACCTCTAATATTGTCTTTTGTTTGCTTCCACACTACACAGAGTAAAGGATAAAGCAGGATTCTTGTACATGTTCAACCATGGACACCATTTCCAGTGACCATGAAGGTCTAGAGGACAACACCACACAATGGACAACGACGCCATCATTCACACAGTACACAGAATACCAAGCAGCTGAGGTCATCTGGAAAACTTTACCCCCGTGCATTCTTGTCCTGGGAGGCTTTGGAAACATCGCCACCATCTTTGTCATGCATGGCACTAAGGACCACAACTCCTCTCAGCATGTCATTTTTATGTCCCTTGCCATGTCAGATCTCATCTTGCTGTGGGCTTCCATTCCAGAACTGTGGATATGGCATGTTTTCCATACCAGCATAAGTAATTTGCATACTTCACTATGCAAGCTTTTTAAATTTATAACTTATGTCAGTAACACCACGTCTGCCTGGCTGGTGACCTGTGTGACAGTGCAGAGAACAATGGCGGTTCTGTGGCCACACAGGATGGGAGTGATGTGCACTGTGAGAAGAACATGGATTGTCATAGCAATGCTTGTCCTCTTGGCTTGTGCTCTTTACTCCCATCTACTGATTGGAATGGAGATCACCCCGGAGAGTATTTGTTATATTATGCCAGGACCTTATAAAGACTTCATCGAATTCACCTTCAGTTGGATAGACTTGTGCTTGTCTTCGTTCTTTCCCACTGTCTGCCTGATTTTCTGTGACATGATATTGTCTGTCACACTGTTTAAAGCAGCCTCCTCATCTTCAATAATGGCACGTGTTGATCCCAATGTCAACACAGTGCAGGGCACTGACAGTCGCAGGAAAATGTCCACGAGGACAACGGTCAGGGTTCTGGCAATATCCTGTGCTTTTCTGGTTCTGACCCTGCCAGTCTGTGTGTGTTTGGTCTGGGGGCCCTACTTCTATGCAACAAGCCCACAGGGGAATGCCTTGTATTATTTGATGTATGCAGTCACACACCAGCTGTGGTACACCAACAGTGCCATCAATTTCTTTCTCTACTGCCTGACTGGGGCCAAGTTCAGAAGGGAGTTTTTGAGCTGGATCTGCTGTGGTGCTGCAAGGGTCTCTGCTCCATCAGCACGTGACACAGCTGTGGATGTAAAGTCGCCAGTGACATAGACACAAGAACTTGCTCAAAACGATTTTATTGGTACATTTCACACGCATGTGAGTATGCACAGACACTGACCCAGACCCAGACAGACAGACAGACAGACAGACACACAATTACACACACACAGGCAAACAAACATACAACATGCACATACACATGCCCACACACATACAAACACACTTGCTGAAATGGCTCTTATGGAAATATAAGAACAGGTTCAATGCAACTAAATTCATGGTGGAGGATATCTTTGTGTGTGTGTGTGTGTGTGTGTGTGTGTGTGTGTGTGTGTGTGTGTTGTGTGTGTGTGTGTGTGTGTGTGTGTGTGTTGTGTGTGTGTGTGTGTGTGTGTGTGTGTGTTGGAATGATGATATTGATAATTTACATATCAATGAGGAGAGTTGTTTCCCTTTAGTTTTATTCTGTACAGGAGATGAGAATTCTCCATAAAGAAGAAATAAAATAACGTTTCCATTACCACTGTTTGTGGCTTGTTAACTGAATGACGAACCATTGTGCATTTATCCTCCATCATGTACAATTCTACAGGCCAAGTGCTTTCAGAGTAGGGTATTCAAGATTGATTTTCCCTGGAGATGAAAGGAAATAAACAATGGGAAGTGAAATTTCTGGGTTACATGGGCCTACAGAAGTTACGTGATGTCATTTTAACACCACACGAAGATGAGATGATGAAGATCAGAATGCTTAAGCTTTTGCTGAGCTGATTCAGTTTTTAGATACAAAGTTTATCTTTAGCACTGCGGGATGCAGCTGATGACGGCAGACAAGCTCTGAAAATTCCTCCTTCACATTATGCAAGCCCAAGTACTCCAAGAGTGATTTCTTTGTACACAGAACTTACTCACTTGTCAAAACATTCAGACAAGACTGTGACTGATTATGTGATAGGGGCTGAAACGAAAGCAGCAGCTTTGAAGACTGCAGGAGAAACAGTAAACAGACAGTTTACTGATTGCCATGATCTTGAAAGGTTTACCAGATAGTTTTCAGTGTTTTGTTGCTGTTGCCACTCAAAGTGAGAAGAAACAAACATTTGTTGAGTGTCAAAACAAACTGCGTAGTGTCGAGGAAACTGAACGATCAAGATCATCAACAAGGGAAGATTCAGTTTTGAAGTCGGTGCAGGGTCGTGCTCCTCATCCTCACTCTAACCCTGGTGAAGAAGCAAAAGGTCCCATTTGCTACAACTGTCAACTGGTTGGTCACATCGCCAAGGACTGCAAGAAGCCAAAGAAGACATTGTGGTGTAGCATCTGTGTAAAATCAACCACACTAATAAGACTTGTCGGATCAACAAGAAATCTTCGCGCAAGTGATTGAAGTGGGTGATTCTGCTGTGAAGATGGTGGCCATTCTTTTGCATTTGAAGCAAATACCCATGGTGGTAAGACTTCAGGGAGAGGAAACGCATTGCTGGTGGATTGTGGAGCAAGCCACACATATCATCAATGATGAAACAAAGTTAAGAAAATTGACGACACTTTCCGACCTGAAAAATTTAATTGAACTTGCGAAACGGAGAGAAAAGCAACAACATTGCACTGAAAAGAGGAGAAGTGAATTTCATGATTGAGGACACTAGTGGTAGATGTGTGAAAGCATGTTTGAAAAATGCATTGTGTGTCCCACATTTCCACAGAACACTTTCTCAGTGCAGGCAGCAACTGAAAGAGGGGCTGGTGTTCATTTCAAACCAGACAGTGCAGAACTTGTGGTATAAAAATGGTACCAATTTAACATTGAAAAGCATGGGAAACTGCACTACGTACGTACTGTGATCTAGAATAATGGTGTAGATGGATGACAGGTGAGTTATGCAAATGATGTGAAAGGCTGGCATGAGATTCTGGGTCATTGCAATTATGATGATGTGATGAGTGGGAGAGAGTGGTTGATGGCATGAAAATTGTTGGTAAGACTAAGAAGCCTGTTGATTGTGATGTTTGTTTACAGGGTTAAATGACCAATGATAGAAGCAAAAAGCCAAGGGTCAAATCTAGTGTTCCCTTAGAACTAGTTCATACTGATCTTTCTGGTCCCATCTCTCCAGAAAGTACTGAAGGTTTCAAGTATGCATTTCTTTTACTGAGACTGCTCAGGAGCCTGCTTTGTGTACTTTCTAAAGAACAAAAGTGACACTGTTGTCGCTACAGAAAAGTTATTGGCTGATTCCGCTCCTTTTGGTAAGGTTAAATGCATCAGGTCTGACAATGGCACAGAGTTTACCTCTGGGGCATTCAAGTCACTCCTGAGAAAGAACAAGATAAGGCATGATATGTCTGACCCTTATTCCCCACATCAAAATGGCACTTCTATGGAGGACTCTTTTCGAGATGGGAAGATGTCTCCTCCTTGAAGCAAAGTTACCCAAAGAACTATGGCCATATGCAGTCATGGCCGCTGCATATATTCGTAACAGATGTTACAGCGAACGACTGAAGCAGACACCACACTTTTGCTCTCACTGGCAAAAGGCCACACCTATCTCACATGAGAACGTTTAGATGAGTGCTATGCTTAACACAAAACAAACAAACGCTTGATGCAAGATGTAGAAAAGGGATTTTTGTTGGATATGACAGAAAATAGTCCAGCATACCAATTGTTTATACCAAAAAACATCGTGCAAAGTTCAAGGAGCAGAGTTTGTAAGTTTTGAAACTGGAAAGAGATGTGGCTGATCTCATGAACAAACGCAACAAAGAACCCAAAATTGATTGAGTGTTTATGAGTCGTAAGACTGAATGTAGTCTAATTGTTCTTTCAGATAACAAAGTATTAGAGTAAGAAATAGAGATACTAGTTAATATTCTAAACAACTGTGAGCAAATATCACTTCAATGGAAAGAAATGTCGATATTACACCATTTGCTGAATGAATTATGTATATATGAGAAGTGGGGGTGTTGGAATGATGTGATGATGAATCAATAATGAGGGACGTTGTTCCTGTCTGCAAGACTGAAATTCTCCGCAATAAAAATAAATGTTTCCTATTGCCTACTTTTGGAGAAGCTATGGTGAAGAATGAGAATCATTGTGAAAATTAGACTTTCATTCATGTACACTTCACAGTGTGCGTGCTTGTGGTGGGAATGTGGTGTTGTGTGTAGTGTGAGTTTATACATACAGTGAAAGAAAAGGTTGAGGTTCAAACCTCTACAGAGCTAGATTTGTGGTAAGGTATAACAGTGTAAGTAGTTGATATAAGAAGTAGTATTAGAGAGCAAGATTGTATTTCAGTTCGTGCTGTGATGCAGGCTTGCAGCAGCAACGCGACTAGTTTGCACAGATGGTGTAAGAGCGTATCATTAACGACCAATTGATGTGTGATTTTCATTACGTTTAATTTTAAGTTCCGTCATAATTACCATCATTTGTCACCTAGATTTTGTGTGGTGAACAGGCTGGGGTGGGTAGCAACTGGGGGGTTGGTTAAGTTGAATTGTTTGCTTAGGGACAAAATAGTTGTAGTGTTGGTGGAATTTGATTGTGGGTAAAAGATGCACAGTTATGCGTAAAACAACCAAAATTTGAAAGACAATCAAATGAAGGATTTGGGAAAATTGTCATATTACCCAGACATTGATTTTGAACAGGGAGATGGTTATGTGAAAGTAAACCAAAAGAGGTACATCAAGAAGGTACTAGGCAAATTTGGAACGACAGACCGTAAACCAAGATGTACACCATCTGAACAGAAGCTTGAGTCTGTTACTGATGATGATTTGTTGGTCCTAGAAAATACTGGGAAGCTGTGGGAAGCTTGATTTACATAATGATGTGCACTAGACCTGATATCTGCTGGATTGTTTCCAAACTGTCCCAGCATTTAATAATAATAATAATAAATACATGGAATTTGTATAGCGCTATCTCTTGTAAAAAAACAAATCAAAGCGCTTTCATTCGACCTACACAACACGCAGTCAACAACAATTTACAGTTTTAACAAATTCAAATATACACACACACGCACGCACGCATGCACGCAGCACGCCCGCGCGCACACACACCTACAAACGTTAAGCACTTTGGCAGGTGGATGTTGAAGGCAGGGACAGGTAAGAGATGGAAGCGGAAGGGGAAAAACATTTGTCCAAACCATTCCAATCTCATTGGGTATCAGTAAAGCAGGTGCTGAGATACTTGAAGGGTAGTGTTGACAAAGAACTGGTCTACACCAAGTCCAGGGAGGGAATGATGCCAGTTGGCTGCAGTGATGCTGACTGGGCGTCATCTGTTGATGACAGACGCAGACATCAGGCTGCTGCTTTAGCCCAACCAAGTCTGGACCCTTGGTTTCCTGGAAATCAAGAAGACAACCCACTGTGGCATTGAGTTCTTGTGAGGCAGAATACACGCTCTGGCATCTGCTGTGCAAGAGGGCCTGTATCTCAGGCAGTTGATGAAAGACATTGACACTGACAGACAAGGTCAATATGACTCTGTGTTGATGTTTGAGGATAATCAGGGCACAGTTGCTTTGGCAAACAACCCTGTGAACAGGCAAAGATCCAAATGTATTGATATCAAATATAATTTCATTCGTTCAGAAGTTCAGAAGGGCAGAGTTTCTCTAGAATACTGTCCCACCACAGAGATATTGGCTGATCTTATGACAAAACCTGCCAACAAAGTCCAACTCCAGAAATTTAAATTGAAGATTTTTGGTCAGTAAACACATGTAATCTTACATTGTTCTGTTCAGATACAAGTAGTATATCAGACTGTAAGAATAGTGATCTATAAATATCTAACACTGTGCATATCACTTCAATTGTTGAAATTGAAATGTCTGGTATTGACACTCTGTTGCTGAATGAATTATTAATATCAAGTGGGGGTGTTGGAATGATGATATTGATAATTTAATATCAATGAGGAGATTGTTTCCCTTTAGTTTTATTCTCTGCAGGAGATGAGAATTCTCCAGAAAGAAGAAATAAAATAACGTTTCCATTACCACATGTTTGGCTTGTTAACTGAATGAGCGAACCCTTGTGCATTTATCCTCCATCATGTACAATTCTACAGTGTGCGTGCTTGTGTGTGAATTGTGTGTGTTGTTTCGTAGTGTCTGAGTTTATAGCAGTAGCAGTAGAAGTAAGAAGTAGTAGTAGTAGTAGTAGTAGTGTAGATAGTAAGAGAGAGAGTAGTAGTAGCAGAGTAGCAGCAGAGTCAGTAGTAGTAGTAGTAGTAGTAGTAGTGTAGTAGTACAGTAGCAGAAAAGCAGTAGTAGTAGTAGTAGTAGTAGTAGTAGTAGTATCATTATTATTGTTGTGATGATCATTACTTTCATTATTAATACTGTCATTATTTATCCATCATTATGTCACCTTTTTTTTTTTGGGGGGGGGGGGGGTTGGTTATTGTTGTTATTTATTGTTAGATTCAAAAATTGTACTGTTTGAACTCTTGTCATTAAAAAGAATGTCACAGTTATGCCAGTAAAACAACCCAACAAGTTAAAAAAAACACAAGAAAAAGCAAAGAAAACTTCAAGCAAAACATTAAAAAATTAGAAAATATAACTGAACTAACTCCAAAACAAACACACAACGTGAACAACAAACACAAACCAAACCAGAGCAGAACCCAGCACACAAAAAAGACAGCCAGAAAAAACAAACAAATAAATTAAAAGAAACCAAATTAAAAATATAAGCGCAAAATCAAAACAGATCGAAAAACAACATCGAAACAGTCACAGAAGTAACAGCCCTTATGGAGCAGAGATTAGCGTGTTGAATTACTAGCTAGAAGATCTTGAGTTCAAGCCCCGTAAGAATCATAAGGCGGTTTGGGCCTCTCTCACCCCTTCCGACACAGAACGAGTTTGCTATGCACTCAGTGAGAAGGCTGAGGGACGGCTGGGTCCACACAGTTGTTCTTCTTCCCTTTTTCCCGATGCAATGCTGAGGGTGACGCTCAAACTTCAGGACAAAACTGTCAAATGCAATGGGTTTGATTTTAAATGGACTTTTACTAAAAGTTAGCCGCCGCCGTAGTCTAGTAGTTAGGGCGTTGGACTCGTAATCTTAAAGGTTGCGGGTTCGATCCCAGCTTTCCGCTATGGCGTTGTGCCCTTGGAAAAGGCACTTTACGGCTATTTTCTCACCCCACCCAGGTGTAAAAGGGGTACCAACCTTGTGTTGGGGGTTAACCCTGCGATAGACTGGCGTCCTATCCAGGGGGGTGTCTATGACTGTCAGTCGCTTAACGCCACAGAAACCGGGATAAGCACCGGCCTGATGAGCCTTAGGCTCGGGACAGACTTTAACTAACTTACTAAAAGTTATTTCTCATCCATTTCTCTTTCAGGAGAACAAGGCACCGAAGCGAGTCAGTGACACGAAGTTAGCCACCAGAGAGAGAGGTTGTTTCAGGACTGGAAGTGTCCACAGCATATTATATTAGTGTAGTTATAGGCCTAAGTGTAATATGCGGCAGTTCGTATTCTCTCTCTCTCTCTCTCTCTCTCTCTCTCTCTCTCTCTCTCTCTCTCTCTCCTCTCTCTCTCTCTCTCTCTCTCTCTCTCTCTCTCTCTCTCTCTCTCTCTAATCTAAATGTAAATCACTTCACCATGTCGTGGATTCCATGCCATGCTGACCATATGGGCAGAAGAAAATGATAC
>CM060341.1:36789824-36792324 GCA_030674155.1 Stramonita haemastoma | reverse complement strand
TGCAAAAAAAACAGCGCGTGAATCCTCATTCCATTATCCTCGAAATAAAAGAAAAGGAATAAGATAGATGGGGTTAATTCTGCCATCAATCTTCCAGCAGAAGATCAATACACAGATCTGCCACCAACATCATCTATAGTCATTTCACAGAACATCGATGCCCATCACAGCACAAGCTTTCTTTTTGTTTTTAAATCTGATGTGATTTTAAAAAAAAAGAAAAGAAAAGAAAACCTGTTCTGGCACACTTTCAACACTATTATACAAGTTACTAGATCCGAATTTTTCTTTGCTGTTTACATTTAATCTCATTGTTATAAAAAAAAGAAAAAGCCACAAAGACACGCTTTATCCTGTACTATGCATACAATTATTAAAATAGCAATGGCAATTACATCACCAGCTTTCTTTTTGTTTTCACATTTGATGGGATTAAAAAAAAAGAAAAAAAAACTCATGCTGTGTATTTTATACACTATTATGCAACATATATTTATCTTGTTAATTTACATTTGATCTCATTACTTTAAAAAAAGAAAAAGCAGCCACGCAGACACATTTTCTCTAAAACTACACTTAATATCATATAGTATTAGTCTTTAACATACATTTCTCGTTAGATGTGTTGGTGTAAAATCTGCCATCAATCCTCCAACAGAAGATCAATACACAGATTTGCCACCAACATCAGCTTAAGTCATTTCACAGAATGTTAATGCCAATCACAGCACAAGCTTTCTTTCTGATTTTACAGGTGATGCGATTTAAAAACATAAAATAAACAAAACGTCTCCTACACATTTTTTTACACAATTACACAGCATTCTACACTTTCTTCTTGACTTCCAGTGGATATTATAATTTAAAAAGAAAGACAAAGCAAACCACATACTATACATAAAATCATTAAAATACCAATGGCAATCACAGAACAAGCTCCGTTTTTTTAATTTCAAATTTGAAGTGATTAAGAAAAAGACAACTTTTCCCAAAGAAAAAAACAGGCATATTTTATCCAATCCTATTCTTAAAATCATATACCTTTAGTCTTTCATTCATTTTTTTTCGTAAGATGTGTTTGTGTAAAATCTGCCATCACTCTTCCAGCAGAAGGTCATTACACAGATCTGCCACCAACATCTCCTAAAGTCATTGGTAAAAAAAAAAAACATTCACCAAACAAAAAAAACACAAAAAAACCAAGCACATTTGCACTCTCCACCCCCCCCCCCCCACCCGAAAAAAAAAACCAACAAAAAAAAACAAACAAATACTGGCACATGTATCCTCTGCTCCTGTACCCCCCCCCCCCTACACGGACACATTTACCCTCATCCCCCAATAAAAAAAACAAAAGCACATTATTTTTCCCTCCTTCCCCCCAAAAAAACCCCAACCAAACACGCAGACACATTTACCCTCTTCCCCTAAAAAACCCCAACCCCAGGCACATTATTTTACCCCTCCCACCAAAAAACAAACAAACAAACAAATAAAACAACAAAAACACACACGCAGGCACATTTACCCTCTCCCCCCCACCCCCCCACCCCAACACCGGCACATTTACCCTCCCCGCCCCCTTAGAAAAAACAACCAAATTACTAAACACTGGCACATCCATCCTCTCCCTCAACAAAAACACACAGGCACACTCTATTCAACCCTACACTTAAAATCATATCCCATCAGTCTTTCACATTTTTTGTTAGATGTGTTGGTGTAAAATCGCCATCAATTTCCCCCCCAGCAGGCAATCATGACAATCTTTGTTTTTCCCTTTCACATTTGTGGGTTATTTTAAAAAAAAAAAAAACAGCCCCCCCTCCTCACCACTGTGCAACCATTAACACCCTGTTTTTTTTCCCAAATTTTTTTGATTCGATTAAAAACACTTGGGCGGGTACATTTACCACCTAAGTCATATAGCAGAAGATGATTGCTGTAAAATCTCCCATCAATTTTCCAGAGAAGATCAATAACAGACGACCAACATTTTTTAAAAGTATTTAAGTACAATGCCAATCACACCCAACTTTTTTATTGTTTTCAAATTTTATGCAAAAAAAAAAATAATAAAAAAATCCTTTCGGGGGCACAAAAAAACAATTTTAAACCTTTTAATTTACCTTACCATTTCCAATTTATTCATTTTAAAAAAATGAAAAAAAAACCAAAGAACAAGGGGGCCCCGTTTTATCCTATGTGTAAAAAAAATATTAAAATACCATGCCAATAAAACCAAAATTTTTTTTTGTTTTACTTTGATGTATGGGGAAAAAAAAAATAAAGAAAAAAGGGTGCATTTCCTATTTTATTATCAACAAAAATGTTTCTTGGAAATTCACATCTGATCTATTACTTAAAAAAAAAAACTCCCCTCTTACATTTAATATATATAAAACCCTGAAAGTTTTCTTAAAATGTGTTGGGGTAAAATCTGCCACAACTTCCCCAGAAGATCAATAAAAAGATCGCCACCAAAAATATTTAAAGTTAT
>CM060341.1:36785915-36789724 GCA_030674155.1 Stramonita haemastoma | reverse complement strand
CAGGGTTAACTTACACGCACAGGAAAGCCCAGACACTAATACACATTATTCCACCCATAAATATGGTCACACTGGTCACAGTCACAGATCCACCCCCCACCAAAAAAAAAAAGCAAGTTGTTTTGGGTAGGAACAGAAAACAACCAAAAAAAAATTTAAAAAAAAATAAAAAAAAAAATGAAGCCCATGCATAAGCATCAAGCCCAGGGCATACAGTGTCCGTAACTGGTATGTGTTCCTGAACAGCACAGTTCAGCTGACGACAGGTTAAATCCTTCTAGTGTCTGTTGGACCGCAATGCACACTACATCAGAACAGCAATAGGGGGTTGGGTTTTGTGCACACAATGTTTCTCGAGGTTAGGTTTTTGTTTTTATTCCTCAATGTGACAGAGGGTACGAGTTAAGCACATACAAAAAAAACAACAAAACAACTAAACAAAAAAGACACACACACACACACAAACAAATCAATCCCCCCCCCCCCCCCCCCCCAATCCACATTCAGATTGTAACTAAATCCTGAAGCTCATGAGATACTCTACAGAGATAAGTCACTGTGTGCGCTGAAAATTTTCCGATCTAACGACAAAGAGTAAGAACGACTGACAACCACAACCTTGTCACGACAACCTAAGGTAGGGCAACATACACTTTTAGACATTACATTATATACAAAAGCATCATCACAACTGAAGCCACCATGCCTGTAGTGTACTGTACACCTCAGTCACAAGCACTTAGTCCCAGAAATCAACACTGGAATGCACCACACCTAAGCAAGAGTTTGAATTTACAATCCAAAAAGGCAACTGTGACAGAAAAACGGTTTGAGGGAGGAGAGAGAGAGAGAAGGGAGGGGGGAGGGAAGGGGGATGAGATCTTGATTTGCTCAGCGTCCCCAAAGCCAAACCTCGCACACAGCCAGCCCTCACCAGCATCAACATCAACATCAGCATCAACATCATCAGCAAAGCCAACGCTACAATACCTGCCAGCTTTCTGACTGCTCGCTTTGGAGTTGAAACCCACTAGTGTGGAACACATAAAAGACAAGGTTTGAACAAATCAGCAGACGTCATATTCAAACAGAGCACTTACTTAGCCGCCTTAAGTTTATATTTCTATTCTAAAAGGAAAGATCTGACATTCCTTTCATTAAACTACTTCTCTCGCTTAAAAAAAAGTTAACTTGTTCATTTGTTCTTTATGATTCAGGATTTTTGTTGTTGTTCCTAGCCTAAAGCTCTGAGGTTCACCAATGTTGAGATTTTGGCGTAAGTGACTGTACCCCCCCCCCCCTCCTCCAATTATTAAGGTAGCCCTATTTTGACTTCAGGGATATCCAGGATATAAAAGGACTAAAGAGAGACATCATTCAGCTCAGCTGAACAGTAAGTAACCCTAACACTGTCTAACAGATTAGTGCTGAAAAAGGCAAAGAAAAAAAAAAGGTCTTTAAGAAGACAAGAATCCCCTAAGAAACAAAATTCTCCACTTTCCACAACAGCTCAACACAACGTCTTCAGATTATCTTTATAAATTCCAGCTATTAGAGAGTTAAGAGATCAACGCACTAGTGGAGCTAGGCCCAAAACAATCAAACACACAGAACGGTAACTAAAACAGTAACGCACATTTCTGACTGGATAACGACACAGCAGACTGAAACACCATACACATCATCCTAGATGATAAGAGAACATCATAACAACTGCGAAAAATATGTCTGACCCAATGAGAACACTTTTTTTGAGATCAAAGAGCTCTACAAAACACCCAAGACAATATAGAACATAACCACAACTATAACAACGTATCTGACACAGTGAGAGCACTGGAGATCAAAACACCATTGATTACAGAACCTCCTTGTTGTAAACACTCTTGATTATATCACCTTAGATTGTACCACCCTTGGTTATAAATATGATCCGACTGTTACAACTGTTAATACACTATGCACAATGTCAGCGCAGATGACAAAAACCAAAGCACAAAACCCTAACATAACTCAAGGACGACTCAAACTTGTTGACACCCGATACAGATCAAGAACAATACTGTCAACTGTAACACACTGTCATCAGAGACAGCTCACAGACAGCTGTGAACAGAGACTGACAGCTTCAGACAGAGCACACACAGAAACACAGCCAAAGAAAACTGAATCGGTGCTAACAATAGATGCCGAGTGAAATCTGCTCGTGCAGCCTGACAATAAAAAAAAAGAAGAAAAAAAGTATATTACACAAAATTCTCCATTTTTTCCCTCTCCCAATTTCTCAAAACAACATACCGCTTTCTTATGGGTCACTGGTGATTCTAACCCAAAAAACAAACCCTGCATAATCTTTGATTTCAGCCTCAAAGTCAGACTAGAGAGAGTTTGGGGTTAGGTTTATTGGACACTAGGTCCCCTTATACAAGGGATAGTTTTTTTTGGTTCTTTTTCCCCATCAGATCAGTCTGAACTGTTTGAAAATAGCTGTGAAACAAATATTTGAACTGGTCAGAACTAATCAGTGAGCTACCTCCTAAAGCAGACACTATTCCGTTTTGTTACAACCTAACTACAGAACATATACCGATCATGTTAAAAAACACACAAAAAAATCACTACAGAAAGAAAGGAACTTGTCAGAAAAATACAACAGTGCAACATAACCAAAAACACTAACCGGGTGCACATAATTATTTATTAAAAAAAAAAAAAATGTTAGCAAGCTACTCTGTAGTCACATACAATAATTTTGCATGCACACATTCATACACATGCACGCGCATGCAGGCACATACAAACACACACACACAATGTTAGAAAGTTACTCTGACGCTAAGTAGAATAATTCAGCATGCACACATTCACATACATGCATGCACACACACACACACACATGCATGCACACACACACACACACACATGCATGCACACACACACACACAAACACACACACAGAGACAAACACACACACACAAAACAAAAAAACCTTACACAATACGACAATGCCCCACACTACCACTACTACAACTAACACAGTAAAAAAAAAAAAAAAAAAAAAAAAAACCACACAACAAAAAGCTGAGGAAAACAACAAAACTTTTTGCAGCAGCAAGAAAAACAAAAAAACAACCAGGTATGTGCAATCACAGCAAACATGCTGATCGATAGATAACATAATAATAATAAAAAATAGACTCGGGGGGGTGGGGGGTGGGACGGTGTCGGAATTGGAAGGGAGGGAGAGGGGGGGGGGGGGGGAAGGAAAGGGGAGGGGGGGGGGGGGGAGTAAGTTGCTGTAGTGAAGGGGTGTGTGAGGCATGGACGGCGGAACAAGTCACGGTCTATCTACCTGTTGTTGCCCTCGCCATTGAACAAGGCAAAGCCTGCTTTTTTCATAAAGCTGCCCTCAGTGTCTCGTAGCCTGAGATTGTCCAGGGGCAACATGTATTTCTTCTCCTTCTCCTGTGGTGCAGTCAGAAACAACTCCCCCCCGTCACTTTCCACATTTGTGCCACATCCTCCCCCGCATCATGTCTCCAGTCACACTCACACACACACACACGCACATACAGAGAAAACACTGCTCATTTGCTACAGCTGGCTGGCGTCAACACGACTTCAGGAATAGAAATCATACACACACACACACAGAGAAAAGAGAGAGAAAGAGAGGTGGGGGAAAAGTAAGAGAGATGTGGTGTTTGTACAGGAATATATAAATAAAATAATCTCAACACTTTTTTCTGGCAGTATCTAGTTGGCAGAAAGCGAGAAGCCAGGCAAGTCTACAATTATTTGCAGCCACT
>CM060341.1:36753415-36780915 GCA_030674155.1 Stramonita haemastoma | reverse complement strand
ATAGTGAAACACATATATTATACACACACACACACACACACACACACACACACACACACACAGCAACTGCATTCAAACTCACACACACATCCAAACCTTTTTTTTTGCAAACACCACAGCTCTCTCTCTCTCACACACACACACACACACACACACACACACACACACACACACACACACACACACACACACACATCCAAATACATCCATACCTTTTTCTGCAAACACCACAGGTCTCTCTCTCTCTCTCTCTCTCTTTCACACACACACACACACCGCCCCCCACCCCAACACCCACACACCACAACAACAACAACAACAACCAACAACAAAAAACCTCCCCACACAAACATCACCCACCCATCCCCCCTGCTCACCTCTTCGTCTTTGAACCAGGACAGGCTTTCCGCAGTGAGGACGAACCAGAAATCCTTGGAGCCCCCCTTGATGAAGCTGATGTTGTGCAGAGACAGCCACCCCTTGCGGATCACCTGCACACGGCACCTGACCTTGAGTACTTACCCTCAAACCTTACCTGTGCTTTGTTGTTTGTTGGTTGTTTGTATGGTCAGTGTATTGTGTTGTTTGTATGGTGACGCCTATTAACCCTTTCTATACGGCAAGCCTGTTTTCTGGCTCAGCTTTCTGTTACCCTTCAGTCCTGTAAGGAGGAAAACCGGCGCAACCCAATTTTCCTTCAATTCCTGGGTTTCTGAGGTGCAGAAGAGCGCAAAATGGGTACCTAGGTAAATTTTACATACACACACACATGACGCTCTATAGACAATCTTGTGGGAAAGGAGAAACTGTGTTTGCCATATCAAAACTACTTTCCCCAAGTCCGTTCATGCCAGTTTGCCGCATGACGGATCACTATAAACAAACCCTCCTCTGGTACCGTTATCGCCGGGAAATCGGCTGACAGGACTGAAGGGGAGAGCATGGGGGCAGAAATTCAGGATAGGGTAAGTAATTGTTAGCAGATATTCAGTGCTGTAAGGGTTAACAACACATTTTTTACCCACAGATCTTCTACTTCTCTCATTCGCTTTAACCCTTTGCTTGGCACAACGCCCCAAAGCGCCCAACCCTGTCCTTGGGCAAAACGCCCCAAAGCGCCCGGCGACATGACCGTCACTTCAGAGCGATCATACATTCGAAATTCCCGCCAATCTCGCTTCAAATCTCGTGAATATAGAAGCCACGAGACTGCCCGCGAGACTTCCGCATGTTTATTACAAATGGCGGCGATTGGAGTGAGTTTGTTGCAAGTTTTGGAGGAAAAAAATCGCAAATTTTTCCAAGATGGATGCTATCTTCGAACCTGACATTTACGATCGTTTTTACAGCTTCCATGCCGAAAATATGACGCTGTGAGATGTGTATCTAGGCTCAAATATCGATGTAATCGATCCTAGTAGTGTGTGCACTTCTGAGTTTGTTGACTGAAGTGAGAGAGACGACTTTGACTACGGCGAAGTTCGAGACGAAAATCGATCGTCAAATCTAACACGGCCGATACGCGTTTTGAATTCTACTCTTAGATTTGGGGAAATTATCGTGGATTTCAAGTTCGGCAATGGTTCAGAACTTGATATATTTTGTTATTTGGTTGCTATTCGGGATTTTGATACGGTAGCGGCTCAAACTTAAATGTTAAGCTGATCGCGATCATCGGTAAACAAAAATGGCAATCGTCGGAATGTTCGATGTGTTCGTGCACCATTTATCAAAAAAACTAAAAAACCAACAGTAGGTTGAAAATATCTTTTCTATAATTGTTTCTTAATGTTTTAGTTTTTATTTAATCAAAATCCATGCACGCATTCTAAAGTTATTGCAACGCTAACTGTAACACACACAAACCAATCAATGACTTTGTGTGTTTATGCATTATAATTCTAAAAGAAAATAAAAATAATGACAAAAATTGGGTATTAGCAATTTCTTTATTCATTTCTGCATCTTGCTGTTTTTATTTCATCAAAATCCACCTGACCATTGTAGAGTTATTGCATGTTAAATACATACACCCACTCACAAGCCATCCACCTCCATTTTCTCTGCCCGGCAGGAAGGTGACAAATGATTTTGCTGTGCCAAGCAAAGGGTTAAACACTCAGATGTGTCTGCGAAAAATAATGGCATGTCCTTTCTAGCTCCTTTTGTAGGCTGTACGGCTTGAGTTATAGTTTTGCAGATCATCTTGCAAGGTAGTGGTAAAGGTGTTTCCATAACCTATGCAGTTGTAGGGGTGTGAGATGTCAGAGACCTCAGCTTCTCCAGGGGCCAGCTTATTGAGGGCGGCACCCATCTCTTCTCCCTTGCTGCTTTACCTTCCCTGACCCTAAAGAGGGCAGGTACCCATTTACAGCTCGGTGGACAAGAGGACTGTACTGAAGGCAAGGTACACAGTCACCCATCCACTTGGTAACCACGCTCAATACTGCTTAACCTTAGTTTGGGGAAAGTGAGTGCTCTGACCACTGAGCTATGCCATCCCCCTTGATGCTCTTACCTGATGTAATTCACAGAGTTAAATGGCTGGTTGGGTTTGGGGTTTTTTTTGCATGTAAAAATCACATTTTCCCCAAATCATCTCATTAGACAGGATTAACCAGGTTTAATTTATAGACACCACTGGCGAACCTTGGGGCTCTAGCCAAGGCCCCCCCCCCCCCCCCCCCCCCCCCTCAAGCTCCAAGAAAGAAAACTGTAAGGTACACTTTTCCCCCCTCAGACTGATGATGATCTTACCTGATTTCCCATCTTCCTCTTGGAGGAAGTGGACTCTGCCTTTTGTTGTGCGCTGCAACAGATAATAGTACAGGGTTTTGAAGCTTGGTATAGGTCTTCTTTTCATCTTCACACTAACTGTCATGTCAAGCTGAATTATACATGGTTTTGAAGCTTGGTATAGGTCTCCTTTTCATCTACACACTAACTGTCATGTCAAGCTGAATTATACAGAGTGTTGAAGCTTGGTATATGTCTCCTTTTCATCTACACACTAACTGTCATGTCAAACTGAATTATACAGGGTTTTGAAGCTTGGTATAGGTCTCCTTTTCATCTACACACTAACTGTCATGTCAAGCTGAATTATACAGGGTTTTGAAGCTTGGTATATGTCTCCTTTTCATCTACACACTAACTGTCATGTCAAACTGAATTATACAGGGTTTTGAAGCTTGGTATAGGTCTCCTTTCATCTACACACTAACTGTCATGTCAAACTGAATTATACAGGGTTTTGAAGCTTGGTATAGGTCTCCTTTTCATCTACACACTAACTGTCATGTCAAACTGAATTATACAGGGTTTTGAAGCTTGGTATAGGTCTCCTTTTCATCTACACACTAACTGTCAAGTTAAGTTGAACAATGATTAATTCACTTCACTGATCAACATTTGGCAAATTCTCATGACAGAAAAAAAGTCTTGGCATTTTTCTATCTCGGCAAAGACTAAGGTGGAAAAATCACTGAGTTTTCTTCATGCAATACAGTCAGACCTGCATGCTCATAAACTTGTGTACATCAAAAGAATCCATAACAGATGAAAATCAGAAAGAGAAGGAAGGTACCTCCCAACTTTCCTGGCAGAATTGGTACGGTTCAATGCCCAGTTGTACCCTAGAAGTCAGAATGCCGATACTCTAATGGTGGGACAAAAAACAACAACAACAAAAACCCTCAACAAAATACAAAAAACAAAGTCACATATGCATAGATCTCAACTTTGGTGAACCTCGGAGCTCTAGTCAAGGAGAGAAGAAGAAGAAAAAGAAAAAAGCCCCCCCCACCCCCACCCCAAAAAACCCCGACCCAGTTGCACATGCATAAATCTCATCTTTGGTGAACTTTAGAGCTCTACATGGATGGTGGATCGGTGGTCTAGGTGGTAACACGTCTTGCCTAGAAAGCAAAAAGTCCGGTTGGAGTGTGTGGTGGTTCGTACCCTGTTAGGGCCCAAAACTTTTTCCCCAGCCATTAGACCCTGAGTGGTGGTCCGGGAATTAGTCTTTCGGATGAGACGATGTGTTACACATCACTATTTAGCGCATGTAAAAGAACCCATGGCAATAGAGGGGTTGAGCCTGGCAAAATTCTGTAGAAAAAGCCGCTCTGATCAGTGACAGGGAAACAAATACAGTTGCATGCAGGAAAAAGGAAAAAAAAGGGCAGGCGCTGCACTTGTGGCGACGCGCTCTCCTCGGGAGAGCAGCCCGAATTTCACGCAGAGAAATCTGCTGGGACATAAAGTGGTACAAAATACGAATACAAGGAAAGAGAAAGAAGGAAAAAAAAATTGGGGGGGGGGGGGTAAAACTCCCCAAACCCCTAAAAGTGAGATCACAGGGAGACAGGTAGGGAGTGAGAGAGCACTGACTTGGAGAAGCCGATGAAGTCCTCGTGGTTGGTGTTCATGTAGGCCAGCTGGAAGTCGATCAGCGTCAGGATTTGGTCCTTGGCGCGCTGCTCCTGCTCTCGTATACGCGAGTTCACGATCCGCTCCGTTTCCTCACGCAGCCGAGGGTAGCGACTCATCTGAAACAACAGGGAGGGGGGGGAATTAAAATTATATCAAGTGTTTCAGAAAGAGCTGTTTGGAATACTTTGTGATGGAGTGGTAAGTAGATTATCTCCTATGTGATCAGAGCGTGACAATCGCAGCGTTGTGTTTTTATTTAGAGACACACATGTGAATTGACACAACTGCATACACACAGGGACTGGATGAGAAAAAAAAAAGCACACGAGTGCTTATCCCATTATCCTCGATATAAAAGAATAAAAAAAAAAAAAAAAAATAAATAAATAATAACCTTTTCCCCTGCCTTGCGGACGACCTGGGAGAGTTCAGTGATGACCATGTCGACGCAGTGCAGGGAGGGCTCCTTCAGGCGCTCAATCTGCTTCACCACGATGCTCTCAAAGGCCATGTCAGGCGTGAACAGGCCCGTGCTGCACACACACATCCACACCTCCTCCGTCAGAGAGAGAGAGAGAGAGAGAGAGAGAGAGAGAGAGAGAGAGAGAGGGAGAGGGAGAGGGAGGGGGAGGGAGAGGGAGAGAGAGAGAGAGAGAGAGAAAGAGAGTGTGAGTGAGAGTGAGAGTGAGAGTGAGTGTGTGTGTGTGTGTGTGTGTATGTATGTATGTATGTATGTATGTATGTATGTATGTATGTATGTATGTATGTAGTATGTATGTATGTGTGTGTGTGTGTATGTATGTATGTATGTATGAATGTATGTATGTATGTATGTACATGTATGTATGAACATGTATGCATGCATGTATGAACATGTACGCATGTATGTATGTACATGTATGTATGTATGTATGTATGTATGTATGTATGTATGTATGTATGTATGTATGTATGCATGCATGCATGCATGCATGCATGCATGCAGGTATAAATACACACGCATGCTTACATATGTAAAGGGAGACTCTTCAGGGCTCCTAAATGCTGGGGAGAAAAAATGGTCACATATGCAAAAATCTCCCCATCGCAGAACCTCAGGGCTTTAGCGAAGGAACAAAAAGTTAAAACAAACAAACAAATAAGAACCCACCAACAACAAAAAAAGGAGTACAAAATAACACTTTCAAACCCCCACTTACCGGATACCGTGGATGTTTCGGATGGTGATGCCAATCTCCTTCCGCAGTTCTCGTTCATCAAACTCCATCTGGTGAAGAAAAAAAACGATCAATGATGATGTGAAAAATAACATCACCATAAAAGACTGCACTACCAAACCTGGCAACTGAGAATGAAACAAATACACATGCAGACAGGAAAAGGGGAAAAAAAAAAAAAGGGTGGTGCTGCTCTTGTGGCAATATGCTTTTCCCAGGGAGAGCAGCCCAAATTTCATGCAGAGAAATTTGCCATGTCTTAAAAGTGGTACGCAATAGGATACATCCCCACTCCCAAAAACCTTCTGAGTCATATTCTTTTTTTCTTCTTCTTTCTTTTTTTTTCTCCTGTGTCATATTCTATTCATTTGCTGACAATTCTGGTTTTGAGAAATCGTTAGCGTTAACGTGGAGAAACTGATAAAACAGCCCACCTCACACGAAATATTGGTAACACATGCTTAAGAACACACAAAAACAAAAACAAAAGAACAAGAAAAGAAAGTCACCACACTGGAAAAAGATCTATCTATCTATCCTCAGGCCTAACATGTCACTGTCAAGTGTAGGTTTGTGGGTCTCACTCACTACCTTCTCTCCTTTGAGATGGATGCCGGGGAACCTGTCAGTATAAATTACATCCCCCACCTTCTGGAAATTCTGTGCGAGGAATTCCCTCCTTTTTATCCCTCTCTTTGTTTCTGCCTTGCTCCTGTTGTTCACCTCCTTCTTGTCTACTTTCTGCCTTCTTGGTCCATAGAAGAGAACAACCCTCCTCTCCCACGCCAAAGTGGAATGCGCTGGGCCTGACATGTCAGGTGTTTCACAGCAGTGCAATGTGTTTTTGTTCATATGACAGACAGTGATAGTTACTGTCTGAGTGTTTTGAGGAAGAAGAAGAAGAAGGCCTAATCTGTAACTGTGAAGTGTAGGGTTGTGGTTCTCACTCACTGCCAGTTCACACACGCATGCACGCGCACACACACACACACACACACAAACATAAACACACACACACAAACATAAACACACACACCTTGACCAATGTCTGCTTATTCAATGTACCACCTGGAAATAAAAGTTTGACTTCACACACACACACACACACCCACCCCCCACACAAACACGTACCCCCCCCTCCTCCCCACACACACACACACCCACCCACCTCAACACACCCACCTAGCTACCCATCTCCCCCTACCTTGACCAACTCGAAGGGGAAGCGTTCGTGGAAAATGCGGTTGATCTTGGCGCCCCCTGACAGGTCCTCTGTGCTGACCTGGGCCCCAAAGCCTTCAATGTCCCGGTCAAAGTCCACACCAAACTGCTGGATCATTCTGTAAAACACACACGCACACACATACGCAAGCATGCAACACAACACGCACGCATGCACACACACAGCACGCATGCACACACACACACACACGTACACACACACACACAGAGCAATGTAAATAAGAGTTCATGTGCGTACTGTCACACACATATGTACATATACATTTACGAGTTTACATGCTGACATGTGGGTGAGTATGGGCATACTGGTGTGTATATATGCACACATATGCATGATCACACACTTTCACAAAATCATTCACTCACAAACATATGTACACAAATGCAATTACACTCAAAAACACAGACACACAACTATATACAATTATATACAGACACTTACATAAAAAACAGACACACACACACACACACCCTTTAATTATGTAATCTCTAGTAAGCAACATAATTAAATACAAACAATCTCCTAAGGTGTCTAGAGTGCTTGGACAGAGAGAAAAGGTTTCCTTTGGCCATACTCAGCTTAAAAAGTATGGCATGATGATAATGCACTTTTGAGTGGTTCAGGGCACTAAGAGTTAATACTAATAATAAAAAAATCCCCTCCCCTAAGAAAATAACAGAGCGTAGAATTGGCAGAGAAAAAAAAAGAGGAAAGTAAGCCGGGTCCAGGGCCGCTTAGGCCCCGGTGGGGTGCAGGGGCAAAGCCCCGCTGGGGGTCCAGGGGGGGCGAAGCCCCCCGGCCGAAAATGAATTTTAGCATTTTAAAGGCAATTTGGAGGCCTCTCCAGGCACCACTTTGAGCAATGTGTGTGTGTGTGTGTGTGTGTGTGTGCGTGCGTGCGTGCGTGCGTGCGTGCGTGCGTGCGTGCGTGCGTGCGTGCGTGCGTGCGTGCGGTGCGTGCGTGCGTGCGTGCTGCGTGCGTGCGTGCGTGCGTGCGTGCGTGCGTGCGTGCGTGCGTGCGTGCGTGCGTGCGTGCGTGCGTGCGTGCGTGCGTGCGAGCGAGCGAGTGAGTGTGTGTGTGTGTGTGAGTGTGTGTGTGTGTGTGTGTGTGTGTGTGTGTGTGTGTGTGTGTGTGTGTGTGTGTGTGTGTGAGTGAGAGAGAGAGACAGACAGACACAGACTCAGACTGTTACTGTTAGACCTTCCATAAAGAACCACCAGAGTATGTCAAACTTGTTTTAAAAAGATCCCTTCTGGGTAGCCCTAACATAAGTTTGTGTGTACAACTATGATGGTTATTGGAAAACATGGAGAGAGTGAGAGAGACAGAGACAGACAGACAGACAAAAACAGTGGGTGAGAGAAATGAGGACATAAACATCCAGGAAAAGCACTTTTTCCTGAAATGTAGTGGGGGTCCAGGGGGCATTGCCCCCTTGTGGGGTCAAGGGGCAGAGCCCCTTGTGGGGGTCAGGGGCAACGCCCCCTGAAGCTGAAGGTTTTTTGACAATTCTAGCCTGTTTAAAGGCCTCTCCTTGAACTAATTTCAGTTTTCATACAAAGCAATTTCTGCCCTAAAATAAGCTTTCCAAGTATGACTTTTTCTGTCATTTCTTCAATCTAAAGGAAGTTCTACATACAAGTAATCACATAGCAAAAATAAGTACATTTCTAGACAGATGTGCACAAATGCAGATAGAGGAAGAAAGAGAAAGAAAGGGCAGACACACACAGACAGAGAAACAGAGAGAGGGGGGGGTGTAAGAGAGAGAGAGAGAGAGAGAGAGAGAGAGAGAGAGAGAGAGAGAGAGAGAGAGAGAGAGAGAGAGAGAGAGAGAGACAGACAGACAGACAGACAGACAGACAGACACGTCAGAAAGAGAAAGGGCAGGCTGGTTGCCTGTGGATTGTTATGATACTGTAAACATGGCTGACCCCATACACGCTGAAGGCAGCCAGTGGAAAGCCCCCCCCCCCCCCCCCCCCCCCCCCCCCCTTAGCCTTACAGCTGCAACTGACACCCTTCTGTCAACAGATACCTAGTAGACTGGGGATGTAAAGAAGAGAAGGGAAGTACTGGGCATTATTTGACTGGTTCTCTGTGGGTTTCGTTATTTTTCTTTTCTTTTTTTTTTCTTTTACGCGGATTTCCGCGAATTCGTGGAGATGTACCATGCCTGATTATCCTGTGTCTGCCTGTTTATGTACACTTGATCTGTTTCTCATTTTCTGAAGAAGCTGCATTATGTTTTCTTCCCTGCTTGGATATCCTGAGTGTTGTCCACAGCAGTATTTTTATCTGTGTCAGTCTGCAAGAGTTGTATTCCCGCGATGGGGTAGGCTAGATCACCTTCTTGTGTTTTGCCTTTTGCAAAATTAATGGTCTTCAAGCACTCTGCGGCCCTGGCTAGCATAGAGAATGTCGCACTGGCAAGCTTCGCAAATAGCTTTGCCTGCAACATCCAGTTTGCCAATGTGCTCGCCAATCCACACATTTCGATCCCCAGCCTTGACTTCACCATCCACCCACTCCCATTTCCATGCATTTTTGCATCCTCTGTCATCATAAGCATTGAGTCCGATCCACGATCGTTCTCCCGCATATGCTAGCCATTTTGCTAGGCCTACCGAGTCTAGTGAGTGAGAACTGAACCCTTTGACGACACTCACACCATTTGAGAATTTCATTTGGTTTCGTTTTTTTTTCCCCCTGATTTTTTTTTCCGCGGAAAGTGTTTTTTTTCCGCGGAAATCAGTTTTAAAAAATCGGAAATCCGCGGAAACGCGGAGAATTCTATGCTCTGAAAATAAGCATCCCACTGACTGCATCATGGCCTTGGTTTTGCGAGCGGGGTCATCGGGCGGAAGTTCTTGTACTCCTCCACTTCCTTCTCCATGGCCAGCAGCTGCGACTGCAGCTTGTTGCGCAGTGCAGGCAGCGTGTCGCGGATGTGGTTGGTCAGCTGCTGGTTCAGCACCTTCTGCAGGTGAGGGGTCCCCATGCGGTCTGCCATGTGTCTGTGCAGGGAAAAAGTGTGGTTCACTTTAGTCAAGTCAAGTCAAGTCAAACTTTTATTTCCAGATGGTACATTGAATAAGCAGTGCAGTTGCTTTTAATAGCACCAGCTGGGCTGGGCTGGCTGGGATAATCAGCTCCTGAGAGGAGCTGAAAGTGGGGGAAACTGACAGCTGTGCAAGAGGAAGACGGGAGGAGTGACTCAAGTCACCTGTAGGAGACACCACTGAACATCATCAAAGTGACCCAGCAGAAGCGCAGGGCCCCTCTGGCTGGTGGCTCCATGGTGGCCTAACATTGATGGGCTCCCTGTGGACTGCCGATCCCGAGGATGAGACACAACAAATCAGGGTATGGCTGTGGTGAGGAGATTGAAATGAGCGGCGTGGGAACAGCAGTACGAGGATGTCACAGAAGATGAGGCAGCCAAAAAAACCCCAAAAAACAACAACAACAAAAAAGAAAAAAAAGTCACCTGTAGGCGGGTGGGAGAGGAAGAACTTGCGTTCAGCGGCCAGGGCAGCACGGATGTCTTTGCGACCGTCAATGTCTTTCTGACTGCGGTTCACCACTCCAATATAACCTGGCAGGTGAGATAATGATAAAGATAATAACAATAATGGCAGGCAAGATAATGATAAAGATAATAACAATAATAATAATAAATGGAATTTATATAGCACTTGCTTTCCCCCCCAAGTCAAGTTAAGCAGCGTCAAGCGTGGATACCACTTGGATGGTGTGACCGTTTGCGTGCCTTGGCTTCAGTACAGTCCCCCCAGTTCACCCAGCTGTAAATGGGTACCCGCCCTTTTGAGGGTCAGGGAAGGTAAAGCAGCGAGGGAGAGGAGATGGGCGCCGCCCTCAATATGCTGGCCCCTAGAGAAGCTGAGGTCTCTGATGCCTCGCTCCCCTACGACTGCCTAGGTTATGGGACACCTTTACCTTTTAACCTATTATTCACTATAAAAACATATCAAAGCCCTTGCATTTCAACCTCACAGCTGTCAGTTTTCCCCCATTTTCAGCTGCTATCAATTCCATTCCATCCCATCCCAGCCCAGCTGGTGCTAATTATAGCAGGAACTGACCACACTTGGGTCTAGGTAAAAAGAAAGGGGCGTGCTAAATCATATGTAGCACTCTTGACTAGAGAGTGATGTTGGGTTTGTGCACTGTGACCTATCCCTACACATGCAACCAATGACAACAGTTTTAACAAATTCAAATGTTCAACCTTTATTGGCCACTTAATGTAATGTAACGTCAAAATGTAAATGAAAGAATAAATTTGGGACCCCCCCCCCCCCCCCCCAAGTTATTATGCTTGTTTCTTATCTAAATTTGGGAACTAAAAAAAACCAACAAAAAACCATCACTTTGCTGGTTTGTGATCTTTTTTATGACATTTTTGGGGTTGTTTTTATTTGGGGGTGGGGGTGGGGGTTGGCACAGACAATGATCACATATATATTTTCACTTTCAGTCCAATATGCATTAAAAAAAAATGTGAACGGCAGATTAAAAAAAAAATGTGGTGATGATTCTGAAATATTCTTATATGGTGTAATTTTCACAATGAAATGTGTATGCATTGCATGTGCAGATGATTAATCTAAAGATGAAATCACCACCACTGAACAAAACTAATCATAAAACATCCACTGATATCCACGTTCCAACACAAGTCTATCCTTCACTAAACATCCCTCTTCTAAACACTAACCATTCCCTCTAAAACACCAATTTTTCACACCAACTATCCCTCCCTAACAATCCCTCTTTCACACCAACTATCCCTCCCTAACAATCCCTCTTTCACACCAACAAATCCCTCCCTAACAATCCCTCTTTCACACCAACTATCCCTCCCTAACAATCCCTCTTTCACACCAACCATCCCTCCCTAACAATCCCTCTTTCACACCAACTACCCCCCCCCCCCTAATAATCCCTCTTTCACACCAACTACCCCCCCCCCCCCTAATAATCCCTCTTTCACACCAACTACCCCCCCCCCCCCCCCCCTTAATAATCCCTCTTTCACACCAAATATCCCTCCTGATAATCCCTCTTTCACACCAACTACCCCTCCCTAATAATCCCTCTTTCAGACCAACCATCCCTCCCTAATAATCCCTCTTTCACACCAACCATCCCTCCCTAACAATCCCTCTTTCACACCAACTATCCCTCCCTACACACCCCTCTTTCACACCAACTATCCCTCCCTAACAGTCCCTCTTTCACACTGACTATCCCTCCCAAACAATCCCTCTTTCACACTGACTATCCCTCCCTACACATCCCTCTTTCACATTAACTATCCCTCCCTACATATCCGTCTTTCACATTAACTATCCCTCCCTACACATCCCTCTTTCACACCAACTATCCCTCCCTACACATCCATCTTTCACACTATCCTTCCCTACACATCCATCTTTCATACCAACCATTCCTCTTTCATACCAACCATTCCTCCCTGAACATTTATTCCTCAACCCCACCCTTCACACCTACTACCATCCCTCCCTAAATACCTACCCCCCATAACTCAACGACCTCTCCCTGAAGTCAGAACAAGGCCATCTTAATGGTGGGAAAAATGGTTGTATATATATATAAATGCAAAATCTCATCTTTGGAGCTCTAGCCAACGAACAAAAAAACAAACCAAAACAAAACACACAAAAACCCAAACCCCCCACTCAACTACCATCCCCCAAACCATCCTCCCTAACACCCCCTATCTACCATTCCCTCTCTCAACACCTCTCCCCACCTTTCCTACCTACATATCCTTCCCTAAGCCTGCACACTTACTACCTACCCCCCCCCCCCCCCCCCCCACCTCTCTCTCTCTCTCTCTCTCTCTCACAGACAACAGACAAATGATGGACGACAGGTGACTGACCTCGGCGCAGGGGAAGCAACCTGTTCTCCAGAATGTCTCTGGCATCTGTGCCCTCGTCCATCAAGTCCAGTTTGGTGATGACACCGATGGTACGCAGCCCTGCAAAACACACCACAGCGCTGCTATAACTGTTTTTCTTTTCCTCCATTGTCATTGTAGCCACTGCTGTAGTCTAGTGGTTAGGGCGTTGGACTCGTAATCTAAAGGTTGCGGGTTTGATCCCAGCTTTCGGCTATGGCGTTGTGCCCTTGGAAAAGGCACTTTACGGCTATTTTCTCACCCCACCCAGGTGTAAAAGGGGTACCAACCTTGTGTTGGGGTTAACCCTGCGATAGACTGGCGTCCAATCCAGGGGAGTCTATGACTCTCAGTCGCTTAATGCCACAGAAACCGAGTTAAGCACCGGCCTGATGAGCCTTAGGCTCGGGACAGACTTTAACTAACATTGTCATTGTGCGGGATAGGATAGCTCAGTGGTCAGAGCGCTCGCTCGCTCGCTTCCCCCCAGCCAATGTTAATTAAGTAGCGTTGAGCGTGGTTGCTAATTGGAGGGGTGACCGTTTGCGTGCCTTGGCACAGTTCCCCAGTTCACTCAGCTGTCAATGGGTACCTGCCCTCTTTAGGGTCGGGGAAGGTAAAGCAGAGAGGAGAGGAGATGGGCACCGCCCTCAGCATGCTGGCCCCTGGAGAAGCTGGGGTTTCTGATGCCACGCTCCCCTACGACCGCCTAGGTTATGGGACAACCTTTACCTTTTTACCATAGTCAAATGTTCAGAACAGCAAACCAGCACTGTCTGTCCTATGTCATATGATTCAGCTCCCCAGAGTTGGAATGCCGCTACCTTCATGATGGGAAAAAAAAACAGTTGCATATGCCAAAATCTCACGAAGCTCAAGCCAAGGAACGAAGAACACCACCCCCACCCCCTGGGGAAAAAAAAACAATAAAAAACAACCAACACCCCCCCCCCCCCCCCTCCCCCACAAAACCGCTTCATATTCTTTTCCAACAACCTGACAACACTCCCCTTCCTCCACCCATTTTTTGTTTTTTGTTTCATTTGTTTAGTCTAATATCACCAAGTGTGAATAGACTTTAAATTAAACTACAACAACAACAACAACCCATCACCCCCAAAACCATGATGATCAATGGGGATGAGGATGATGTAATGATGCTGCTGTGGAAGTGTATCCGCTTTGAGACTACTTGACAGGGTTGTACTCTATGCTTACTATCATAATACCCCCCCACCCCCAAGAAGAAAAAACAACAAAAAAACCCCGAAAAAAAAATCCCTTCTCTTTTTCACCAAACCTCCCCCCACCCCCCTCCCAAAACCAGACTACTCACCTTGTAGATCCCCCCCACCCCCAAGAAAAAAAAAACTGGAAAAAAAATTTCCTTCTCTTTTCCATAAAACCTCCCCTCATCCCTTCCAAAAAACAGACTCACCTTGTGGACCCCCCCCCCCCCCACTCCCAAGAAAAAACAACAACAAAAAACGGAAAAAAAAATTCCCTTCTCTTTACCAACAAACCTCCCCCCCCCCCCCCCAAAAAAAAACCCAGACTACTGACCCTGTGGATCCACCTCCTTGGCGATCTTGAGGGCGTCGGAATTGGCCAGGTCAGAGTTGGCGGGGGTGACGGCCAGAATGAGGCAGTTGTCCTTGGTGATGAACTCCATGAGCATGCCGCGGATCTGAACCTCGATGTCGGCCGGCTGGTCCCCCACAGGAACCTTGGTCATGCCCGGCAAGTCAATCAAGGTCAGGTTGAGCACTGTGGGGGCAGAGAGAGATTGATTGATTGATTGATTCATTCTTTTATATCGAGGATAATGGAATAAGCATTCATGTGCTTTTTTTTTTTTTTTTTACATCCGGTCCCTGTGTGTATGCAGTTTTGTAAATGTCATCTATTCCCACCAGCACATGATGGCCTACTCTTATGAAAAGCAGAACAAGTGTGCACAAGATGTTCTGCGTGCGTTTGCACACGGGGCCTCGGTTTACAGTCTCATCCAAAAGACTTTTGGGGGGAGTGGAGTCAGCACTTATGTTAACTCCAGAGGAAAAATCCCCTTGACCGGGAATCGAACTAGGCTATATCCCACCCATATGTGTGTGTGTGTGTGTGGTGTGTGTGTGTGTGTGTGTGTGTGTGTGTGTGTGTGTGCGTGCGTGCGTGCGTGCGTGCGTGCGTGCGTGTGTGCGTGCGGGTGTGCGTGCGTGTGTGTGTAAGTGCGTGTGCACACACATACATAGCATAGACTGCATGTTTGTGTGCACGTGCACAAATATGTGTAGGAGTTTGTGTGAGTGTACATGCTCATGTGAACATGTGTGTGTGCAGGCAAGTATACATAGGTGTGAGTGAGTGAGTGTATGCACATGCAAGTCTGCAGGTGACTATGAAAACTGCACAAACATGCACAGGAACGCACGTGCATACATCCGGCTGCGTAAAACTCCACAGCCTAATTTTTTTAATTGACCCTCTCAGCCCCGCTAACAATAATATACCATGTCTGTCCTGCATATGTTAGCTCAGAACAGGCACCCCTGAACACCACCAAAGTGACCCAGCAGAAGTGCAGGGCCCCTCTGGCTAGTGGCCCTACGGAGGCCTAACATTGATGGGCTCCCTGTGGACTCCCGACCCTGAGGATGAGTTTTACATAACAAATTTGGGTGTGGCTGTGGCGGGGAGATTGAAATGAGCGGCGTAGGAACAGCAGGACCTGGACGTTGCAGAAGATGAGGCAGCACACAGTTGTCAGTATCCCCCACTTTCAGCTCCTCTCAGCTGCTAATTAATCCATCCCTTCCCAGCCCAGATGGGGCCAGCTGGTGCTAATTATAGCAGGAACTGACTGACCACACTTACACTAGGTAAAAGGAAAGGGCGGGCTAAAGATAGCAGTCTTGACTGAGTGAAGTTGGATTTCTGCACTGTGAGCAAAAGAAAAACAACAACAAAAAAACGCAAATCGTACCATGTGGGGAGTAGACGCGCAGGCCGATGGGGATGTTGGAGATGCCCTTGTTCTGTCCCGTGGCCCGGTCGGTTTCGTCCTCGATTTCCTTGCGCACCAGGCCAAAGTCGGTGAACTTCTTCCCTTTGGTGTGAACAAACTCTGCGTACTCTGCAACACGGATCAGAAACATCTCAAGTCAAAGTCAAGTCAAGTCAAAAACACTTTAATCATCCCTGAAGGGCAATTACAATACTGACAGGCATACTGATACAAATCATAATCAAACACACAAAGTAGCTACATTTCTTATTTGTTCAAACATTATATAACTTCAAATAAAATGTCACGAACACTCACACTCTACGCACGCGCACGCGCTTGCACACACGCAAACACACGCATACACACACACCAATGTTTAGATACAATGTTCTTAAAAACCATTGACTGGAAAAGACATATGATCACCATTATTTACACATTATACGCACGCGTTCACACCCACACATATACATGCATGCACGCACACACACACACACACCCCTCCCCCCCTCCCCATACAATCCACACCCACCCGCCCCCACACACACATACACACACGCTCCCCCCGCCCTATCCATACACACCATCCACCCCCCCCCCCCCCCCCCCCCCCCCCCCCCCCCCCCCCCAATCTGGTGTCGAACATATCCCATGATAATTGATATTGGCAATCTTGTAACAGAGTCCATGATATTGGCAATATTGTAACATGGATCAGAAACATCTGGTGTCAAACAGATCCCATGATATCGGCAATCTGGTAGCATGGATCAGAAACAACTGATGTCAAACAGATCCCATGATATTGGCAATATTGTAAATTGGATCAGAAACATCTGGTGTCAAACAGATCCCATGATATCGGCAATCTTGTAAAATGGATTTGAAACAACTAGTATCAAACAGATCCCATGATATTGGCAATCTGGTAGCATGGATCATAAACAAGTGGTGTCAAACAGATCCCATGATATTGGCAATATTGTAAATTGGATCAGAAACAACTGATGTCAAACAGATTCTATGATATCGGCAATCTTGTAACATAGATCAGAAACAACTGGTGTCAAACAGATCCCATGATATTGGCAATCTTAGCCACACACAACACGCACACACACACACACATACACACACACACACACACACAACACAAACACACACACACACACACACAGAGACACAAACACACACACACACACACACCCACGAGGTGAGAAAAATAAAATGACAGCACACTGACTTGTAAATTAATGCAAGATTTCACATGCTTACAATAATGATTTGAATTATTGTCATTCAACTCCCAAGGAATTTGGTTTTTTTTGGGGGGTGGGGGTGGGGTAAGAATTCAATAGCCGGTTAATCACAATAGAGACACAAGTATAATAACCGAACAACCGCACTTAATAGTATCTGACAACACTGAGTGCACACAAACACATGTAGGAGTCTATGACCTGTACTCTGTTGTTTGCATTCACACCCCAGCTTAGTTTGATAGCCTGCAGGCACTTCTTGCTAATTCACAGCGGGGGTTGCAGTAAGACCATGAACACAGTGGATGAGAAGATTGCATTGATAGGCAGGATTTTTTTTCCGTTTTTTATGTGGGTTGTTTTGATGATGGTTATCTAATATCTATCAATGTTATCATTCATTTTCTTTTCTTCTTTTTTGGTGATTTTTTTTTTTTTTGGTGTGGGGTGGGGGTAGCTACTGTCTATTTGTTGTGAGTTAAAAATTCTTTTCAATTTCTTCTTCTTTGTCGAATGCTCACTACAACTATTGTGCCGAATGCTCACTACAACTATTGTGCCAAAAGCACCTGACAGGTCAGTCCCAGCGCATCGGACTTCAGCATGGGAAAGAATTGTTATCTTTTAAATCTTTCTGGGAAAAAAAAGGGGCAGGAGAATGGACCAAGAAGGCAGAAAATCTAGACAAGAAGGCGGTGACAGGTAGAAAAAGAACAAGGCAGAAACAAAGAGAGGGATAGAAAAGAGGGAATTCCTAGCACAGAATTTTCAGAGAGAATTTGTACTGACAGGCTCCCAGCATGCCCACAGGGGAAAAATTCTTTTGATCTGATATTGTACAGGTGATACTGGCAGCAAACTGCTCAAGCATCAGATGATTACCCCCTCCCCCCGGACTCTTTATCGAGCATGAAAAAATTTGTTGCTGGAAGCTGACCTACAAGGAAAACAGTGCCATGAAACAGGGCCAGATTCTACACATCATGTAAACTGAACACAGTGATAGAAGATATGAGTGATGATGATAACTACCCCCCCAAAAAACAACAACAAAAAACAAAAACAACAACAACAAAAACAACAACAATAATAATAAACAAACAAATAAACAAAACAAAACATAAAAAACAATTCCAAAACAAAAGCAATTCCATTTAGGCAGAATCAGATTTCTCAGCATCAGGAATCTTTCTTTACAACAAGATTTTGTTTGTTGGTGTGTTTTGTTGTTGTTGTTGTTGTTGTTTTTTGTAACCAAATCACGTACAGTGTTTCCCTAGACAAGCCCCCCCCCCCCCCCCCCCCCCCCCTCCGCAAAAGCCAAATAATGCCCCATCCATAAATATTTCAGAATTTAAAAATATATTCCAGGGGGGTAAGGAGCGCAAACACGCTTACATGCATGTGTGTGCACATACAAACACACACACATCTAATTCATGTTACATGAAAAGGCAATCCCTGTCCTCAACAGTGTAATAAGCTCTTCCAATGCACAAGTCAACATACAACGCACAAAGCAAAAATTGATTGCGACAGATGCTATGAAAAAATATAAACAGCTGTTGTTTCAAATTCATTTTCTATCTTTCATCACTCTACTCTACACACACACACACACACACACACACACACACACACACACACACACACACACACACACACACACACGCTATTTCTCGTCAAGAATTTCTATGCTTCAATTCTCTGAAATAATAGGAATATTTATTTTTGTTGATCAATGCTAGTTGTGTGTTTATACTGCATAAAAAAATCTTAGGTCATGCAGCCTTATTCGCTCACCATATAACTACAATATTCATAGCAAATGTTGTTCATATGGGACCAGATAGCTTAAGCAACCATCCTTTGTAACAAGAGGAATATTTTGTTGATACTAGTAGCCTGGCGAAGAATGGTGGAGGTGGAGAGGAATGCTGCTGGATGAGCTCTTGGAGCGCAGCACACAGCACAGCTACAGATAGCAACAAATGGAGAAATAATGTCCAGGCCTTATGTGCCTTCTGGCATGGAGAGAATTAAGGATTAAGGTTAAGGTAAGGTAAGTAGTGTGCTTACGATGCACTAAAAGTCTGACCTTATTTGTTTATCACTTAATTAAAACTGCATCTGATAAGTCACACATATGCATCTAAATCCATTCACATAGTATAGGCCTGATGGCTTGCAAAAACAGAATGAACCATTACTGTAGTGTACTGTTCTACATATGTGAAGACATGCATACTCGCTCGCACACGCGGAACTGGATGAAAAAAAGCACACGAGTGCTTATTCCATTATCCTCGAAATAAAAAGAATAAAATAATAAATCAAACACACATGATAAATCACAAACAGATGCACACGTTACAAGCCTACAACAGAGGGGTGAACATAACAGAATGCAATGCAGTGCATACTGACCATTTCTAGAGTTGAACAGCTGTAAAACCAGGGGTCGTCGGGTCACAATGCCAGAGCCTCTAGGCAAGAAATCTCTGCAAAAAGAAAAATTACACACTGAATGAAATTGATTGAACATTGAATGACATTACTGTTGATAATGGTCTTCTTCGCTGTATCTGTCTGAGAAAAGTGAAAAATTAAAAACAAAACAACACATAAGAAATTCTCCATTTTTGCAATAATTTTTTTTTAACCCTCCTCTTGCATTCAAATTCTCTGAACACAAACTGCCCCTAGATTTCACATTCCATCACAAAATCAAGTCAGGCACACATGCTCCCTCGCCTTTTCCTTGGTCTAAGTACATACCAGCAACTATAATTACTTCCAGACTCTCAGCAGGGTTTCTACCTCTAGCCTGATAGAGCCTTGGCATGTGGTAGCAATTAGTGATGGAACTCTACTGTGTGTAAATCCCAGCAAATCCTGGTTCAGGATTCGAGGGGGGGGGGGGATTATTCAATCCAGCAAATCCACTGAGGGTTAACCTAAACCGACTGTGTACATGTCAAAATGAGGGTGCTGTGATGATGCCTTCAGTGTTACACCAATCTGAAATTGACAGATTTTGAAGGACAACAAAATTATCTTTAGACATGACTTTTTCTTTCCTTCTCTCACTAGACTCCTTGAGGAGTCAAGAGGAGTTCTGTACTAAAAAGTAGAAGTCCTCAGCTCTTATTTCTAGGAAAAAGCTTCTTTGTGTATGTCATGTGTTCCTCAGCTAGACCTCTGAGATTCACCAATGGGTATACAACCGTTTCCCCCCCCCCCCCCTAATCCACACTATACACTCCCCCCCCCCCCCTCCCCCCCCCCCCCCCATTTACAAATACAGGTAAATTATACAGGTAGCCACATTCCGACTTCAGGGATGATGTCTAAACTGAAACATGACAACTGTGTGCATGCAGTTTATATATATATAATAATATATATATATATTTTTTTTTACAACCATTCCTACCAGCACACATTGGCCTACTCTTCTGAAAGGTGGAACAGGTTTTTAACGCGTGTGCAAGATGTTCTCTGTGTATTTGCATATAGGGCCTTGGTTAATGGTCTCATCCAGACTTTGACATTCAGTTTGATTTTTTCATCAAACTGGGAATAAAGGGCGAGGCTGGGAATCGAACCCAGAACCTCACGGTTTACTTGTTGGCAGGCAAACTGTTTAAAACCATCCTGCCATCTTCCTTCCTGAAGAGTTGAACCATGCATAGCCCTTTCCCCATGCAAAAATCTCACCACTGGTGAACCTCAGAGATCTAGCTAAGGAACAAAAAAAAACACCTCTACCCCACTAACAAACCAAAACTCATGCTGATGTTTTTGCTGCAGCCCCCAAGAGCTTGCCAGGGAAGAAGCAGATGAGATCTATACTAGACATCTACTGACATTGTCGTTATTATTAACGAAGAGAGGCAGAACAGTGCAAAGCGCCAGGCCAGCAGTCTGTGCCCTCCATTGATTTCCCCTGGGACATTCTCTCTTCCCCCCAAAAAACCAACCAACCGCTGCCATATAATCAGAGCTAGTGAGCGGCTGATGCTGCTAGCTAGCGTTCCTTCCCCTCCCTTACCCCCACCCCCCCCTATCTCTGTTCCCTCAGGACAATGGCCATTGCAGAGCTAATCAATCAGTCGTTTACACATTCAATATTCTCCAAGTCATCGGCACTACCATGGGAGCACAGCAGGCCTGCTGGAAGTCGAGCGAGGCAATATATTAAATATCGCCCTGTACACACACGCGGCCTTCATCCTTCACACTACAGATTGGGAGGGAGCTCTGTTACAGCTCTGGAATCTGCTGGTTTTAGAGAGTGGACTGGAGTTATGCTGCGAATACATAATGGTACATTACGGGTGGAAGTTGCACTTTTTTCCCTCCATCATTGTGCTGATGACTCTGAGACACCAGACTACATGGCCCAGCCCAGTAGAGCTCCAGGAAAAACTGTTGTGACTGGTGGGGTCACTACAACAGACTGCAGACTTTGCCATCCAGACTGGATTATTAAAAATTTAACAATGCCAATAAACGCAGAAGAAGATACTGCTGATGACATAGTATTTTAATTTTTAGTTTGTTTTTGTTTTCGTAAAATGATGACCAAAACATATAGTGGACTGCAAGTTTATCATGATTATTATTGTATGGTTTTTAACTGTTTTGAACACAGCTCTGTGGTATGTAGATTTATTTTTCTGTATTTTGTTGTAAATGATTAACATGGTAAAAAGTGGGGGAAAAGCATTTTTCTTATCACTAGCTTTTGATTTGATTTGCACACAAATTGTATTAAGATTTCTCCTTTCGTGTATTAAATTCATGATAAAAAAAATGTTTAAAAAAAACAACTGTACTGGCAATTTTCATCAACACCATATTGCACAGCTTTTGATTTGTTTCAAACTGAAACTGGACACACTACATTTCTCTTGCAGTTTGGATACAACTGTTACATTCTCTTTTCAGTAAACAGACTTTAAGGGATAGGTGGGTGATATTATAATATTATACTCTTAAAAAACCCCAAAAAAAACCCAATCTGTTTTCATATGAACAACTGATAGTGGTATATATATGCATTTTAATTTCATGTTTGTACAATTACCATCTGAGAAGGAGGATATTGTTGTTATTATTGGGAATGACGGCTAACAATGTAACATCGAAAACAGCGAGGCTGACAGGTGAGACGTCTACCATTCATTCTATTGTATCACTTGTCAATCCACGCCACACATGATGATTGTACTTTCCATGCCTTGCATCAGATTCCAATTTTCCTTTGACATCTCCTGTTCTTCCTCCCCTCCCCCCATCCCCCCACTCTCTCACATGCACACACACTCTCTCACACATGACTATGCACAAATTAGCCTACTAGTTACTTAGTGGCCTTCTGTAGGTTGTGTAAGCCTCCTGGAAGCTGACCATCTTTCACCTGAATGACCACGCTGACCATGACAAAGATCGCCCCACCCAGTCACTGTACAATCCTCCCTCTCCACACACACACGTACACATGCACTCACAAACACACACATACACATGGTCTCTCTCTCTCACACACACACACACACACACACACACACACACACACACACACACACACACAGAGTATCCATTCATTAGCCTACTACTTATTGACCTGGTAACCCTTTCACCTCACTGACCCCACTGACCATGACAAATAAACATTACAGTAGGACACACACGCGCGCATGAGCATGCGTATGCACACACACACACACACACACACACACACACACAGTCACACACAGATGCAATAAGAGAAAAAGAGGAGAGTGGGGGGGGAGGGAGAGGGGGAGGGAGGGAGGAGGGAGGGAGGGAGGGAGGGAGGGAGGAGGAGAGAGAGAGAGAGAGAGAGAGAGAGAGAGAGAGAGAGAGAGAGAGAGAGAGAGAGAGAGAGAGAGAGAGAGAGAGAGGAGCTCATTACACACACAGACACGAGTATGTTGTAACTGGTATGTACATGTATGTATACATTAACCTACTAGTACTACTACCACTAAATGACCTTCAGTATCCCTCATAGAGATGACCACTTTTCACCTCACTGCCCCCTGACCTTCTTCACACACACACACACACACACACACACACACACACACACACACACACACACACACACACACATACACACACCCTGATGGCATATAATGATGATGGATGATGGAGTATTATACATGTATGTATTTATGCAATAAAAAGCAATCCAACTGATGCTACCAACTGGCTTTCTCTGTTAAGAGAGCTCTCTCTGATAACCCCACAAGTTACATTGCAATAGTATTATATAATTATTCATGGTTCATACTCAAGAGAAGTGTAGCCATGTTCCAGTTTTTGTACACTTCCCCCCCACTTACCCACATATGTATACTCTCTCTCACTTACACACATCTGGACCCTGATGAATGACGATGATTAAGGGTAGTATGTATCTCGTTAAAAACTGGTGAGCGTTACCAATTTGCTTTGTTACAGTATTCATGCATGCTGAAAAGGTGTGACCACGTTATTGCGTTGGCTGCCCTACCCCCTTCCCCAAACTGCTTCTTGGTTTATCACTGGAGAAAGGAGCGATATACAGAGCCTTTGCCTTCACCTATCGTTATTTAAATTAATACACATGTATAAACATAGACCCCCCCCCCCCCCCCCCACTTTCACACACTGAAACACACACACACACACAACCACACCACAACACAACATACATACACACACACACACAAACACACACACCACACCACACCACACCACACCAACACACACACACACCACACACAAACACACACACACACACACAAACACAACACAACACACCACACACAACCACAACACACAGTGACACACACACACACACAAAACACAACACAACACAACACACACATCCCCCGAACTGAACTGGAGTAAACATGATCTCTCAGGTCAGCCATTCACTATTGATTAAGGGAGATTTCCACACAGCAGATCAATGTCTTCACACACACACACACTTTTTACCCCCAGCCCCCCCTCTCCGTGTATTGATTAGCTAGACCCCAATTCCTTCTGTCTTCCCCTTTCATTTCATCACTCACACCCCATTCTTTACTGCATATTCGCATGTTCGTCAAATGACACACATGAGAAATGAAAATACGCTTCATGCAATAAAGAAATGATCATGGAAAGTGAAAACATTCTTCTTCTCCAGTCCTTGGCTGGAGTTCTGAAATTTTAGTTTTCTTTTTTTTTTGGGGGGGGGGGTTGGGTTTTTCAGACAGGATTTTTTCTGACACACAAGGTCTATCTTTCTCAATTTTGGGTGTTGCCTTGGCTCTGTGCTTACATCAATAACTGACAAAGCCTTTGGCCTGGGCCATGTTTTTGGTTTCTGTGTGTGTGTTGTTCTTCAGTTTAATGTCTATTCACATAAGTGATATTAGACACACACACAAAAAAAATTACTTGTAAAACTTTTAACCAATGGTAGAAACAAAAAGTAAGTAAAAACAAGTGTGTGTGTGTGTGTGTGTGTGTGTGTGTGTGTGAGTGTGTGTGTGTGTGTGTGTGTGTGTGTGTGTGTGTGTGTGTGTGTGTGTGTGTGTGTGTGTGTGTTGGAGGGAGTTCTCTGTTGAGGTAGCTCAGAACTGACACGAAGCAACACAAGTCTGATAAGCCTATCCAGGGGCAAAACAGTAAGTACTGTCATTTGCTTTACCTCTCCCCAAAGTTGGAATGCAGCTACCTTAATGGTGAGCAAAAACAGTTGCAACTATAGCTATACACAAAACCTCACTGTTACTGTATTGGTGAACCTCAGAGCTCTAGCCGAGAAATGAAATGAAAAAAAAAAAGGAAACAAAGTTGCGTTATCATGATACAGTACTTAGCTAAACTCTGCCATGGAGAATGATTTAAGCGCTTTGTTTTTACAAGATATAGTGCTATATAAATTCCATGTATTATTATTATTATTATTAACTTCTTGGTAGGATTTAAATAATACTGTAGATTACGTTGAAAGGTCAAACAAACATAGAAACAAACAATCCCATGACTTTACAAGCTTCAGTTACTCTTTTTATTATTATTATAGTTTGATTCTCTCCAGAATTGGCTCAAATCTGAGCAGGACCCCCCTCCACCCTTCCCCTGATAAACTTACAGAAATTAAAACAGACACAAATTTAACATTACTCTTTTTTTCTTCTTTAACATGGTTTGACTCTCTCATGAGAATAGGCTAAAATCAGTAAAGGAAAAAAAAAAGAAGACAAAAATGAATATGAAAAAATCATGTCCACAACCCCATTACCAAAACAAAAGCAAAGGAAAAATCCACCCCTCCACCCCTACGAAAAAAAAAAAAGAAGGAACACATCCATGATAAACCAAAACTGAGCATCTGAGCTTCATGATATCGTCATTTGTTTCAGCTACATTAGGTCTTTGATGCTTTTCACTGCTGCCTTTTCACCCAGATTTTTCTGACAGATTTATAGAGAACAAGACCAAAAAAACCCCACTAAACCCCAACCTCTCAGTGTTTTCTTGATGTTTGAAACAGATATGATGCGCTGTGAAAGAAAAGGAATTAAAAAAAAAGAAAAAAAAAAAAAAGGCCTAGTTGCAAGCCCTACCCATTCAGCCCAGTGCCCTATTCCTCCCCCATCTCCCCTTTTCTTCCTCCTTCACTTGCTCTGCATCTCTCTCCCCTCCACCTGCTTCTTCCTCCTCCTCCTCTTCTCTTCTTCTTCTTCTTCTTCCTCTTCTCTTCTTTTTTTTTTTCTTCTTCTTCCTCCTCCTCCTCTTCTTCTTCCTTTTTTCCCCCCTCTTCTTCTTCTTCCTCTCTCTCTCTGACTCCACTCTCCCCAAAAGTCCTTCGGATGAGACTTTAAAACCGAGGCCCCATGTGCGAACGCATGCAGAACATCTTGCGCACAACGTTAAATCCTGTTCTGCTTTTCGTAAGAGTAGGCCATCGTGTGCCAGTGGGAACAGATGACATTTACAAAACTGCATACACACGGGGACTGGACGTAAAAATGCACATGAGTGCTTATTCCATTATCCTCGATATATAAGAATAAATTAATCAATCAATCAATCAATCTCTCTGTCTGTCTGTCTGTCTGTGAACTCTGAGGCAAATGAATGGAGACATAGATCAATAAACAAACAGCCAACATAGCCACAGCCATAGGCAGGGAGGCAGGCAGGCAGGGTAAAAGCTTTATGGGCTGTTGAGGCAGTCCTGCCCATGTATACATGAATGTATCCATGACACAAGTTGTGAAACTGCCCCCCAAAATCCATGCACCTTCCAATCCTGCACTGATACAAATTTATAATGTACACAATTCTTTCCTCCTCCTCCCAAGTAAGGGCCCAATCTTCCTTTACCTTCCCCCTCCTGCCCCCAACCTGATTTTTTTTTTTTTTACTTCCCCCCCCCCCCCCCTCCTTCTCTCCCACCCACCCTCAGGGGTGGTGGAAGAGAACAGAGGAACAAGGTTTCTGAGGAGGAAGATGACAGTAGGGAAAGGGTAGGGGTGGGGGTGGGAGAAGGGGGGCAGTGCCTGCAAAGAAATCAATGGCAGAGATTTTTTTTTTCTTTCTCTCTCTCTCATCCTGATTCCAGATCTACACTTTGCTGTTGTGTGTAATTTGGGAGGATGAAAAATTTTGGAAGAGGGAGAAGATGGTGGGTGGGGTGTGGAGCAGAGCAAAGGGGGTGGGGGGTGGGGGTGGGGAGAAAGAATTGGGAAAAGAAACATGAGGTTGAAAGAAGCCAGAATGGGGGTAAGCTTTGTGACCTGAAGGCTAGTGTGAAGGATAGAGACTGGGAAGCAAAAAATGGAATAATTTCCTTTTTTGCCCTTAGCGTTTTGTTCCATCTCTTATCTCCTCTTGTTAATGCTGCTATACAGGAATACACACACACACACACACACACACACACACACACACACACACACACACACACACACACGCGTGCACGCATGCACACACACACACTGACACAGGTAGAGGCAGTTCCAAGTCTCTCATTTCTATAAAAGTTGGGTGTACCATTATTAAAGAAAGAGAGAGAGAGAGAGAGAGAGAGAGAGAGAGAGAGAGAGAGAGAGAGAGAGAGAGAGAGAGAGAGAGAGAGAGAGAGAGAGTCATGTGTATGCGTGATTGTGTGTGTGTGTGTGTGTGTGTGTGTGTGTGTGTGTGTGTGTGTGTGTGTGTGTGTGCGTGCGTGTGTGTGCATGCGTGTGTGTAGAATTGTTTTGTGTGTGTATGTGTGTAAGTGTGTGCGTGCGTGCATGTGTTGATAACAATTATGTATTCAACCTGTGAGTTTGTGTTAACTAATTCAATGTTTGCAGATCAATCATCCATATT
>CM060341.1:36728458-36753315 GCA_030674155.1 Stramonita haemastoma | reverse complement strand
TTTTTGAAAGGAGTTAAATTTTTTGATAAAATATATTCAAATTCAGTTTTCTAAAGTGTTCATACTCGGTTGTTTGGGGCTTTATTTTTAGATACTGACAGTGTTCATAGTCGTATTCTATTGTAGGGGATAGGGGGAGGCAGTCAAACTGTCATTAGGTTCAGGGGAGGGGTGGAGAGTATTTTGGAAAATAACTGGAACACAAAAAGTAGAGGTAGCTGGTTTTAGAAAACATGCTTGGATAAATTCAAGGGGAGAGCATTTTAGAAAAAAAAGGTTGTTCAAAACCAGAAGTAGGGGTGATAGTTTTAGAATGAAGTGTGTGTGTGTGTGTGTGTGTGTGTGTGTGTGTGTGTGTGTGTGTGTGTGTGTGTGTGTGTGCGAGTGTGTGTGTGTGTGTGTGTGTGTGTGTGTGTGTGTGTGTGTGTGTGTGTGGAGATTACTATTGATAAAAACCAGAGGTAGAATGTTCAAGCCCGTGGAGGCAAGGGAGGAGAGAGAGAGAGAGAGAGAGAGAGAGAGAGAGAGAGAGAGAGAGAGAGAGAGAGAGAGAGAGAGGGAGATTGTGTGTGTGTGTGTGTTTGCTGCCAGCAAAGCCCTATGGAATTTTATACCACAGGTCAACCTGTGTGTGTGTGTGTGTGTGTGTGTGTGTGTGTGTGTGTGTGTGTGTGTGTGTGTGTGTGTGTGTGTGTGTGTGTGTGCTGTAAAAATAAAAATGGTGCTTACTGAAATAATAGTTACCGATTTTAAAGTTTTCTGTGTATGGTTTATAGAAAGTTGTGCAACTGTTGGATTTGTAGCTGTAAACACTATTGACTGATTCTTCATAGTTTTGGAAAGGGTGGATATGAAGCAAGTGTTCGAATATCACACACAGAAACACAATTGCAGTATTTTAGTACGAAAAAAACTTTTTGTACATCTTAAGTCTTACACCAGAAAAGACATTTTCCCTTTTATTTTTTTTTCACAAAACCTTGAATAAGAAAACCATGTTGCCCTTTATTGTGTGAGCATAAGATTGCAGGCATCTGGAATTGGTGTATCCTGTTAACTTATTTCCCTCTTGCCTTGTGCTTTACAGTAGGTCAGAGACATGCCCATTACCCAGGTCATGGCACTCCCAGCCCATTAATAGACTGCTCCATCTGCATCTCTCCCAGCAGTCTTTGATTTTCATTGTCTTTACAAGTGTACTCTGTACTTGTTTGCTTTTTTGTTCAACCTGGAATGGAAAAAGTGGAAAAAATCATCGATGAAGAACAGTAAAAGGCGGAAAAGAGAATGAAGGAAAAAATCAGTGGGCAAAGACGTTAGAGGCCCCACAAAAAACCTGGTTGTGTTAGCAAGACTAAAGTGACAAATTTCACATCAACCACTACTCATTGCTGCATGGTTTATTGTTTGCTTTTTTATTTTGTCCAATCTTTGAACTGTATCTGTTATGCCCATTTGCGCTATTGTTTTACAAAATGTTGACTTTACTTTAAATATGTGTATTCCAAAATTCCCGTGTAGCAAATGTTGTAAAATAATGTGTTCTAGCAGATCGCTGCAATGAGACAGAGTGGTACAAGCTGTTTTGTTTTGTTTTGTTCTGTTCAGCCTTTCTATATGCTTTTGCTTTGGAGCTCTTAAGAGGCGTGTATAAAAGTAGAAAGAAAATGGTTTAGAATGATTGCAGACTTTTTATGAGTAGTTCTACGAAACAATTGACTGCAGTGCTTTAAAAATTTTTTTGCTTTGAATCCATTATTTTTTTCAGTAGAAAAAACGTGTTTCATCAAGGAATGCTGGTAGACGGCTAGTTTTGTATTTAAAGTGTTTGACTTTTCCATTTTTCTTTTCCCGTTGGTCATATCTTTATTTTCTATTGAAACGTTATTTAAGTATAGTTATCTTGGATTTTATAACCAAAAGGCGATGTTTTTTATGTTTGCATTTTTATGTATTTAATTTGAAGTACTGAACGCAGAGTGAAGCAGTTTACTACTGATTTTTTTCTTTTGGTTTTTCCCAAACGTAGTATTACCCATGAACGAATTGCATAATACATTTAAAATAACATGTTCCGTAATTTTTTGTTGGCATTTGATCTTTCAATATTCCTTTTGGAGGCTTGAACTATCTCCACTTCACTTGGTAATTGTGTGACTGGTTTACCTGCATGCAACCATTCCAAACAATGCCCCCATTGTTCACCTTCAAATGACGGATGGTATGTGTGAAGCTTGTTGCCTGTATCAGTTTTGTTTTAGTTTTACCTAAAGGACATGGCTTAATGCATATCCCTAATCTGTCCATTTTTTGGGGTGAAGATATTCAGTGGTTTTGTGGTATCTGGTAGACTTGAGCAACTCAGTTAATGCCCTTCACTTAGTGTGCTGTCCCCTCCCCACTATATTTCCTATTATTCCAGAGACAAAATTGTGTGTACATAGTTTTAAGATATATTGGGGTTGAAGCTGCTTTTCAATTTCTATTTCCATGAAAGGATGAAGTAGAACCCCCTTTGCCAGTAGCATGTTAAATTGTTTGCCTTTATGTTAAAATATTCTTTTTGTTCCGAATCAAGACAAGCGTGATCTTGAATATCAACTGGAAAAGGTGTGGATAAGCTATTTACAACCCAATTCCGTTACCTGTATAATTATTGAAAATTCCAAGTTTATCCCTCTGAATGAGGGAGGAAAATGTGGCATGTGTTTAGAGGAGCAGCAAAAGATGTTTCCTGTAACCAGTATTGCTTCGATTTTTCTTGTATTTCATGAGTTATTGCTTTTATTTTTCTGCATTATAACATAATTGTACAGTTACAAAATTAATAATGTTGCACCTTATAATTAGTGGTGAGCACACACCAATGGCGCTTGACTACCCAACTGACTTTTTCCTGATGAAAATACCAAGCTTTGTACATCTCCCTCTTTCTAAGACATACAGTGGATCGGTGGTCTAGAGGTAACGCACCTGCCTAGAAAGCGAAAAGTCGAAAAGTCCGGATCGGAAGTGTGTGGTGATTTGATTCCCGTTTAGGCCCCAAACTTTTCCCTCATCCATTCGACCATGAGTGGTGGTCTGGGTAATAGTCTTTCGGATGAAAAATAAACCGAGGTCCAGTTTGTGACATAATTTTTTAGTTCATGTATAAAAAGAAATTAAAAACACGGCAACAAGAGTTGTCCCTGGCAAATTCATGTACAAAGCAGCAACTCTGATAGGGAAACAAATGCAGTTGCATCCAGAAAAAGAAAAATAATGGCTGGCACTGCTCTTGTGGCGACACGCTCTCTCTGAGCAGCCCGAATTTCACGCAGAGAAATCTGCCGTGACTTAACAGTTGTATACAACTTTTTAAAGCCGATATTTTGCACTTAATTGTTCAAGCGTCTGTACTTTCTGGCTGTCAAAGATAACATGGCTAGAATTAAGCTTTTTGTCTCTTCAATGTTTTAAAAGTTTGTTGGAATGAACACGTCATTGTGGTCTGAGATAATTTCAAACCCTGGTATGAGAATTCAATCAGAGAAAAAGTCAGTGGGTCAGTGTCACGTCACTGCTGGTCAGAGCATTGGGGAAAGCCTGCCTCCCCCTTCAGCTCAAAAATACTTACTGATATGCTTACACAACAGAACCCCTACTACATGTTTTGAACAGTATGTTTATGAACTGAGCACTTGTATGTTATTTACACAACAGAACCCCTACTACATGTTTTGAATAGTATGTTTATGAACTGAGCACTTGTATGTTATTTGAAATCCATGTTATTGGCAATCACCTGAACATTGTTTTAATACTAAAACCATCTTAGTTGCTGTGTTGGGATTTGTATTTTATGTGTATTATTATTTGAAAATATTATCTTGATTTTCCATCATGCATTACACTATTTGAAAATGCATTGTCTAATTACTAGACAATCTTTTATATAAATGTTTCCATACATACTATATTTTGACGTGTTTTGCCTGCTTGTAGTTGCATTGTTTTTTTTTCTTTGTCTATTTGTTTACTATTCCCTTGGAATGTATTGATTTTCATTATAGGAATGTTCTGGTTAAAAAATTGTGATGCGTTGAGTACCATCGTCCTAAATGATTGCAGTCTTCTTCTTTAATAGTATATATGATAGTTTTAATGCATTGAGCTCGATTTAAACCTGGTTCGTAGAACTTTAAATAATGTTTCGTTGCTATTTGATATTTTTATATGCAGTTTTGTTTTGTTTATTGTTTGTTTGCTTCTGTTTTTTTTTTCTTTCTCATTGTTAGGCTGTTGGACACATTACAAGCCTATAGGTTTCATTGATGATAATTATTGTTTACAGAAGTGTTTTTTATGGATGTTGTCAATTACTTTATTGACTGTTTTTTTATGATGTAATTTGAAGATTCTCTCTCTCTCTCTGTATTTTTTTCTTGATTTTGGGGAAGAATTGTTTGTTTACGGCAGGGGAGTGTCAGAGAGGGTAGTTTTTTGTGTTTATTGTTTAGTAACTTAATTGCTTCACTTATGTGGTCTTTCATTGATTTCCTGATTTATCAATAATTGAATTGCAATATGACTGATTGATTTTCTTAGTATCCTACATTCATTTGTTTATCAATATTAATTTATTCATATTTTCTTTTTATCCTTTTGTCCCCATGAGGGCCTGGTGTAAAGAAGCCTCTGGCTTATCCAATTACCCTCATTAAAATTTCGAGTTTTCTCTCTCTCTCTCTCTCTCTCTCTCTCTCTCTCTCTCTCTCTCTCTCTCTCTCTCTCTCTCTCTCTCTCTCTCTCTCTCCTCTCTCTCTCTCTCTCTCTCTCTCTCTCCTTTCCTTTCCTTTCCCCCTCCACTCTCACATATGCTATCCTAAACTTATCACTGTATAGGTGTTTGGTTCCTATGTTGAATTGAAATTGAATTTTACTGTTTAAAAATATAGAGATGATTTTTATTTAGTTTTTTTGTGTTTAAGGGTTTTTATGTTTTTTTTATGTGTGTGGGCTTTTTGTGCGTTTTTTCCCCTTTTTATGCCTTCTTTGTTTTTTTCCCCTCACACACACACACACACACACATGGAATGTATTATTTTTCATATAAATGTTTTGGCTTATAGATTTGTAATGCTTTTTGTACCATCGTCCTGAATAATTCCATTCTCTCCTTCATCTTCATTAGCATATTTCAATTTTTTAATGTACTGAGTTTGAATTAAAACTGGTTTGTAGAACATTAAATGTTTCGCTCCTATTTGACATTTCTTTTATACAATTTTGCTCTTTTGTTTTGCTTTCGGGATTTTTCTTTTCATTGTTAGGCTTGGCCACATTGTGAGCTGATAGGTTTCATTGATGATAATTATTGTTCACAGAAATGTTTTGTGGGTGTTTTGAAATACTTTGTTGACTGGCTTGTTTTGATCACGATGTAATTTGAAGATGCCTTTTTTCCCTATCTCTTCCATCTTCCACTTCCACATATGGTATCCTAGTCTTATCATCGGATAGGAATATTTCGGTTCTTATTGAAATTTGAATTGAAATTGTATTTTACTGTTTAAATACAGAGATACAAATTTTTAGTTAGGTTTTATGTTTTTTATGTGTGCGCGTGTCTTTTTCCTTTTATTCCCTCTTTGCTTGTTTTTCCCACGCACGCACGCACACACGCACACACACACACACACACACACACACACCACGCACGCACGCACGCACGCACGCACGCACGCGCGCGACGGATAGCCTAGTGTTCAGAACATTGCGCTGGCAATTTGACGACCCGGGTTCGAATCCGGTCGAGGAGATTTTTCTCCTGGAGTTAACATCAGTGCTGACTCCACTCTCTCCAAAAGTCCTTGGGATGAGACTATAAACCGAGGCCCCGTGTGCGAACGCACGCAGAACATCTTGCGCACACGTTAAATCCTGTTCCGCTTTTCGTAAGAGTAGGCCATCGTGTGCCGGTGGGAAGATATTTACAAAACTGCATACACACGGGGACTGGATGTAAAAAAAGTACGAGTGCTTATTCCATTATCCTCGATATAAAAGAATAAATCAAATCAAACACACACACATGGAATATATTATTTTTCATATGAATGTTTCAGCTGATATATTTGTAATGCCTTATGTTTCATCGTCCTGAATATTTGCTATCTTATCATCCTCATTAATATATATATATATATATATATATATATATATATATATATATATATATATATATATATATATATATATATATATATATATGTATATATATTGATAGATAGATAGATATAATCTTTTAATGTATTGAGTTTGATTTAAAACTGGTTTGTATTTGTAACCTTAAATGTTGTTTCGCTCCCGTTTGATATTTCTTTTATACAATATTCCTCTATTGTTTGTTGTTTTGCTTTTCGGGGATTTTCTTTTCCTTGTTAGGTTTGGCCACATTGTGAGCTTATAGGTTTCATTGATGATAAATATTGTTCACAGAAGTGTTTTGTGGGTGTTTTGAAATACTTTGTTGACTGGTTTGTTTTGATGACGATGTAATTTGAAGATGCTCTCTCTCTCTCCCTCTCTCTCTTTCATTTCCTTCCTTTCCCTTTCCTCTCCAACTTCCACCTTCACATATGCTATCCTAGACTTATTATGGAGAGGAGTGTTTTGGTTGTTATGTTGGATTGAAATTGTATTCTTACCATTTGAATATAGAGATGTGTTTTTGTGAAGCTTTTTGTGTTGTTTTTATGTTATTATTTTTTTTATATGCTTTTCCCCCTTTTATGCATACTTTGCTTGTTTTCCCGCTTACACGCGCACACACACACAAACACACACACGCACACGCACGCGCGCGCGCGCGCACACACACACGTTTGTTTAAATAGATATCAGTGTATCCAGTTAAGATGACGCATTTTGTTGACAGTATCCCGCTTTTTTCTATTAAAATATTGATTGAACTGCTGTTGGTGATGATGCTGGTATGTAGGGGTAGGGAGGGGGTTTCTTAGCTTTATTCACTGATCAGGGCAAGGGGTACCGATGAAAATAAATATGTAATACTTACTCTGTAACACTTGAAAAATAAAGATTATTCATCACTCATTCATTTATTCATCCATTCATTCATTCATTCTCTTTCTCTCTCTGTCTGTTTGTCTCTGTCTCTCTGTCTGTCGGTCTCTCTCTCTATATATGTATGTCACAGAGAGGGAGGGAGATATAAATATATATAATACATAGGCTCTCTCTCTCTCGATATATATATATATATATATATATATATATATATATACATATATATATACATATATATATATGTACACAGTGGGACCCGCTTATAAGAAAGTCGTGAGGACCCGATTTTACGTTTTCTTATAATCGGGCTTTGTTTTAAGCGGGCTTTCTTATATCCGAGCACCTGAACACTATTTTGAGTGTGCTTTCTTATAAGCGAGCAAAAGTGTAAATGAGTAAAATAACAGCTAACTGGACATTTCATCATGGTAAAACATAAACACACACCCTATCTACAATTACTCAAGTTTGTTGTTGTTGCTGGTGCCGCTGCTGCTACTGTGGTTTTTAAATTGGTTCGTTCTGGTCACGTTCCGTCTACGTACGAATGAGATTTTAAACTGTAGCCTTCTCCACGTTTTAGTTGAAATTCATCCACAACGGTATAATGTTCAAAATCTAAAGCAACTTAACACACACCCACACACCCACACCCACAGAGGAATTCTGTGGATCCAACAACTTTTATTTCTGTAATTATAAACGAAAAACCATCCCTAAAATAAAGCAGAAACTTTTTTCGGAAAGAGAATAATTATAAAATGATTAGCGCTCGATTGTCGGCTCAAGATTGTCGTGTATCACTTATCACAGGAATAAAAACCGTTAAAAAAATCGCAAAGGACCCTTGAAAAGATTGAATAAAAACTTACTATCAGACACCTGAATGGTACTGGAAAAGATAAGCTCGAAATAAGTTTTGATTGGGTATTACTGAAAGCCTACGACTAAAACAGCAGGGAAAGTATAAAAGAAACTGTCAACAGGATTCCATAATTCAGGAGTTTGCTTGAAGTTAAAGTCACAATAACTAACAAGTAAATCAATGTATCCTCATTTACTGGAAACAAATGACACTTGAAAGACAACCATATGCTCAACAAGATAAAATAAAAGAGGCTGTATTTTTTACGCCGACTTGTTCAAATTTTATGCATATGTTGGTTTTTACGACCGGTTTGACAAGAGAAGCGTGTGTCGTTCACTGTGAAGATTCAAGCCACAATAACAACACGTTGGAAGTGCTGGCACAAATTTTGAGATCCGAGGCTGGCTTCGCCTTTCCGATTCCAGCAATCAAAAAGATGGGGCCTAAAGGCACCTGCCCAAGCTGTTGCGAAAAATACAGGCTTGTGGGAGTCCATGTAATGCCAATGAATGAAAAAGAAACACAATGTTATTGGATAAATTTTGCTTTTATGTGCCTGTCGTTCAAAACTTGCCAGCCACATCTGGTGTGACGTCAGAATTTCCTGAAAGAATCGAGTTAGGTTTTTCATGGAAATGCTTTCGGTTTGGTGAGCTCACTTACAGAAAACTGACTGAAGGAGGTCTCCCTATTGCAAAGTAAAGTTCTGAAAACGGACTAGACTTCCTTATGTCCGAGCTAACATCCTTGGTGGGACCAGAAATTGACGTTCTTATAAGAGGGGTTTCTTATCTATATAAGCGAGATTCTTATATCCGAGCTTTCCTAAGTCATAATAAAGAACACCTTCCACAGAACCAAATTTTTGCTTTCTGATAAGAGGGATTCACTGTAAGCGAGCTCCTTATAAGCGGTCCGACTGTATATATATGTATATCTATCTAATATTTATAATGGTTTAGAATAATTTAGTTACCAAAGCTAAAACTAAACAGCACATTTCATTATTTATCAATACAATTTTATACGGCATCTACCGGTTAATATTAGCCGCCGCTGTAGTCTAGTGGTTAGGGCGTTGGACTCGTAATCTAAAGGTTGTGGGTTCGATCCCAGCTTTCGGCTATGGCGTTGTGCCCTTGGAAAAGGCACTTTACGGCTATTTTCTCACCCCACCCAGGTGTAAAAGGGGTACCAACCTTGTGTTGGGGGTTAACCCTGCGATAGACTGGCGTCCTATCCAGGGGGGAGTCTATGACTCTCAGTCGCTTAACGCCACAGAAACCGGGATAAGCACCGGCCTGATGAGCCTCTATAGGCTCGGGACAGACTTTAACTTTTAAAACTTTAAACCGGTTAATATTAGTCAGCAAAAGAATGAGACGAAATATCCCTATGTAGAAACGAAAATACAATGTTCACTTGTCTTCATCACGTTGTTCTTCCAAATCAGCACAAAGCCTAGATTTCATGTAGGCCCCAGCATGAGGCACATCGGGCCTTGTCTTTGTAACCTTGTATCTGTTTCCTAGCAGCCGGAGTCCAAACAAAGCGTCACCTCTGCCCTTGGAAGTTGGCTTCAGCTTCAAACTCTTGCTCCAAATAAATATTTTCCATGGAAAACTTTGTTGTCTGCTAGTCCTTGTTCATTATATCCACGCACTCACACGTATTCAAACCTTTATCTTTCAGAACAAAAATGTATCTTTAGTTTATCATCCACCTTAATGAGAATACTTTAGATAGACAAGCTTTCACTTTCAAGGATTTTCAAGAAGCAATTCATCACAGGTTGTCTCCTGATCATTTTCAACAGGACTCAAGGTCTTGGATCTAATACATTAAAAAAAAAATCCAAAATCGCAAAAACGGAATTCCGTGAAAACGAAAGTAGTGGATCGGTGGTCTAGGTGGTAACGCGCCTTGCCTAGAAAGCAAAAAGTCCAGGTCGGAGTGTGCGGTGGTTCGTACCCGTTTGGACCCAAAACTTTTTTCCCATCCATTAGATCCTCAGTGGTGGTCTGGGCGATAGTCTTTTGGATGAGACCATAAAACCGAGGTCCCGTGTGTTACACATCACTATTTAGCGCACGTAAAAGAACCCATGGCAACAAAGGGGCTGACCCTGGCAAAATTCTGTAGAAAAAAGCCACTCTGATAGGGAAACAAATACAGTTGCATGCAAGAAAAAGAAAAAAAAAATGGGTAGGCGCTGCACATGTGGCGATGCACATGTAGCAATGTGCTCTCCCCGGAGACCAGCCCGAATTTCACGCAGAGAAATTTGCTATTATGTACTGTGTGTGTGTGTGTGTGTGTGTGTGTGTGTGTGTGTGTGTGTGTGTGTGTGTGTGTATGTGTGTGTGTGTGAGTGTGTGTGTGTGTGCGTGCGTGCGTGCACACAGCGGGGCACCAGCGACCTCCTTTTAGATCTATCAGCGTGGCAGATAAAGCAGCACGGGTTTAATTTGAAATTCAAATTGGGGGGGGGGGGGGGGGGGGGGGGGAGTGGCAGCCTAAGCTTATTTTCAAACAAGGTGCTGCCTTGCTGTGATTGGTGGCTGAATTTAGGACATGCGTTGGGAATGTGACCCTATTCTGTGACAGAGAAGTTGGCGGCAGTTTGTTTAAGTGTCTGCTAAAGTCTCTCTACAATTTGGGATATCAGATGGACAGATCTCCCAGTGGACATAAAGGTGGTGGTGGTGGGGGGGGGGGGGGGAGAGACAATATAGATAGAATCACTACTTTCTGGAAATTCTCTGCAAATTTTCTTTTCAAATTCTCTTTTCTACCTCACTCATTGCTTCTGCCTCGGTCCAATAGACAAGAGTCTATTGTCTGCCTTCTTTGTCAATTTGCCAACGGTTTTTGCAGAAAGACTTTAAAGATGACAGTTCTCTCCTACTCTGAAGAGGAATGCACTGGGCCTGACTTGTGAGGTGCTTCACAGCAGCACTAGACAAGTTTTGCTATTATGACAGACTTTGTTGCTACTGTGTGAGCATTCAAAGAACAACACAGGGGGGAGGGGGAGTGTTAAAAATGGGTAGAAGTTTGTAGCAGTTTGTGTCCCCCATTCTGTGCATGCATGTCGTCTATCTGCATGAAATGAATATTCGTCTGCATATAATTATATGCTTGCATGTATGAATAAGTTGTGTGTGTTGGCATGAATGTCTCCCTACATGCAGTGTATGTGCGGGTGTATATGTGTATGTGTGTTTGAAAGGCAACACTGGACAGTAAAAAAAATACAAACCAAACATACATGAAAAACTACTGTCTGATGAACAGCAAGAATAATTAGATTCAAATAAATACCCAAGCAGCAGCATCAGGAAGGACGGTGGCAGGATGGTTAAGACATCCGCCTGCCAATATGTATACCGCGAGTTTCTGGGTTCGTGCCCAGCTCGCCCTTTCTTCCCAGTTTGACGAAAAAAAATAGAACTGAATGTCAAAGTCCCTCAGATGAGACTATAAACCGAGGTCCCGTGTGCGAACGCACGCAGAACATCTTGCACACACGTTAAAATTCCGTTCCGCCTTTCGGAAGATCAGGCCATCTTGTGCCGGTAGGAGCAGATGACAAAAGAAGAAAACAACAAAAAAACAGCATGCACACAGGTGTCGTGTTTAGACACCATCCCTAAGGGGGAAAAAATAACGGGCAGGCGCTGCACTTGTAGCGATGCGTTCTCTCGGGGAGAGCAGCCCGAATTTTACGGAGAAATCTGCTGTGACATAAAGTGGTATAAAATAAAATCAAATAAAATCAAATCTGACCTTCACTACAGGTGTGTCACAGACTGTAAAGTTTCTAGGGCCCCTGTGTGCAGGTGTTTGTTAGGGTGGAGGATGGAGGTGGAGACCTATCCTGCTGCTGCTGTTGATGGTAGCAAGCTACCCTGGAGTGGAAACAGACATGGAAAAGAAAACAAAAAGCGGGGAATGTTGATTTCGCGCGCTTTTAGATAGGTTTATATGCTCAGAGAAGAAAACAGGAAAAAGCTTTTATATGCGGCAGCAGTTGTGTGTTGGTAGTAGGCCTTTCTGATTGGTTGTTTTTTCAGGACAACTGTCACATTTATCGAGTGTACTTCACAGTTTGACCCCACAACCCCTACTACAACTAGAACAGAAAATCTCTCTCTCTCTCTCTCTCTCTCTCTCTCTCTCTCTCTCTCTCTCTCTCTGTAATGTAATTAACAATGTGTGCATGGGTTTGAAATTCAAAAATACTCAGGTGTAAAACAGACTCTAGTGTCCCGTATACGTGTCCCGTGTCCCGTGCAAAAAGGTGGGGCAGGGCGGGCCTGAAAACGGTTCCTTGGGTCCCGTCTTTGCCCGAAACCGCACTTTTCGGCTAGGGGGTTGGGTAGGCATGCGCGCGCGCGCGCTCGCGCCGGTGTTTGTCAGTGCGTTTGTTTGTGTGCGCGCATGTGGCGGGGGGCCTGCACTTTGCCCTGGTGCATCATATAGCTGTATACTGTCATTATGATTGTGCGTCCTGCTTGATTTCGGTGCGTACACTGTACCCGATTTGCTCGCGACAAGCTAGCTTTCTCAGCTCCGGAGGGCTGCGGTGTCGCCACAAGTCCGGCGCCACACGCGTCGGAGATGGTAGGGGAGGGGGTATGCATACGGTGCCATACTGTCCTGGTGCCCTGGGGTCTGTAACCGTGCAAAAAGGTGGGGCAGGGCGGGCCTGAAAACGGTTCCTTGGGTCCCGTCTTTGCCCGAAACCGCACTTTTCGGCTAGGGGGTTGGGTAGGCATGCGCGCGCGCGCGCTCGCGCCGGTGTTTGTCAGTGCGTTTGTTTGTGTGCGCGCATGTGGCGGGGGGCCTGCACTTTGCCCTGGTGCATCATATAGCTGTATACTGTCATTATGATTGTGCGTCCTGCTTGATTTCGGTGCGTACACTGTACCCGATTTGCTCGCGACAAGCTAGCTTTCTCAGCTCCGGAGGGCTGCGGTGTCGCCACAAGTCCGGCGCCACACGCGTCGGAGATGGTAGGGGAGGGGGTATGCATACGGTGCCATACTGTCCTGGTGCCCTGGGGTCTGTAACCGTGCAAAAAGGTGGGGCAGGGCGGGCCTGAAAACGGTTCCTTGGGTCCCGTCTTTGCCCGAAACCGCACTTTTCGGCTAGGGGGTTGGGTAGGCATGCGCGCGCGCGCGCTCGCGCCGGTGTTTGTCAGTGCGTTTGTTTGTGTGCGCGCATGTGGCGGGGGGCCTGCACTTTGCCCTGGTGCATCATATAGCTGTATACTGTCATTATGATTGTGCGTCCTGCTTGATTTCGGTGCGTACACTGTACCCGATTTGCTCGCGACAAGCTAGCTTTCTCAGCTCCGGAGGGCTGCGGTGTCGCCACAAGTCCGGCGCCACACGCGTCGGAGATGGTAGGGGAGGGGGTATGCATACGGTGCCATACTGTCCTGGTGCCCTGGGCCTGAAACGGTTCCTTGGGTCCGTCTTTGCCGAAACCGCACTTTTCGGCTAGGGGGTTGGGTAGGCATGCGGCGCGCGCGCTCGCGCGGTGTTGTCGTGCTTTGTTTGTGTGCGCGCATGGCGGGGGGCTGCACTTTGCCCTGGTGCATATATAGCTGTACTGTCATTATGATTGTGGTCCTGCTTGATTCGGTGGTACACTGTACCCGATTTGCTCGCGACAAGCTAGCTTTCTCAGCTCCGGAGGGCTGCGGTGTCGCCACAAGTCGGCGCCAACGCGTCGGAGATGGTAGGGGAGGGTATGCATACGTGCCATACTGTCTGGTGCCGGGGTCTGTAACCGTCAAAAAGGTGGGGCAGGGCGGGCCTGAAAAGGTTCCTTGGGTCCGTCTTTGCCCGAAACCGCACTTTTCGGCTAGGGGGTTGGGTAGGATGCGCGCGCGCGCGCTCGCGCCGGTTTTCAGTGCGTTTGTTTGTGTGCGCGCTGTGGCGGGGCCTGCACTTTGCCTGGTGATCTATAGCTGTATATGTCATTATGATGTGCGTCCTGCTTGATTTCGGTGCGTACACTGTACCGATTTGCTCGCGACAAGCTAGCTTTCTCAGCTCCGGAGGCTGCGGTGTCGCCACAAGTCCGGCGCCACACGGTCGGAGATGGAGGGGGGGGGTATGCATACGGTGCCATACTGTCCTGGTGCCCTGGGTCTGTAACCGTGCAAAAAGGTGGGGCAGGGGGCCTGAAAACGGTTCCTTGGGTCCCGTCTTTGCCCGAACCGCACTTTTCGGCTAGGGTTGGGTAGGCATGCGCGCGCGCGCGCTCGCGCCGGTGTTTGTCAGTGCGTTTGTTTGTGTGCGGCATGTGGCGGGGCCTGCACTTGCCTGGTGCATCATATAGCTGTATACTGTCATTATGATTGTGCGTCTGCTGATTTCGGTGCGTACACTGTACCGATTTGCTCGCGACAAGCTAGCTTTCTCAGCTCCGGAGGGCTGCGGTGTCGCCACAAGTCCGGCGCCACACGCGTCGGAGATGGTAGGGAGGGGGTATGCATACGGTGCCATACGTCCTGGTGCCTGGGTCTGTAACCGTGCAAAAAGGTGGGCAGGGGGGCTGAAACGGTTCCTTGGTCCGTCTTTGCCCGAAACCGCACTTTTCGGCTAGGGGGTTGGTAGGCATGCGCGCGCGCGCGCTCGCGCCGGTGTTTGTCATGGTTTGTTTGTGTGCGCGCTGTGGCGGGGGGCCTGACTTTGCCCTGGTGCATCATATAGCTGTATACGTCATTATATGTGCGTCCTGCTTGATTTCGGTGCGTACACTGTACCGATTTGCTCGCGACAAGCTAGCTTTCTCACTCCGGAGGCTGCGGTGTCGCCACAAGTCCGCGCCACACGCGTCGGAGATGTAGGGGAGGGGGTATGCATACGGTGCCATATGTCCTGGTGCCCTGGGTCTGTAACCGGCAAAAAGGTGGGCAGGGCGGGCCTGAAAACGGTTCTTGGTCCCGTCTTTGCCGAAACCGCACTTTTGGCTAGGGGTTGGGTAGGCATGCGCGCGCGCGCGCTCGCGGTGTTTGTCAGTGCGTTTGTTTGTGTGCGCGCATGTGGCGGGGGCCTGCACTTGCCTGGTGCATCATATAGCTGTATACGTCATTATGATTGTGCGTCCTGCTGATTTCGGTGGTACACTGTACCGATTTGCTCGCGACAAGCTAGCTTTCTCAGCTCCGGAGGGCTGCGGTGTCGCACAGTCGCGCCAACGCGTCGGAGATGGTAGGGGAGGGGTATGCATACGGTGCCATACTGTCTGGTGCCCTGGGGTCTGTAACCGTGCAAAAGGTGGGCAGGGCGGCCTGAAAACGGTTCTTGGTCCGTCTTTGCCCGAAACGCACTTTTCGGCTAGGGGGTTGGGTAGGCATGCGCGCGCGCGCGCTCGCGCGGTGTTTGTCAGTGCGTTTTTTGTTGCGCGCATGTGGCGGGGCCTGCACTTTGCCCTGGTGCATCATATAGCTGTATACTGTCATTATGATTGTGGTCCTGCTTGATTTCGGTGCGTACACTGTACCCGATTTGCTCGCGACAAGCTAGCTTTCTCAGCTCCGGAGGCTGCGGTGTCGCCACAAGTCCGGCGCCACACGCGTCGGAGATGGTAGGGAGGGGGTATGCATCGGTGCCATACTGTCCTGGTGCCTGGGTCTGTAACCGTGCAAAAAGGTGGGCAGGGCGGCTAAACGGTTCCTTGGGTCCCGTCTTGCCGAAACCGCACTTTTCGGCTAGGGGGTTGGGTAGCATGCGCGCGCGCGCGCTCGCGCCGTGTTGTCAGTGCGTTTGTTTGTGTGCGCGCATGTGGCGGGGGGCCTGCACTTTGCCCTGGTGCATCATATAGCTGTATACTGTCATTATGATTGTGCGTCCTGCTTGATTTCGGTGCGTACACTGTACCGATTTGCTCGCGACAAGCAGCTTTCTCAGCTCCGGAGGGCTGCGGTGTCGCCACAAGTCCGGCGCCACACGCGTCGGAGATGGTAGGGGAGGGGGTATGCATACGGTGCCATACTGTCCTGGTGCCCTGGGGTCTTGAACCGTGCAAAAAGGTGGGGCAGGGCGGGCCTGAAAACGGTTCCTTGGGTCCCGTCTTTGCCCGAAACCGCACTTTTCGGCTAGGGGGTTGGGTAGGCCATGCCGCGCGGCGCGCTCGCGCCGGGTTTGTCAGTGCGTTTGTTTGTGTGCGCGCATGTGGCGGGGGGCCTGCCACTTTGCCCTGGTGCATCATATAGCTGTATACTGTCATTATGATTGTGCGTCCTGCTTGATTTCGGTGCGTACACTGTACCCGATTTGCTCGCGACAAGCTAGCTTTCTCAGCTCCGGAGGGCTGCGGTGTCGCCACAAGTCCGGCGCCACACGCGCTCGGAGATGGTAGGGGAGGGGGTATGCATACGGTGCCATACTGTCCTGGTGCCTGGGGTCTGTAACCGTGCAAAAAGGTGGGGCGGGCTGGGCCTGAAAACGGTATCCTTGGTCCCGTCTTTTGCCCGAAACCGCACTTTCGGCTAGGGGTGTTGGTGGACATGCGCTCGCCGCGCGCTCGCGCCGGTGTTTGTCAGTGCGTTTGTTTGTGTGCGCGCATGTGGCGGGGGGCCTGCACTTTGCCTGGTGCATCATTCGCTGTATACTGCATTATGATTGTGCTCCTGCTTGATTTGCGGGCGTACACTGTACCCGATTTGCTCGCGACAAGCTAGCTTTCTCAGCTCGGAGGGGCTGCGGTGTCGCCACAAGTCCGGCGCCACACGCGTCGGAGAATGGTAGTGGAGGGGGATGCATACGGTGCCATACTGCCCTGGTGCCCTTGGGTCTGTAACCGTGCAAAAAGGTGGGGCAGGGCGGGCTGAAAACGGTTCCTTGGGTCCCGTCTTTGCCCGAACCGCACTTTTCGGGCTGAGGGGTTGGGTAGGCATGCGCGCGCGCGCCGCTCGCGCCGTGTTTGTCAGTGCGTTTGTTTGTGTGCGCCATGTGGCGGGGGGCCTGCACTTTGCCCATGGTGCATCAAAGCTGTATACGTCATTATGTATTGTGGTCCCTGCTTGATTTCCGGTGCGTACACTGTCCCGATTTGCTCGCGACAAGTAGCTTTCTCAGCTCCGGAGGGCTGCGGTGTCGCCCAAGTCCGGCTGTCACACGCGTCGGAGATGGTAGGGAGGGGGTCATGCATTCGGTGCCATACTGTCCTGGTGTCCCTGGGTCTGTAACCGTGCAAAAAGGCTGGGGCAGGGCGGCCTGAAACGGTTTCCTTGGGTCCAGTCTTTGCCAACCGACTTTCGGCTAGGGTTGGGTGGCCATGCGCGCGCGCGCGCTCGCGCCGGTGTTTGTCAGTGCGTTTGTTGTTGTGTGCGCGCATTGGCGGGGGGCCTGCACTTTGCCCTGGTGCATCATATAGCTGTATACTGTCATTATGATTGTGCGTCCTGCTTGATTTCGGTGCGTACACTGTACCCGATTTGCTCGCGACAAGCTAGCTTCTCAGCTCGGAGGCTGCGGTGTCGCCACAAGTCCGGCGCCACACGCGTCGGAGATGGTAGGGGAGGGGGTATGCATACGGTGCCATACTGTCCTGGTGCCCTGGGGTCTGTAACCGTGCAAAAAGGTGGGGCAGGGCGGGCCTGAAAACGGTTCCTTGGGTCCCGTCTTTGCCGAAACCGCACTTTTCGGCTAGGGGTTGGGTAGGCATGCGCGCGCGCGCGCTCGCGCCGGTGTTTGTCAGTGCGTTTGTTTGTGTGCGCGCATGTGGCGGGGGGCCTGCACTTTGCCCTGGTGCATCATATAGCTGTATACTGTCATTATGATTGTGCGTCCTGCTTGATTTCGGTGCGTACACTGTACCCGATTTGCTCGCGACAAGCTAGCTTTCTCAGCTCGGAGGGCTGCGTGTCGCCACAAGTCCGCGCCACACGCGTCGGAGATGGTAGGGGAGGGGGTATGCATACGGTGCCATACTGTCCTGTGCCCTGGGGTCTGTAACCGTGCAAAAGGTGGGGCAGGGCGGCCTGAAAACGGTTCCTTGGGTCCCGTCTTTGCCCGAAACCGCACTTTTCGGCTAGGGGGTTGGGTAGGCATGCGCGCGCGCGCGCTCGCGCCGGTGTTTGTCAGTGCGTTTGTTTGTGTGCGCGCATGTGGCGGGGGCCTGCACTTTGCCCTGGTGCATCATATAGCTGTATACTGTCATTATGATTGTGCGTCCTGCTTGATTTCGGTGCGTACACTGTACCCGATTTGCTCGCGACAAGCTAGCTTTCTCAGCTCCGGAGGGCTGCGGTGTCGCCACAAGTCCGGCGCCACACGCGTCGGAGATGGTAGGGGAGGGGTATGCATTACGGTGCCATACTGTCCTGGTGCCCTGGGGTCTGTAACCGTGCAAAAAGGTGGGGCAGGGCGGGCCTGAAAACGGTTCCTTGGTCCCGTCTTTGCCCGAAACCGCACTTTTCGGCTAGGGGGTTGGGTAGGCATGCGCGCGCGCGCGCTCGCGCCGGTGTTTGTCAGTGCGTTTGTTTGTGTGCGCGCATGTGGCGGGGGGCCTGCACTTTGCCCTGGTGCATCATATAGCTGTATACTGTCATTATGATTGTGCGTCCTGCTTGATTTCGGTGCGTACACTGTACCCGATTGCTCGCGACAAGCTAGCTTTCTCAGCTCCGGAGGCTGCGGTGTCGCCACAAGTCCGGCGCCACACGCGTCGGAGATGGTAGGGGAGGGGGTATGCATACGGTGCATACGTCCTGGTGCCTGGGTCTGTAACCGTGCAAAAGGTGGGCAGGGCGGCCTGAAAAGGTTCCTTGGGTCCGTCTTTGCCGAAACCGCACTTTTCGGCTAGGGGTTGGTAGGCATCCGCGCGCGCGCTCGCGCGTGTTTGTCAGTGCGTTTGTTTGTGCGCGCATGTGGCGGGGGCCTGCACTTGCCCTGGTGCATCATATAGCTGTTACTGTCATTATGATTGTGCGTCCTGCTTGATTTCGGTGCGTACACTGTACCCGATTTGCTCGCGACAAGCTAGCTTTCTCAGCTCCGGAGGGCTGCGGTGTCGCCACAAGTCCGGCGCCACACGCGTCGGAGATGGTAGGGGAGGGGTATGCATACGGTGCCATACTGTCCTGGTGCCCTGGGTCTGTAACCGTGCAAAAAGGTGGGGCAGGGGGGCCTGAAACGGTTCCTTGGTCCCGTCTTTGCCCGAAACCGCACTTTTCGGCTAGGGGTTGGTAGGCATGCGCGCGCGCGCGCTCGCGCCGGTGTTTGTCATGCGTTTGTTTGTGTGCGCGCATGTGGCGGGGGGCCTGCACTTTGCCCTGGTGCATCATAAGCTGTATACTGTCATTATGATGTGCGTCCTGCTTGATTTCGGTGGTACACTGTACCCGATTGCTCGCGACAAGCTAGCTTTCTCAGCTCCGGAGGGCTGCGGTGTCGCCACAAGTCCGGCGCACACGCGTCGGAGATGGTAGGGGAGGGGTATGCATACGGTGCCATACTGTCCTGGTGCCCTGGGGTCTGTAACCGTGCAAAAAGGTGGGCAGGGCGGGCCTGAAAACGGTTCCTTGGTCCCGTCTTTGCCGAAACCGCACTTTCGGCTAGGGGGTTGGGTAGGCATGCGCGCGCGCGCGCTCGCGCCGTGTTTGTCAGTGCGTTTGTTTGTGTGCGCGCATGTGGCGGGGGCCTGCACTTTGCCCTGGTGCATCATATAGCTGTATACTGTCATTATGATTGTGCGTCCTGCTTGATTTCGGTGCGTACACTGTACCCGATTTGCTCGCGACAAGCTAGCTTTCTCAGCTCCGGAGGCTGCGGTGTCGCCACAAGTCCGGCGCCACACGCGTCGGAGATGGTAGGGGAGGGGGTATGCATACGGTGCCATACTGTCCTGGTGCCCTGGGGTCTGTAACCGTGCAAAAAGGTGGGGCAGGGCGGCCTGAAAACGGTTCCTTGGGTCCCGTCTTTGCCCAAACCGCACTTTTCGGCTAGGGGGTTGGGTAGGCATGCGCGCGCGCGCGCTCGCGCCGGTGTTTGTCAGTGCGTTTGTTTGTGTGCGCGCATGTGGCGGGGGGCCTGCACTTTGCCCTGGTGCATCATATAGCTGTATACTGTCATTATGATTGTGCGTCCTGCTTGATTTCGGTGCGTACACTGTACCCGATTTGCTCGCGACAAGCTAGCTTTCTCAGCTCCGGAGGGCTGCGGTGTCGCCACAAGTCCGGCGCCACACGCGTCGGAGATGGTAGGGGAGGGGGTATGCATACGGTGCCATACTGTCCTGGTGCCCTGGGTCTGTAACCGTGCAAAAAGGTGGGGCAGGGCGGGCCTGAAAACGGTTCCTTGGGTCCCGTCTTTGCCCGAAACCGCACTTTTCGGCTAGGGGGTTGGGTAGGCATGCGCGCGCGCGCGCTCGCGCCGGTGTTTGTCAGTGCGTTTGTTTTGTGCGCGCATGTGGCGGGGGCCTGCACTTTGCCCAAGCCGCTCATGTCAATCTTCCCGCCGCAGCCCTACGCAGATTCGTTGTGCCTCACCCCCGGGTCAGGAGTCCACAGGAAGTCCATCAACAGTAAGCCGCCGTGGTGCCACCAGCCAGAGAGGCCCTGCACTTCTGCTGGGTCACTTTGGTTGTGTTCATTGGTGCCTGTACTGAGCTAACATACGCAGGACACCCCCTACTAAGCCCCCTACAAACATCAGTATTAGCTCAGTCACAGAGCCAGACAGTGAGTCACCCACCTGAGGTGGCGACCACCACAACATCCCTCCAACTACTGTCCCCCGCGAACCTCCTACCCCAAAGGCTTTGACACAAACTCACCACAGGCTCAGAAGTGTATGGGCAAACCAAATCTGAGGTCACCATGAGACCAGAGCAACGGGGCCACCGCATCAGAGGCAATCTTTATTATTGCATGATGATCAATGATGATGAGGATGATTTAATGATGCGGCTGTGGAAGTGCATCGGCTTTGAGACTATTTTACAGGGCTTTACTCTACGCTTACTGTCATAATATATCCCAGCGTAAACCAGGCCCGAGAGATTCAGACACCCGCAACACTCTCAAATTCTCATCCGGAAAGTGGATGATGTTCGACTGTGTGGTCCCAATCTTCCCACTGAGCCCACAGAACACTCACTCTGGGTAGGAGCACACACAAATATTTTTTTGTTATACCTATTGTTTATTTTGGTTGTTTCTTGTGGAAGGGAGGGGGGGGGGGGGGGTGATAATGGTCATAATTGGCTTCTCCTTGCTGTTGTTGGGAATTCTCGTTCTTGGTTTGGGGGGTTGGGTGGTCTTTTGTTTATGTTTGATATATTTTTGTGTGTGTGTGTGTGTGTGTGTTGTTGTTGGGGGTGGGGGTAGCTTTTAAAAAAAAAAAGTTCTTATTGTCGGTGGTGTTTCGTTCTTTTTTTTTTTTTTGGGGGGGGGGGGGGGGGGGGGGGGGGGCGCTACTTACAACTTTTTTTCTCAGGTGAAATTACCTTATATTTTTTCTTTGGAATTACTGTTTTTGTTAGGAATTGTTAGAACTGCATTTTCCTTTTTGTTCATTGTAGTTTAGTAGGTAGGTAACGTTAAAGTTTTTTATCAATCCACATGTAGGCCCTTTTGATCCCCTGAAATTCCATCTTCCATACATTACCAACAACACCCTCCTCCCCGACATTCACACACCCTTCCCCCTCTGTCTTTCTCTGTCTCTCCCTCATTTCCGTCTAATATACAATTTGTGAAAAGACGTTAAAAGAAATTGAACACACACACACACACACACACACACACACACACACACACACACACACACACACCACAGAGTTCAAAACTGTATACAAACGGGGACTGGATTAAAAAAAATAATAATAAGCACATGAGTGTTTATTCCATTGTCCTCGAAATGAAAGAATGAATGAATGAAACTCAAGCTCTGTCGTCTCCCATTGTCTCAGAAGTGCGTCAGGCATTTAAGGGGAAGCCACTTTTCTAGTACTCATTAATTTGAAGTACTTTATGGGTTGTTTCCCTTTAACTGTACAGCTATCTGTGTCAAACTGGCTCTACACAGAAAATGAAACAGTAAAAGTCTGTGGGGGTGTTTTTAGACGAGGAGGGGTCAGGGATAGTTAGTATTTATGTCCACATCTGGTGAGAATTATAATAACCACGATATTTTTCGTGTTATTTCATTTTAAAAGCTCTGAGGGGAAAGAGAAGAGGGTGAATAGTACATAACTGCTTACTGCTGATTTTTCATTTTAGCTCTGTAGCCTATCTGCCATTTAAAGGTATGGGTATAATCATTTTATTAGTAGCGTAGCTGTAGAGTGGTAGATGTAGGTATTGTAGCAGGGTAACTATAGCATGGTATTATGGATGTGTCCATTTTAGCAATGTAAGTGTAGAATATTTTTTACACATGTATCTATTTTATTGGAGCAGTGTAACTGTAGCTTAGTATAGTGGGTGTGTCTATTCTGGTGTTAGGGCAGCTTGGTATCATGGGTTTATTTCTCTCTTCAGTGTAAATATAGCATGGGTGTAGTATCTTTTCTAGCAGTATAACTTTGGCAGAGTGTTGCAGAAGTTTTTTGTTGTTGTTGTTTTTTTGGGGGGGGAGGGGGGGGGGGGGGGTTGGCATGAGGCCTACATCCATGGATGATTTTCATTTATAGCAGTGTGACTAGTGTGTCCTATTATGGGTGTGTGTGTGTGTGTGTGTGTGTGTGTGTGTGTGTGTGTGGGGGGGGGGGGGGGGGAGGGTTATCTTAATTAACAGTGTGCTTGTAGTATCAAGATGTGTGTGTGTGTGTGTTATTTATTTATTTGGCATGAAAGCTCTGGACATCAACTCAGAGAACTAGGAGGAGGTAGTGGCTGACCTCAGCAAAATTAATAGAGCAGTGTTCTCCACAAACAGCTGAAGTGTGGTGAAGAAAAGATCCACACCACAGCAAACGAAAAGAGAGCCAAGCCGAAGGCATGTACTCCAGCCACCTCAACAAGCCACATCTGCATCAGATGCGACAGAGACTGACAGAGACTGCCACACCCGCACTGGACTGACCAGCCACAGCCAGCCTGTTGCTGAACAATTAATGACCTTTCTTCTGGCGTGCATTCCATAGTGGACGCCACTGACAGAGGCCAACTGAATATTCTTTTATATCCAGGAAAATGGAATACGCACTCATGTGCTTTTTTTTACATCCAGTCCCGATGTGTATGCAGTTTTATTAATCTTGTCGTCTGTTCCCACTGGCGCACATGTAGGGTTAGCAGTGTAAGTGTGGTGCAGTATCAGAGGTTTGCTTTAAGTAGTGCAAAGGGAAGGAAGGTGGCAGGGTGGTCAAGACATTCGCCTGCCAACAAGTGAACCGTGAGGTTCTGGGTTCGTACCCAGCCTCGTCCTTTTTTCCCAGTTTGACGAAAAAATCGAACTGAATGTCAAAGTCATTGGATGAGACTATAAACCAAGGCCCCGTTGCCCACACGTTAACCCCCCCTTCCGCCTTTCGGAAGAGCAGGCCATCGTGTGCTGGTAGATGGGATGACAAAATTATTAAAAACACACACAAAAAACCCAGCATGCACACAGGTGTCTGTTTAGACACCATCCCTGAGGGGAAAAAATGATGGGTAGGAGCTGCACTTGTGGCAACGTGCTCTCTGGAGGAGAGCAGCCCGAATTTCACGCAGAGAAATCTGCTGTGACATAAAGTGGTATAAAATAAAATAAAAAAATTTTAAAGTGTGAAGTGCAGTTAAATATGGCTCATTTTTAGCAGTGTAGATCTAGGGCTGTTTTATGGGGGGTTGTTAACTTTTATTAGTGTGGGTGAAGTGCATTTTTATTTTTATCAGTACAAGTAAAGTGCATTTTTATTTTTAGCAGTGCAAGTGTAGTGCATTTTTATTTTTAGCAGTGTGGGTGTAGTGCAGTTTGATTTTTAGCAGTGTGGGTGTAGTGCATTTTTATTTTTAGCAGTGTGGGTGAAGTGCAGTTTGATTTTTAGCAGTGTGGGTGTAGTGCAGTTTGATTTTTAGCAGTGTGGGTGTAGTGCAGTTTGATTTTTAGCAGTGTGGGTGATGTGCATTTTTATTTTTAGCAGTGTGGGTGATGTGCAGTTTATTTTAAGCAGTGCAGGTGTAGTGCATTTATCTTTAGCAGTGTGGGTGATGTGCATTTATCTTTAGCAGTGTGGGTGATGTGCATTTATCTTTAGCAGTGTGGGTGATGTGCATTCATTTTTAGCAGTGTGGGTGATGTGCAGTTTATTTTTAGCAGTGTAGGTGTAGTGGTTTATTTTTGGCAGTGTAGGTGTAGTGCAGTTTTATAGGTTTTGGCTTATAGCAGTTTAGGTTAATGCAGTTTTATAGGTTTTGGCTTATAGCAGTTTAGGTTAATGCAGTTTTATAGGTTTTCACTTATAGCAGTTTAGTGCAGTTTTTATAGGTTTTTACTTATAGCAGCTTAGTGCAGTTTTATAGGTTTTTACTTTTAGCAGTTTAGGTTAGTGCAGTTTTATAGGTTTTTTACGTTTAGCAGTTTAGTGCAGTTTTATAGGTTTTTTTACGTTTAGCAGTTTAGTGCAGTTTTATAGGTTTTTACTTATAGCAGCTTAGTGCAGTTTTATAGGTTTTTACTTTTAGCAGTTTAGGTTAGTGTAGTTTTATAGGTTTTTACTTTTAGCAGTTTAGGTTTGTGTAGTTTTATGGGTTTTTACTTTTAGCCGTTTAGGTTTGTGCAGTTTTATAGGTTTTTACTTTTAGCAGTTAAGGTTTGTGCACTTCTATAGGTTTTTACTTTTAGCAGTTTAGGTTTTTGTAGTTTTATAGGTTTTCACTTATAGCAGTTTAGTGCAGTTTATAGGGTTTTATTTGCAGTTTGATAGGTTTTTGTTTAGGTAAGTACAGTTTTACAGGGTTTTTTTT
>CM060341.1:36713262-36728358 GCA_030674155.1 Stramonita haemastoma | reverse complement strand
GTACTCAAACATCCATATATATGCAAGGATAGGCTGCAGCTGAACAACATTGCATCAAATAATGAACGATAAGACATGATAAGATAACGTAAGTATTTAAAGATTGTGAAAATACCAGAAAAACAAAAACAATGAATAAACAATAACAAGGGGGTAGATGCATCACGGCAATGCAAGGCAACACCATCGCAAGACTGATAGTAACATGCTTACACCAGAAAACAATAATACAAACATACAATTATGACATTATGTACACGCGCATGCATACGGACAAGGCCGCACGCGCGCGTGCCATGAATGTGCAACATACAATATCAAAGTTGTTTTGCTAATAGAAATTGTCATCCTAAATGAAAACCTTTCCGACAGTAAGATAAATTTCCCCACAGCTGCAAATATTGTATAATTATCTTGTATACTTTTATCATTTTTACCATACAATAAAGCTGTAACATCAGATTTATATCACCTGGCAAGACATCTATGGTGACCACACGGCTCTGGTGGTAAAGAGGGCATTTTATCAAGTAATGAGTAGCATCCTCAACAGCGGCCCACATTCACATGAAGACCAGTTAGTTAAATGGCGTCGGAATAAGTCATGCTTTAAATCACTCATTTTCTAACCTAAGTTTACAAAGTATTATTTCTGTTTGCCTATTGGGTAAATAAAAGTACTTGGGCACTATACTGTCTGCTGTATTAAGGTAGTGCTTAAGAAGACTTAAGGAATTCTGCTGCTTGATTTCCTCTGGTAAATCATTCCAAAGGCAAGTGGCAGAAGGAAAAAAAGAGGATTTATACAATTCCATTCTGCAACGTGGAATCTGCCTTTCTAAAGGATTTCGACGATGATATGGATTTAATGAAGAAACAAGATGTGGAAGACGATCTATCAAATATAAAGGAGCCATGCCGTGAACAAGTTTATAATACAAAATTATCTTATGGCGACGACGTCTTTCTTTCAAGGATATAAACCCAGACTCAGTATAAAGTTTCTCGTGGCTTGTCCCTCTTACAGTACCAACAATAGTTCTGAGAGCATCAAGATGTAGACTTTCTAATTCATTTGCTAATTTCTGACTACAGTTGTCCCAAACAACATCTGAAAAATCAAAATGAGGCATAATAAATGATTTATACATAACTTCTAATGATCTGCGACTAAGCCGATATTTAAAGGAACGAAGACAAGCTATAAGAACACGACATTTCGAAATAACAGATTTTATATGTAAGTCCCATTTACAGTTGTTTTGAATAATAACCCCTAGGTGCTTATGATAATCTGTTTCTTGTAACGTTACATCACCAAATTTAAGAGGGAATGTTTGTACTAGATTTTGGGTTGAAATTGTCAAAAGTTCAGTTTTAGAAGGGTTGAATTTAGTTTTCCATCTAGAAGCCCACTCAGTAATTTTATTAAGATCAGAGTTTAGTATTTCTGTTCTGGTGTTGTTGTTTTCTAAGCCTAGATATATGCTAGTGTCATCTGCAAAAAGTTTAACCTCTGCCTGAATATTATCGACAATGTCATTAATATAAATAAGAAATAATAGAGGTCCAAGCACAGAGCCCTGTGGAACGCCAGCTGAAAGAGGGAGATAAGGTGACTTACTTCCCTTCAGAACAACTGCCTGGTGCGGTCTTTTAAGTAATCAGTAAGCCAAGCGAGCAGTTGACCTCTAATACCCAGAGCAGATAGTTTGCAGAGTAGTGCACGGTGCCAGACTTTATCGAAAGCTTTTGAAACGTCAAAGAAAATCGCTTGTACTGTAGTTTTAGAATCCAAAAATTTACAAAAGTCATCATAAATACTCAAAAGTTGATAGGTAGTTGAGTCAGCAGGAATAAAGCCAGACTGGGCAGGTGTTAACAAGTTATTTGTCACTAAGTATGTAAAAATATGCTTTTGCACACACTTTTCCATTACCTTACCCACGCAGCTCAAAAGGGAAATAGGACGATAATTTTCACATTTCTGTTTGTCACCTTTTTTAAAGACAGGCGTAACATGAGCCAGCTTCCAGATTAATGGACATCTACCTTCAGTTAGTGAACGATTAAAGAGACAGCACATAGGTCCTGAAAGAACATATGCTGCAGCTTTTAATATCTTATTATGCACTAAATCTGGGCCGACAGCTTTTTTAACATCAAGATCTTTTAAAAATCCAGTCACCACATCCTTTGTTACAATAAGCGGATTAGCTAGACTATTGCATTCATTTATAGTAGGAACATCATCATCACCATTTTCGACTGTACACTGTTTGACAAAGTATTGATTAAAAGCAATTGCCTTATCTAATGAACTATAATACACCTGACCACTATCTTCAATAGGAGGAATTTCATCCTGAGGCATTCCCTTTTTAGATATAAATGTTTTAACTAACTTCCACCAGTCCTTAGTTAGACCCAAAGCGATCAGGAGAAGAAACACGACTGTCTAAATCTGCAATATATTCTGCTTTTCTCTGCCTGATAACTGTAGTTAGATTATTTCGAGACTGGCGAAATGACGCCCAAGCCTGGTTAGTGTTCAAAGATTTTGCCGTTTTATGAATTTTGTTTTTCTGTTTAATTAGTCTTTTAATTTCGGAATTTATCCATGGTGCGTCTTTTTCATTAATTGTAATTTCTTTTACAGGCATACATAGTCTAGCCACATGCATAATCTGATCTGAAAAGGCTTCAGCAGCAGCTTCAATCGATTCTAAAGATAAAATAGCATTCCAGTCAGTGTGATTCAATTCTGAAACTAATGTCTGAACATCTAACTTGCCATAATTATATATTATACGCTTATACTTCCTATTTTGCCTAACCTGGTTTTTCAGAACAACAACTGGAACAGAGTGATCACTACAGATTGGTGGGATCACGTCTGACGTTTGTACAAGATTTGGACATGGTGTCAGAACAAGGTCTATCAGGGTGCATGAATTTTCAGTTTCATGGGTCGGTTGGTTTATTATTTGAAATAAATTATTTGTGGACATTATATTTTTTAGATGAGCTGGAGGTTGAACAATACAGTCAGAATTAAAGTCACCTAGATAATAAATTTATGGGGGGTATTACCGGCTAATTGAACTGATTGGTCTATTAAATCCCAGTAAAGCACATTTGCATTGGGAGGTCTATAGAAAGATCCTATCAAAATCACATCTTGTCCTAACTTTGTTTCTATCCATACGGCCTCTAAGGAAGGTATGCTAAGGTCTGGCCTGGGTTTACAAACTAAATTATTTTTTAACATAAATTGCCACACCTCCATGTGCATCACCTGGTCTATCTCGTCTGACTGGGGGATGAAACCCAGGAAGAAAAATCTCGTCGTTAGATACACTCTCAGATAGCCAGGTTTCTGACAAAGTTATAACATCATAAATACTAACTTCACACTGCAGTAAGTCAAGTTTATTACGAAGACTACGTGTATTTTAAGTGGATAACAGATAAACCACCATTACACATGTTATCAAATGGACCTGGATTAGGGTGGATGTCGCCTGCAAGTTGCAAAAGAAAGGCCAAGAAAAGTATAGACAGAATTAAAGCAACCAGACCAACATCTTTTGGCGCCTCACTTAAACGTAAATCTATAGCTTGCAAAAAGTTATCATTACACCTAGAATCGTATTTATTAGTTTTAACGCTATTTCTGATCGTAACACAGAAAAGAACTAATGGTAAGACAGAGGACCCCTTCAGTATAAGAAGAAGAAGTGGACCAACATTAGCAGCTGTGATAAATGACAATTTAAGAGTAGACAAAGAAAGCGCTCTGGTGTAAAACATTCCGACTCTGGCCCTGTGCTGCATAGCATCACATGTCATGTCACAGCACGAAGCAGAAAATCAAACAACACAGTAGCCAGAACCATTAGAGTGTACACACGATGCTGTCCTACGACACCCCGCCTCTCGCAGCCCGATACATGCAGAAACCCCCCCAAAAAGACCAGAAACGAAAAAAACGAGGAAAAACGCACATAAGCATAAATAGAAAAACAATTGATCTCGGTCGTGTCCCCTTTGTTTTTACATGACACTGTGGTTAGTAAGTATGCACTCCAATCCTGCATTTGGAAGCAAAAATCAAAACATAAACAACCACAAAAGTTCATGACAAAACTGTCTCACCGCAATATCTCATGACAGCAGGTTTCATACAATAATACAGCCTTTTCCACTGCTTTTTTTTTTACCAACATACATATTATATTTTGACGAGGATACTAAATATCATAGTATAGTTATGGTCATTCCGCCTTGAGTTGGAATATCCTATGGAAACAAAACGTGGCCACCCCGAAGGAAAAGATAGAACTCAAAGTCGTATACTGCAAAATCCCAACGCATGTGAACCCACAACTTTACAGAAGCGAATCTTTCCCTTCTTTACATTTACGAGGAAAATAAACACTCCAACAAACAGAACAAAAGAAAATAGTTGTTTCTCTATCACGTACAGCACAGAACTTCTGAGCTTTTAACGTGTGGACAGACTTATTTACAGCATTTTGCGAACCTTGTTGGCAATTTTTTTTCCACCAAAGTGGAAAGAAAGACAAACAGAACTCTGCACAATTTACGGGTGTCTCCAAAAATAGCAATAATTTTGTTGTGCGTGCAAGGGAATTAATTAGGGCAATCCTTAACAGTTGCATATTCTCAGCTGTCAGAATTTCAATAATTCTGCCAGAGTTAACTCCTGCGCGGTAACCCGCCATGGTAGTCAGGGCCTGCTAGTCAGCTGTGCTCAGAGTTCTAGTCATAAATCATAAATACAACTAGGTATCCATACGTACACTTACTCTTACACAGCCATACATATCATTACATTCATAGATGTTTACAGACGCACACATCCGCACATAAACACACATACACACACACACACACACACAAACACACACACACACCCCTGCGCGCGTACACACACACATACACACACACATACATACACACGCACACACATACACACATACAACACACCCACGTGCATGCACGAACGGACGCACACACACACACATACACACACACATACACACACACACACACACACACACACACACACAACACACACACACACACACACACACACACAAACACACACGCACGCACATATCAAATAGCAAGTAATATCCAATATGAGTAGAAAAACAACAATTTAGCAACAATTACTATGGTTCATTCTCAGTTAAGCAGACAGGGCTATAGTGTCACTAACAGCATCATTACAGTTGTTAAACATTACAAATACACCCAAACCCTCAACACATAGAGTGACACCAAGAACATAAGAAGTCTGTCTTATAAGAGGTGAAACAAAGTTCTATGTTTGTATGATGGGTCATAACAACAACGGCAGGACATAGCATCAAATTCAAATAAACAGATCGATCGGCAAATGACGTTAATAACCAATTGTCATCTCACCACAACTCATGTACCCAATCTTGACCATCCTCCTCAATTTGCGCTGGCAATTTGACGACCGGGTTCGAATCCGGTCGAGGAAATTTTCTTCCTGGAGTTAACATCAGTACTGACTCCACTCTCCCCAAAAGTCCTTCGGATGAGACTTTAAAACCGAGGCCCCGTGTGCGAACGCACGCAGAACATCTTGCGCACACGTTAAATCCTGTTCCGCTTTTTCGTAAGAGTAGGCCATCGTGTGCCGGTGGGAACAGATGACAATATTTACAAAAACTGCATACACACGGGGACCGGATGAAAAAAAAGCACATGTTGCTTATTCTGTTATCCTCGATATAAAAGATATAAAAGAAAAAAAGAAAAAAAAAACACACACACACATACACACACACACACACGCTCGAGCGCGCGCACCCACCCACACATACACAGTGTCTGTGATTATTATAAGTGATTATTATAAGTGTGATGGGGGTGGTTGCCTGTGTGCCTACCTGCACGCATGCGCATGTGATGTGTGTCTACACACACACACACACACACACACACACACACACACACACACACACACACACACACACACACACACACACACACACACACACACACACACACACGAACACACTGACAGTGAGACAGAAAGAATTCAGTTTACAAGTCAAAACAACTCCACACTACTACACCCTACTACTATAACTTATACCCCCCAAGCAAAAGACAGACTTTGCAAGCTGGCAAGTTAACCCAATAAATCACCCAAGATCGCTTTTGTGATCGTAGCATGCAGTAATGTAACTTCCCCACCATCCCCACCACCCCCACCGCCACCATCACCACCACCTTCCCTGTCCAAATACAAGACACAGTTGATCATCGTTGTTCGTCGTTGATCTTTGCGCCTGGTGGCAGCATGATCTGTGGCTCTGTAGGTCAAATGCAAGCGCTTTGATTTGTTCTTACAAGAGATAGCGCTATACAAATTCCATGTAATAATAATAATAATAATAATAATAATAATAATAATAATAATAATAATAATAATAATAATAATAATAATAACATCCTACTGGACAGTGCCAATAAATCACCCAATCACAAGATCGCTTTGTGATCGTAGCAGTAATGTCACTTCCCCACCACCCCCACCACCACCATCACCCCCACCTTCCCTGTCCAGCCCTGAAAACACACCTTACTGGACAGTGCCAGGGCCACTAGGGGACAATGAGGATAAAGTCACGTTCCACATCTTTCTGGCTTTCCATCTGTGTCACGTACTACATGTCAAATTCTCACACACACACACGCGCGCGCACGCGCACATACGCACAATACACACATACGCTCGTGCGCGTGCACGCACACACACACACGCGCACACACACACACACACACACACACACACACACACACACACACACACACACACGAGTGTGTGGGTGCGCACACACACGCACAGGTACGCACAGGCACACGCACAAAAAACACACACATGTCAAAGTCACACACACACGCGCGCGCACACGCACGCACGCACGTACGCACGCACACACACACGCGCACGCGTGTGTGGGTGCACACACCACACACACACACACACACACACACACACACACACACACACACACACCACACACACAGGTGAACATTCTAATATCCAACTGGGATTCCCTCAAAACAACACTCATCTCACCCTTCATATGAGACTGTAAACTGAGACCCTATGTGCTAACGCACGCAGAACATCTTGCGCACACGTAAAATCCTGTTCCGCTTTTCGGAAGAGTAGGCCATTGTGTGCCGGTGGGAACAGATGACAAGTTTTACAAAAACTGCATACACACGGGGACTGGATGTAAAAAACAAGCACATAAGTGCTTATTCCATTATCCTTGATATAAAAGAATAATAATAAAAATAATAATAAATGGAGGTGACCTGGTGGTTAGAGTGATGCCCATTGCGCTCATGATCTGCTGACCCAGGTTCCAATCTCGTTCAAGAGGATTTTTTCCTCTGGAGTTAATATCACTGCCCACTCCCCTACCCCCACCCCGCCCCCCCCCCAAAAAAAAGTCCCTTGGATGAAACTATAAACCGAGGTCCCGTGCGAACGCCGCCGCTGTAGTCTAGTGGTTAGGGGGTGGACTCGTAATCCAAAGGTTGCTGGTTCGATCCCAGCTTTCGGCTATGGCGTTGTGCCCTTGGAAAAGGCACTTTATGGCTATTTTCTCACCCCACCCAGGTATAAAAGGGGTACCGACCTTGTGTTGGGGGTTAACCCTGCGATAGACTGGCGTCCTATCCAGGGGGGAGTCTATGACTCCCAGTCGCTTAACGCCACAGAAACCGGGATAAGCACCGGCCTGATGAGCCTTAGGCTCGGGACAGACTTTAACTTTTAACGTGTGCGAGCGCATGTTCTGCGAACACGTTCAAACCTGTTCTGCTTTTCCGAAGAGTATGCCATTGTGTGCGTAGGAAACGGATGACAAACAATTTTTAAAAATATTCAAACCTACCACATTTGTGCAAAATCACATTGCAAACAAAAAAATGCTCTGTGGGCTTGTTTTGGGGATTGAGAACATAGAGCAATACCAGGCAGTCACAGAAGGCTGGAAACGATCATCAAATGAGGATTGCTTGTGTTCCTACAGTGCTGATCCCTGCATGTGTATTGTGGTTAGGAAGCTAGCAGATGAAAAAGGACTGGGTGTCCAGCTGCAAAAAACAAAATAATCATAATAATAATAATAATAAAACTTACCAAATTTGAGCAAAGTCAGTCAGGAGCTAGTCTTGAACAAAAAAAAGTGCTTTTAATTTTGGGGGGATCCGGTAGTAAGTCGCCTACTGAATGTGTGTTTAAGTTTATAGAAAAAAACAGAAAGAAACACGCCAAAACTTAACGCTGGAGTGCGGCCTAACAGCCGCTAACCCAAGTGGGAGCGAAGCTGCCCGCATCAACAGCAAAGTGAGATAGATACACTATCTGGTTGCTTTCCACCTGCTGCATGCAATCCCTAAAATAGGATAGCCCCACTGGGATTTTGATATAACCAACCTCACCTAACCAGGGGGCAATGTCTTTATCCGATCTCTCATTCCCCACACATACACTGTCAATGCCCTGAGGACAGGGGGAAATGGGAGAGGGGTGGGAGGAAGGGGGGGGGGTCATCCAATTCGTCACGCTGATGAGTAGAGGCCCTGTGTTGACTGACTCCGTGAATAGAATGGAAAGCTACCAAGCGTGTGCCAGTTCAGTGTTGATGGAGGTTATGTCAAGGGCCCAGCAAATATTTTTAGATTCAGGAACTTCCACTGAGACAGGAAAGCTCTGTGGTCAGAGCACTCTCTTTCCTCAAGCTAAGGTTAAGCAGCATCAAGCGTGGTTACCAAGTTGATGGATGACTGCTTTTGCGCGCGCCATGGCTTCAGTATACTCCCCTAGTTCACCCAGCTGTAAATGGATATCTGCCCTCTTTAGGGTCAGGGAAGGTAAAGCAGCAAAGGAAATGAAATGGGTGCCGCCCTCAATATGCTGGCCACTGGAGAATGATGTATCTGATGCCTCGCTCCACAACGACTGCATAGGTTATGGGACACCTTTACCTTTTTACCTGGAGAAAATGATGTCTTTGATGCCTCGCTCTCCAACGACAGCATAGGGTATGGGACACCTTGACCTTTTTACTCAAAGGCCTGGAAAAGTTTGGAACTCTATCACTCAACTGTCGCCTTTCCTGGTATGACAGGTTCTGGGGTGTCCTACACACATCAGACAGACTATCTCACAGGCAAGACATTGATCTTTCAGACAGCAGCCCCGTCCCACAGACCCTCCTACTGCTGCCTCCCCACAACCTTCTCATTACAGACATTACAACAACTCCTACACACAGTCCCAGAATCTGGGACTAGGCTATCCCGCCCCTGGGGGGCGGGATAGCCTAGTGGTCAGAACATTGCGCTCGCAATTTGACGACCCGGGTTCGATTCCCGATCGAGGGGATTTTTCCTCTGGAGTTAACATCAGTGCTGACTCCACTCTCCCCAAAAGTCCTTTGGATGAGACTATAAATCGAGGCCTCGTGTGCGAACGCACGCAGAACATCTTGTGCACATGTTATGTCCTGTTCGGCTTTTCGTAAGAGTAGGCCATCGTGTGCCGGTGGGAACAGTTGACACGTTTACAAAAACTGCATACACACAGGGACTGAATGTAAAAAAGCACATGAGTGCTTATTCCATTATCCTCGATATAAAAAGAATAAATAAATAAATCAGGAAATTTCTCCTGGGACCTTAATTCAATCACAACATCAACAACTAAATACAATCCTCAGATCAGAATTTCGTGGATTGTGGCAAGCATGGTATGATGGCATACCTGATGACCAATAACACCAAGGGCATCAGCACTGATATCAGGGTCAATGACCAGAAGCTGGAAACGGTTCAAAGCTTCAAGTACTTGGGAGCTGTTGTATCAGACAAGAGGTCCAAGTTATAGGTAGTATGCAGAATTGCACAGACAATAACAGCACTGTCAAAACTGAACACTGTCTGGAAAGATAAAAATATCTCACTCAACTCCAAGATCAGACTAATGGGCTCCTTTGTCATATCCATATTCCCGTATGCCTGTGAATCATGGACCCTGACGGCTGATTTGGAGAGAAGAGTACAGGCAGTAGACATGAGATGCTTCAGGAGATTTCTTGGCATCTCCTACAGAGACCACATAAACAACAAAGAAGTGCTTAACAGATTCTAGCAAACCATTGGCCCCTACGAAAATTTGCTATCAATCGTACTGAGGCGTAAACTTAAATGGTACGGGCATGTCACAAGATCGAAAGGACTTGCAAAAACAATACTGCAAGGCACTGTCCAAGGAGAAAAAAGAGGCAGACCAAGGAAGAGATGGGAGGACAACATCAGCGAATGGCCAGGCCTAGAACTCAACAAAACCTTGAGAAAGGCAGTACGGAGAGAGGAATGGAGGGAACTAGTTGTTAAGTCTTTAGGGGTGCCCCCACGGTCGCCAGACTAAGGGATAGATAGATAGATAGACAGATAGGTAGATAGGTAGATAGGTAGATAGATAGATGGTATAGTGTGGAGTGGTTAGAGATCGTGGGGACAAAGGAGGGGGTGTAGTGTAGTGTAGTGTAGCGTAGTGTATCGTAGTGTGGTCAAGTGTAGTGTAGTGTAGTGCACTGTGGCATCCTGAAATAATGAGTGGTGACTAGTGTGGTGCCTGCTAAACTACACTTTGTACTGTATCGTACGGTTTAAACAGATTTGAGTAACGAAAAGAGTCACCCAAAAATACAAGCATACCTTGACAAGTCAACGAAAAGTAAACTTATGTACCGTATCGTAATAAACTATGAAATAGAAGGAGGGGTATATGAGAACATAAAAACCAGACGAGAAGAATGGACAGGGTGACTTTGCACCTTCCCTCAGAGACATAGACTAGACGCTAAACACAGTAAGTAATGAGACAGGACATTGACCCCTGACAAAAAAACACACACACACACAAAAATAGCCAAGCAGCCCCCCCCCCCCCCAAAAAAAAAAAAAAACAAAAAACAAAAAAACAAAACGAAACAACTCTGAACTCTAAAAACACACAGAGACAAAGACATAGAAAAAACACACAGAGAGATTTGATTTGATTTGATTTCTTCTTTTAATATCGAGGATAATGGAAGAAGCACTCTAGTGCTTTTTTACATCCAGTCCCCGTGTGTCCGCAGTTTTGTAAATGTCATCTGTTCCCACCGGCACAAAATGGCCTACTCTTACGAAAAGCGGAACAGGATTTAACGTGTGCGCAAGATGTTCTGCGTGCGTTCGCACACGGGGCCTCGGTTTAAAGTCTCATCCGAAGGACTTTTGGGGAGAGTGGAGTTAGCGCCGATGTTAACTCCAGGAGAAAAATCTCCTCGACCGGAACCCCGGTCGTCAAATTGCCAGCACAATGTTTTGACCACTAGGCTATCCGTTCCCGAGAGAGAGAGAGAGAGAGAGAGAGAGAGAGAGAGAGAGAGAGACAGAGAGAGAGAGAGAGAGAGAGAGAGAGAGAGAGAGAGAGAGAGACAGACAGACAGACAGACAGACAGACAGACAATGAGGATGGATATAGCAAGTGTCACTTGAGACAAAAAGTTACCCCCTCTCCCCCCAAATAAAAAAAACAAACTTGGAAAAGACGGAAAAAGAAACAGTGCGAGACTGGGCCGCAAGAACAGGGAAGAAATTAAATATCTGACTGCCTAGAACAAAAAAGAAAAAAAAGGATTAAAAAAAAGTCCCCCCAAAATATTCCCAAAACGGACGCGTTTAAAAAAAAAAAAACGAACCCTCCAAATTGCTGACAGCAGAAAATAGATTGAAGGTGAAGGACGACCTAGGAGAAAGTCTTATGACGCAAATAAAACAAAACCAAACTAAACAAATGAAAAAAAAAAGATAGCACAATATATCCTGCTTTCTTGGCGTCATTGCGTGTTTGTCATCCATAAATTCACGCTCCATCCATCTTTCCAAAATGTGTCGAATCACCGGAAGAATGTGTGTGTGTGTGTGTGTGTGTGTGTGTGTGTGTGTGTGTGAGAGAGAGAGAGAGAGAGAGAGAGAGAGAGAGAGAGAGAGAGAGAGAGAGAGAGAGAGAGAGAGAGACAGAGAGAGAGACAGAGAGAGAGACAGAGAAGAGAGAGAGAGAGAGAGAGAGAGAGAGAGAGAGAGAGAGAGAGAGAGAGAGAGTGTGTGTGTGTGTGTGAGAGAGAGAAGAGAGAGAGAGAGAGAGAGAGAGAGAGAGAGAGAGAGAGAGAGAGAGAGAGAGAGAGTGTGTGTGTGTGTGTGTGTAGAGAGAGAGAGAGAGAGAGAGAGAGAGAGAGAGAGAGAGAGAGAGAGAGAGAGAGAGAGAGAGCGCTAAGCTAGTGTGTGTGTGTGTGTGTAGACAGGATTTTAGTAGTTTGGTAACCCACCACTATCGGATTTACCCCTCTGTGATGTAAACCAAGATGGCTGTTATTGTGCGCATCCTTGTGCTTTGTGCGTCACAATGCACTTTGTCGCAGGCGGTGAGAAGATAATAATATATCGTCTCACTTGTTGTTTAAAGAAGTCCTACGTTCGTCAAAACATGACGTAAAATATGAAATTACGCATTTTTGGCAACTCTGTCTCTGGTTTCATTGCTGGGCTAAGATTATCTTTCCTTGTTTTGCACTTTAGCGGCATTGGCGCACGTGCCCCCCCCCCCCCCCCCCCCCCCCCCCCACACACACACACAAACACTGGGGGCAGGGGGGGGAGGGGGTGAATAGTCTGATGGTTAGAGGGTTGCCCCTTGGGCTCGCAGTCTGACGGCCTAGGTTCAAGTCATCACCTAGACACCTGTTCAAGGGGATTCCCCCTGGATTTACCATCATTACTGACTCTTTAGGGTCAGGGAAGGTAAAGCAGCGAGGGAGAGGAGATGGGCGCCGCCCTCAATATGCTGGCCCCTAAAGAAGCTGAGGTCTCTGATGCCTCGCTCCCCTACGACTGCCTAGGTTATGGAACACCTTTACCTTTTACCTTTTTATTGACTCCAATCCCTCTGAATGTGTTTTGGATGAGACTATAAACCCAGGTCATGTGTGTCAATGCATACAGAACATAATAGTCCAGCGGTTGATGCAAGGATATACTGCAGAAACCTGCAAATGGAGTGACAGAATGTCTCTTAGCATATACACCCTCTTTATTTATTCATTTATTTATTTATTTATTCTTTTATATCGAGGATAACAGAATAAGCAATCATGTGCTTTTTTTCATCCGGTCCCCGTGTGTATGCAGTTTTGTAAATATTGTCATCTGTTCCCACCGGCACACGATGGCCTACTCTTACGAAAAGCGGAACAGGATTTAACGTGTTTGCAAGATGTTCTGCGTGCGTTCGCACACGGGGCCTCGGTTTAAAGTCTCACCCGAAGGACTTTTGGGAGAGTGGAGTCAGCACTGATGTTAACTCCAGGAAGAAAATTTCCTCGACCGGACTCGAACCCGGGTCTTCAAATTGCCAGCGCAATGTTCTGACCACTAGGCTATCCCCCCTTAGGCCCCTTTAGACCCTCCTCTACAATACTAGCATGGAAAACACTATTTATTATTGGCCATCTGTCTCCAACTTCATTTGATACTTAAAGATATATAAACCCCCTTAATATCATAGACCATGAAACATGTAAACCTTCCCCTAACTTACCCCTCCCTCCCTCCCTCCCCTATTCTACCCCCTCCCTCCCTCCTCCAGCCTATCCCCTCCTCCTCAGTAGTCTACCCTTGTCCTCCCCGTATCTTTCCACCTCCTCCCTTCCCCAAAACCTACCCCCTCCCTCCCATGACCTTTCTCACCCCCCCCCCTAACTTAGCTACCCTCCATATTCTACCCCCCTATTCACTCTAAATTAATTACCCCTACCTCCCCCCCATAACTGACATCCCTATCATTCCTCCCCTATTCTATCCCTTCCTCCCCTTCCCTAACTTAGAAGATCAAACAGAATCAAAGCTTTATCATGCACACATAGTGTGTTTGCAAATATAAACACGTAAACAGTGCATTTGCACGTAAAATAATTCACAGCCACTGGCTAATTGATATAGCAAAATACTACTTTTATAATGACACACACACACACACAGATAAAAACTAATTTTCCCTGTGTGAGAGGAATTAACCATGGCGAAACTTATCTCCCCCTCCCCTCATTTCCTGCCCTTATGTACCTCTCTCTCACCTATCCTACCATTCCCTCCCTCTGGTACCCCTCCCTTACCTATCCCCTAAAAAAGCCCCCTCCTACCGTAGATCTAACCTGCCCATTTCCCCATCCCCCAGTTCTCAAATAAAAGAAAATACCCAAGCCCGAAACATACCACACCACGAACATGGAAGAAAGACAACACATCTCCTCCAAACTTCGGAGGATTAGAAATTAGGGTGATCCCCGAAGAGATCATAAATTCCTAACTCACAATTAAAATTGTCACTAGCATAGTTTTACAAGATATTAGTAAACTAATATTTCCAAAATTTTAAGGTGTCTTCTCTCCTCCCCCCCCCCCCCTTTGTATGAGTTCAGAAATAGAAAAAAAAGCATATTCTACATCTTTGGCTTCACCCTGTTCCTGTACGTGTCAATGTTTCAAACAGGTATACAGCAGAGTCTACCATTTTATAAAAAATTGCTGTTTCTTTTCCATCAGATAAAAGCTTTTTTTTGTGGACCTCTGGGTGAGTTTAAACAATAAAAAGGAATATAACTATTTGTGATAGCCTCTGAAGGGGAGGTAATACTGCCATAAAAATGAGTTTTATAAGGCATATAGATTGTGTCAAAAACGTGTAAGATGTAAAAAAAAAATAAAAAAAAGCATACGAGTGCGTATTCATTATCCTCGAAATAAAAGAATTTGATTTGATTTGATTTGATTCCATTTTATCTTTCTCCCTCCCCTCCCTCCCCCCCCCTATCTCTCTCGTCTCCTTTTTCTGTCTCTCTTTTTCTGTCTCTTCTCTCCTCACTCTTCGCCCCCCTCTTTCACTCTTCTTCTGTCTACTCT
>CM060341.1:36700762-36710762 GCA_030674155.1 Stramonita haemastoma | reverse complement strand
CCGTTTATAGTCTCATCCGAAGGACTTGTGGGGAGAGTGGAGTCAGCACTGATGTTAACTCCAGGAGAAAAATGCCCTCGAACGGGAATCGAACCCGGGTCGTCAAACTGCGAGCGCAATGTTCTGACCACTAGGCTATCCCGTTCCGTGCAGTGCAAAGAGCAAGCAGTATGTCAAAGTGTAGTCTGACCTTCGTCATCAATCCTTCGACCTAATGGTCGTTGGGAAGAAGGGGAGGAGAAGGAAGGGGAAGGGGAAGGGGGAGGGGGAGGGGAAGGAAGCACCAAGGTCGCAGTGATCAATACTTTTGTCCGGCTGGTCAGTCAGTGATGTTCTGCATGCAGCTTTTGGCTGTAGTGTGGCCATGTCAAGGCCAGTTCATTCTTTGATGTGCACTGTCCTATTGTCTCTGTCTGTCTCTCTATCTGTCGTGTCTTGTCTGTTTACTGTATCTCTCTCTTTCTCTGTCTTTCTGTTGTCTATGTTTCTCTGTCTGTCTCTCTGCTCTGTCCTCTGTTCTTCTGTCTGTCTCTCTGTTCTCTCTTCTTTGTACTCTTCTCTCATCTCTCTTTCTTTCTCTGTTCTCTCTGTCTCTGTTTGTCTGTCTGTGTCTCTGTCTATCTGTCTTGTGTGTGTGTCTGTCTCTCTCATCCCGCTCTTCTCTCTCTCCTTCTCTCTTCTCTCTCTCTCTCTCTCTCTCTCTCTCTCTTCTCTCTCTCTCTCTCTCTCTCTCCCTCCTCCCTCTCTCTCCTCCTTTCTCTCCTCTCTCTCTCTCTCTCTCGGACAGTCTTGCTAAGAGAGACTTTTTCGTGGTCAAAGAACTGTTATTTTTAAGTCTTTCTGGGGCAAAAACAGACAGGAGATTGGACCAAGAAGGCAGAAAATAGACAAGAAGAATGTGACAGGAAAAAAAAGAACAAGGCAGAAATAAAGAGAAGGATAGAAAAGAGGAAATTTCTAGCACAGAATTCTCGAAAGGTGGGGATGGTCTTTACATTGAAGATTCCTGCATCTCCCACAGGGGAGGTAAGAGAGTTAAAACATGTGACATGACCAAAAACCACGCCAGATTTCCTCGTCTTTCATTTACAACAGCCAGAAGGGGTTTGTTTGTTCCTGTGGCCCAGCTTTCAGGGTCACCTCTTGCCACACTGACTCCTTGGTTCTGTGGTCCCGCTAGAAGTGGAGAAGTCTTCTGAATGGTTTTGTTTTGAAAGCTGAAATCTTCTTTTTCTCCAGCTAACATATGTTATGTCCAGAATTTTTCACATATGTACATGCATGGTACTACATATAATACATGGATGGTACTACAAATGATCGAACAGTTTCCGTACTTCTGCCATGTTACTTTTCTCCCTGTCACCTCCTCTATGATTATTTTCTGCCCTCTTGGTCCATTCTCCTTTCTTTCTTTTTCTCGAGAATAATAGTGATTTGGATACGACAAGGCTTCCTTGTCATATCCATATTCCTGTATGCCTGTGAATCGTGGACCCTGACTGCTGATTTGGAGTGAAGAGTACAGGCAGTAGAGATGAGATGCTACCGGAGACTCCTTGGCATCTTCTACAGACACCACATAAGCAATGAAGACGTGCATAGCAGAATCCAGTAAACCATTGGTCCCTACGAAAATCTTCTATCAATCGTAAAGAAGTGCAAACTTAAGATGGCACGCTTATGTCCAAGATCAAAAGGACTTGCAAAAACAATACTTCAAGGCACGAGGACAGCATCAGCGAATGGACAGGCTTAGAACTCAACAAAACTTTGAGAAAGGCAGAGGAGAGAGAGGAATGGAGGGAACTGGTTGTCAAGTCTTCAGGGGTGCCCCCTACGGTCGCCAGACTAAGGATAGATAGATAGATAGATAAAGATAGATAGATGAGATAGAAGATATGATTAATAAAATAGATAGATAGATAGATAGATAGATAGATAGATAGATAGATAGAATAGTAGATAGATAGATAGATAGATAGAATAGATAGATAGATAGATAGAGATAGATAGATAGATAGATAGATAGATAGTAATAGATAGATTCTAGATAGAATTGTGATTTCGTGCTTCAGCTGCATACGTCAAGGCTGCCATCTGTCTCCTGCTTTTTTCAACACTACCCCTGCAAAACCTTTTAGCAAGACAAGTAGAACTATCCTGAACCTTGGCTCTGTAAACAACGTTAATGGTCTGACAGACAGTAAAGAGATCCCTCAGCTTTGTCTGTCATCATAACTGAGTGAAACATCAACACAAATGTAACACTCAAATCAACTCCAAGAAGACCCCAAGTGGATAAACCTACTTACCACAACTCATCACCACCACAGGCAAAAAACAAACAAAAAGAAAGTCTTCATGACCTAAACGCTAGGACCTGTTCATCATTCAGTTCACTTACCTCAACTCTACCATCAGCAGTGACTAGGGAAGATCTATATCCAAGTAAAACAATCCTCTCAAGAACAGCTAAAAACCAACATCATCAACAGTAGCACACAGAGGGTTAGGGTCCTAATTATACCACAGAACTCCTCCCAACTGTTCAAACAGAGATGTGGATCTCCAAGGCGGACCTTGAGTCAGGTCTATCACCCAAAAAGCCCCAATACCCCCCCCATCCCTCACCCCTCATCCCCTCCTTCTCCCCCCTCCCCCCCACTGTATCACTCTGTCCACCCAGCAACCCACAGTTTGTCTTAGATGCCCGAGTTTCGTTATCAGGTCAGATGTGATCCACCCCTTAGTACCTACCCTACCCTCAGCTTTGCAGCCGGGTACGGGTAGAGTCAGTTATGTAAACTGCCGGGGGGGGGGAAGGGGTCAGGAGGGGGAAAAGGTAGATCGGTTCCTGTTATCTGGTGAACTTTGACCTTTCACGTGGCCAGGACGATACCGGGGAATAAATTTTTTATTTTTTATTTTATATTTTAGATAAGGCTGGGGTCTGGAAGACATGACCAATGTCTTTGCGTAAGGTTCCAGAGATTATGAAACAGTTCGTCCACCTCGGTCTTGGTAACTGGTCAGGGGACGGGATAGCCTAGTGGTCAGAAAATCGCACTCGCAATTTGACGACCCGGGTTCGATTCTCGTTCGAGGGGATTGTCCCCCCTGAAGTTAACATCAGTGCTGACTCCACTCTCCCCCCCCCGAAAATCCTTAGAATGAGACTATCAACTGAGGCCCCGTGTGCGGACGCGGGCAGAATATTTTGCGCACACGTTAAATCCTGTTCCGCTTTTCGTAAGAGTAGGCCATTATGTGCCGGTGGAACAGATGACAAGATTGACAAAACTGCATACACACGGGGACTAGATGAAAAAAGAGTGCTTATTCCGTTATCCTCCATATAAAAGAATACTTAAAAATAAAAAAATAGATAAATAACTGGAGGACGGGATGGCCTGGCGGTTAGGCGTTGTGCGTTGGGCTTACAATCTGATGGCCCGGGTTGGAGCCACCACAGAGAATCCCGTTCAAGGGATTTTTCCTCTGGAGTTAATATCAGTGCTGATTCCACTGCTCCGAAAATCTTTCGGATGAGACTATAAACCGAGGCCCCGTGTGCGAACACACGCAGAACATCTTGCGCAACACGTTTAAAAAAAACCTGTTTCCGTTTTTCGGAAGAGTAGGCCAAAGCTGATGTGACGTTAATTAGGATTTAATTGTGAGCAATTTGGCATGTCTCTTCTGGTAGAATGGATGTAAAAAAAAAGTAAAGGCTCCCATAGCCTATGTGGTTATAGGGAGCAAGGCGTCAGAGACCTCAGCTTCTCTAGGGGCCAGCATGTTGAATGCGGCGCCCATCTCGACTATACTGAATCCAAGATACACCAGAATGGATGTAAACAGATAAAACAAACTCAAACTCAACTCAACTGTCTCCAACGCTGATGATGAGTTGTGGTAGAGCTAGCACCACGCAATGCCACCAGGGTTCACCATCTCTTCTCTGTCTCTGTCTTTGTGTCTCTGTCTCTGTGTCTCTCTCTGTCTCTTCTCTCTCTCTCTGTCTCTCTCTGTGCCTCTCTGTGTCTGTCTGTCTGTCTCTGCTCTCTCTGCTGATTTTCTACTATTACTTCTTCTGTAGCCCTGCCATCTATAGATAAAACAAAAGAGAGTAAATATAAATTTTCAGTATTTCTTTTTAATTTTTTATGTATATTATAAAAGGCCATCAAGTTTAATCTCATTATCTCAATGTGGCTTTATTTTGGGGGTGGGGTGGGTGGGGAGTGGGTACATTTAGAAAAGTTCAACTGTTAATTTGTAACATGTTAGCAACACACCAATTAGTCAATCTCAATTTGCAACATATTTGTAACACACCAACAAGTCAATCTCAATTTGCAACATGTTAGCACCACACCAATTAGTCAATTTCAATTTGCAACACATATTTGCAGCACAACCATTAGTCAATCTTAATTTACAACTTGTAGCACCCAACACCAATTAGTCAATCTCTTAAAACCTCACCATCTCTGTTGCACAACAACATGCAGAATAATGGATCAAGGTAACTTGACCTTCCTCTGACTTATCAGACCATTAGGGCATACCCCCTCCTCCTCCACCCTTACCATCCCCTCTCCCTCTTCAAAGTTGTGTCTGTCTGTCTGTCTTCTGTCTGTCTGTCGTGTGTGGTAAGGGAGTTGTGTAAGCCCTTGGACAGGGGTCAGAAGAAAAAGTAGACCGTTCACCCAGATCCAGTTTTATCTGAGGAGCTGACTTGAAGGTCTTTTGTGTAATGGTCAGACGTCTCTGTCTGTCTGTCTGTCTGTCTGTCTGTCTGTCTGTCTGTCTGTCTGTCTGTCTGTCTATCTATCTCTGTCTGTCTGTCTGTCTGTCTGTCTGTCTGTCTGTCTGTCTGTCTGTCTATCTATCTATCTTCTATCTATCTATCTGTCTGTCTGTCTGTCTGTCTGTCTGTCTGTCTCTGTCTCTGTCTCTGTCTCTCTGTCTCTCTCTGTCTCTCTCTGTCTCCCTCTCTCTCTCTCTCTCTCTCTCTCTCTCTCTCTCTCTCTCTCTCTCTCTCTCTCTCTCTCTCTCTCTCTCTCTCTCTCCTCTCTCTCTCTCTCTCTCTCTCTCTCTGAGACTATAGACTAAGGTCCTTGGTTTGAATGCTTGCAGACCATCTTACACACACACACACAGACACATAGACACACAAACACACACACACAAACAGCACACAACAGACACACAGACACACACCACACACACATTAAAACCCGTTCCACCCTTCAAAAGAGTAGGTCTTTGTGTGCTGCTAGTGAGGGATGACAATATAAAAAAAAAAACTTTTTATAAAAATGCAAGCAGACTGATGTTATACTCAGACATCATCCTCAGGGTCGGAATTCGAAGACATATTTTAATTTCCGTCATCCCTTCCTACCAACACTAAATGGCCTACTCTTCTCAAAGGCGGAACGGGGTTTTAACATGTGCAAAAAGATGTTCTTCTGCGTGCGTTCACACACGGGATCGCGGTATACAGTCTCATCCGAAACACTTGTGGGGGGAGTGGAGTCGGTACCGGTGTTAACTCCAGGGGAAAAATTTCCTTGGAGGGGTGTCTTGGTGGTGGCTGAACCCTGGGCCGTCAGGTCACAAGTGCAACACTCTGACCATAGGTCATCTCCCCTACTCCCTATCTGCCCCCCCCCCCCCCTTTTCTAAAAAAAATGTTTGAAATAGTTGTGAACTGGGACCCTTTTCAAAAGGAATGGGACTTTTACATTACATAAAAAAATCGTATACAGACATCCCAGACAGGTTTGCCACGACCCAAGCCCGCTCTTTAAAAAATAATTAAAAAAACCACAAAGAAACAACCCTCCCTCACCCCCCAAAAAACCACCACCACCACCACCACCAACATCAACCCCTAAACCCAACCTCTGAATTTTTCCTCTCCTCAGAGGATATGACGTCATAAACATGGCGGCCCCATAGATTATTGTGTCAAAAACTTTTTTTTTGGTCACCACTGCAGAAAGTGATGAGTTTTTTTATTTTTTTTTTTTTTATTGTTTGGGGTTTTTTGTTTGCTTTTTGGGGGGTGCATAAAGGAAACATCCATCAATTTCACCTTACTTAAAATCTTTATTTCGAAGAAGAAAACAAAACAACCCCCCCCCCCCCCACCTTCTTCAGGCTAAAAGATTGCCCAAATCAAAAATTTTTATTTAAATTTTTTTTGTACCTTTTTTCCCGGAACTCTCAGTACACTGAGGTGTGGTTGCAGTTTCAAAAATAACAAACCAAAAACAAACAAACAAACAAACAAAAAAAACACCACCGCAAAGATAGCTCAATTTTACCAAATACAAGGATGCTTTGTTTAACACTCCCTCTATAAACGAGCCCTAAAATTACACAACGAACTGGCAATCACGTCACTCAGAAAAGTGCTGTGTTAACGCCTATAATCTATTCTTCAAAAATACATCCATTATATTATATCATCATTACGTGCACTCATGTGAACTGATTATTCAAGATGGCTAAATTGAGACACAAAAAAAAACCTTGCTTCCTTATAGTTGTTTAGAATCCGTGTCTATTTTCGTGCTTGACCGGGTCGGTGGGAGGGGAGGGGGTATAGGGAGGATAGGTAGGGGTTTGAGTGTGTGTGTGTGTGTGTGTGTGTGTGTGTGTGTGTGTGTGTGTATGTGTGTGTGTGTGTGTATGTGTGTGTGTGTATGTGTGTGTGTATGTGGTGTGTGTGTGTGTGTGGTGTGTGTGTGAGAGAGAGAGAGAGAGAGAGAGAGAGAGAGAGAGAGAGAGAGAGAGAGAGAGAGAGAGAGAGAGAGAGAGAGGTAGATGTGTGTGTGTGTGGGAGAGAGAGAGAGAGAGAGAGAGAGAGAGAGAGAGAGAGAGAGAGAGAGAGAGAGAGAGAGAGAGAGAGAGAGAGAGAGAGAGAGAGAGAAGAGAAGAGAATAAAATGATATAAAATAAAATAAAATAAGATAAAATTCTTTTATTTCGAGGATAATGAATAAGCACTCATGTGCTCTTTTACATCCAGTCCCGGAGAGAGAGAGAGAGAGAGAGAGAGAGAGAGAGAGAGAGAGAGAGACAGAGACAGAGACAGAGACAGAGAGAATGATTTATTCATGTAGGCCACAACTCCTAATGAAGGGGTACATGAACAGCATACAATATTCACTGGCCAAAGCAAAACCCTGCTGGAGAGAGAAAAGGTATGGGGAACTGGAGAAGAAGCTGTGAAGAAGAAGAAGAAGAAGAAGAAGAAGAAGAAGAAGAAGAAGAAGAAGAAGAAGAAGAAGAAGAAGAAGAAGAAGAAGAAGAAGAATGCAAAGAAGAAGAAGAGGAAGAAGAATGCAAAGAATGCAAAGCAGAAGAAGAATGCAAAGAATACAAAGAATGCAAAGCAGAAGAAGAATGCAAAGAATGCAAAGCAGAAGAAGAAGAAGAAGAAGAAGAAGAAGAAGAAGAAGAAGAAGAAGAAGAAGAAGAAGAAGAAGAAGAAGAAGATTGCACAGAAGAAGAAGAAGAATGCACAGAAGAAGAAGAAGAAGAAGAAGAAGAGAAGAAGAGAAGAAGAAGAAGAAGAAGAAGAAGAAGAAGAAGAAGAAGAAGAAGAAAAGCAAGAAGAATGCAAAGAAGAAGAATGCAAAGAAGAAGAATGCAAAGAAGAAGAAGAAGAAGAAGAAGAAAAGAAGAAGAAGAAGAAGAAGAAGAAGAAGAAGAAGAAGAAGAAGAAGAAGAAGAATGCACGGAAGGGGAAGGAGAAGAAGAAGAAGAATGCCGAAAAATGCAAAGAAGAAGAAGAAGAAGAGAAGAAGAAGAAGAAGAAGAAGAAGAAGAGAAAGAAGAAGAAGAAGAAGAAGAAGAATGCACGGAAGGAGAGAGGAAGAGAAGAGAAAAGGAAGAAGGAGGAGGAAGAAGATGAAAAAGAACAAGAAAAATAAAGGGGAAAATACAGAAAACAAACCCAAGAAATTTTATAAAAGAAAGAAAAAGAAGAAGCAGCAACAGACCAAGAGGAAGAAGAGGAAAGAAAAAGGGTTTGTAGTCCAGCCTTAAATAAAGCGCTGAAATCTCACGTTAAAACAGCCATTCCCAAAGCCAGAATGCCGCTACAATCATGGTGTGCAAAAACGGTCTGTGCAAAAATGGTCTGTGCAAAAACGGTCCGTGTAAAAATGGTCTGTGCAAAAACGGTCTGTGCAAAAATGGTCTGTGCAAAAACGGTTTGTGCAAAAACGGTTTGTGCAAAAACGGTCTGTGCGAAAACGGTGGCATACATACCTAAAATCTCACTTTTGGTGAACTTCTGAGCTCTAGCCTAGAAACAACCACAAAAAAATCACCCAAAAACTACCAACCAAACAAACACAAAATTGAGAATAATCAGTTCCACACAGAAAAATAAAGCAAAAGAAAGATTTGCAGTGGGACAACCAATCAAAATGTATTAAGTGGGAGTAAACCAATCACTACGCTTTATGCAACAAACAACCAATCAAAAGGCTTTTTGCGTAACCAACCCACTACATTCACACCTGTTCAGAAGTAGCCTATTTATATTTTTATTTTATTTTATTTTATTTTACACCACTTTATATCACAGCAGATTTCTCTGCATAAAATTCGGGCTGCTCTCCCCGGGGAGAGCGCGTCGCCACAAGTGCAGTGCCTACCCATTATTGTTTGTTTGTTTTGTTTCTTTCTATCTATCTATCTATCTATCTATCTATCTATCTATCTATCTATCTATCTATCTATCTATCTATCTGTCTGTCTGTCTGTCTGTCTGTCTGTCTGTCTGTCTGTCTGTCTGTCTATCTATCTATCTATCTATCCCCAAGCCGCGCCTGGGGAGTCCAACTCCCGGATTTTTCATCAGGGACCGGATGTGTCTAAACACGACACCTATGTGCATGCTGTTTTTTTTGTTTGTTTTTTAATAATAATTTTGTCATGGGCGGCACACTATGGCCTTCTCTTTTGAAAGGCGGAACGGGGTTTTAACATGTGTGCAAGATGTTCTGCGTGCGCTCGCACACAAGGCCTCGGTTCATAGTCTCATCCGAGTGCCTAGACCCAGCTCGTACAAAAGGAGCAGGGATGAATCATGAAGAATCTTACCACACAATCAGATAATTGACTGTCCGATAACAGGCACAAGGATACTGGTCAAGGATTTATAACATATCAATCACATGGAAGGGGCGGGGGGGGGGGGGGGACTTTAACTGAAAGTGGTATAACAGAAACTGATATAGGCTTGTGGATATTTGCAGTCGGGTTTGAGTATGATAAAGAAAGTCAATATGAAATTGACAGTTAACAGATAGAAGGGTGTCAGTGGATAATTTATCGGCAGGATAATGGTTCGGTGGTTATAGAATAAGACTCGGTTATCTGTAGGGTGGCGCGGGGTTCGTGTCTGGGGTTGGGAATCAGCTGTAAAGTTGAGCGCTCTCTCTCTCTCTCTCTCTCTCTCTCTCTCTCTCTCTCTCTCTCTCTCTCTCTCTCTCTCTCTCTCTCTCTCTCTCTCTCTCTCTCTCTTATATATATATATATATATATATATATATATCGGCCTTTCAGAAACAATCAAAAGCTAGACCCAAGATTGGAGAAATCAATGTTTTACTAAATTATACTTTAACAAATTTCGTAACGTGAAAATATCGGAATCATTGATACTCCGAACTTGATACCTTTGATGACTCAGAAATGGCTTTTTTCGATTCTTTTTTAAAAATTTCCTTAATTTTTTTTTAATGTATTCTTCTTCTTCTTCTTCTTCTTCTTCTTCTTCTTCTTCTTCTTCTTCTTCTTCTTCTTCTCTTCTTCTTCTTCTTCTTCTTCTTCTTCTTCTTTATACAAACACTGTGAAGTAGAACATTTTTGTTCATACACTTTCAAAGCTGTATCATTCAATGGTCAGTGAAATGGTGATGATTATCAAACGTGTTGTGTTGTTGTTGTTGTTGTTGTTGATGAT
>CM060341.1:36680762-36690762 GCA_030674155.1 Stramonita haemastoma | reverse complement strand
AGGGGTGGCGACTCCCACTTTGAATCATTATCTCAGTATATTCTGACTGCCTGCTGTGTCTGTCTGTCCTGTGCTGTGCAGGACCTGTTCCAGGACAGAGACAGCGGTCAGAGGGACGCATCAGCGTGGAACAGTCTGCGACAGCTTGCTGGGGACAGTCCCCAGGAACAAACTCCTCCTGACGAACACTCCAAACTCTGGAAACTCCATCCTGACTCTCTGTCTCTGGTCAGTCAGGGCGATGAGGATAGCGGGGAGGATCATGATAGTAACGATAATGATGGGATGGTCATGGTGGTGGTTAGTGGTGGGTGGGTGTGATTGATTTGAGACAGAGGAACAGACAGACAGGAGAGGCCCAAAAGACAGAGGACAGGACAGACATTTAAGACACAGACAGACATGAGGCAGGACCAACAATGAGAATAGAGAAAAAAGATGTGCAAGGGGTATTAGAAACAGCAACATTTCAGAGTAGTAAAAAAAAAGAATCATTATATTTTTTTTTTTTTATCAAATCGACAAACACACAGAGGGGGAGATAGACAGATACACAAAAGACACCGCACAACAGGACACAGACAGGACAAACAGACACAGATAACACATCGCTCATGCACACCAACACACGCGGCACACACACAGGACACAGACACAGACACACACACAAAACACCTCACACACACACGCACATGCACACCCACACGCACACGCGCGCACACACACACACACATCACACACACACACACACACACACACACACATACTCTCACAGTATCATGATTGTTGTTGTATGGTACTCAGTGTGTACTTGTCGCGTGGGTTTTCAGGGATTACGCCTCTCAGGTCACAGGATCGGAGTACCTGGTCCACATCCTCTCTTTCATTGCGTCTGGCACCCCCCACACCCCCTCCTCCGCCACCCCCCACAGTCCTCACAACCTTTCCCCTTCCCTGAAATCTAGCCAGTGGCCGGGTAAAGAGAAACCCCCTCTCCCCCCCCCCCCCCCCCCCAAAAAACAACCTAGAAGTGAATTGATGCTAGGTGAGAGAGAGAGAGAGAGAGACGGGGAGGAGGGAGAGATGGGAGGTATAGCGCGGGGACCATTGGTGCCGGGAAGAGGTGAGATGAAGAGGAGATTTAGAGATGGAGAGTTGCCGCTGTGAGGCCGTGAGGTGAGGGTGGGAGGAGGGAGCGCGGGTATGGGGACAGCGTGAGGGATCCGGACCGAGAGAAGAGAGGAGAGTGGAGGAGAGAGATTGTGTTTGCTTCTGTGGCTTTATGAAGTTGAAGACTTGTTTCTGTTGGTCCTCTGTTTACTGTTATTGTTTGACTGATGGTGGGTGGGAAAAAAGTGGGTGGCGGCTGTGGGGGATGGTTCGGGGGGGGGGGGGGGGGGGGGGGGGGGGTGAGGGTGTCTTGCAGCCAAAATCATTGTAATTTTAATGTTGATGGGTTTGGTTTTTTTTTTTTTTCTCTTTAACAACGAAAATTGTTCTTGGCTGAGCGGTTGCAGAGAGAGAATGAGAGAGAGAGAGGAGAGAGGAGAGACCGAGGCGAGAGGTTCCGGGGAGAGAGGGCGGCGAGATCGGGAGGGGAGAGGAGAGGGAGATGACTACCGAGACGGATAGTGAGGAAAGGGGGGGTGGAGAGGGAGAGAGACGAGAGAGGAATTACAACATACATATTCATGTATTTATTCAACTGTTGGTATATGACCAGTTTATCTCTATCTCGCTTGTGGATAGTACTTTTTTAAAAAGATATGCTATTCTTTTAAACACACATATAACGACCGGTTGAGACAGATCCCATTTCATTAAAAAAAAAGTTATAAGGAGTTTTTGTTTGAGGTGGATTATCTTGTATAAGTTAGAGATGTATTCTTTGTAAGTGGTGGTGAAAACAGACTATTATTTTATGTTTGTGTGTGGATATCATTCTGGGCATGTGTTTGTTCCCCAGATTTTTTTTTCTCCAATAAGCATCTGTGATGAACGTTTCTTCTTTTTCTATTGCTTTTTTCCATACGTTATATTGTAAAACAAAGAAAAGATATGTACTACATTGAATATGATTACTTTTTTTTCGGTATTGTTTTCTACATAAATTAAAATTGTATTTTGGTGCGCATGAAGAATTATTTGTATAAAAAAAACTGCTGAAAAATTGTTATCTGAACAGGTAAAAAGGTTTTAAAAGGTGTGTCCCTAACTATTATGGGTCGTTAGGGGAGCGGGGCATCAGAGACCTCAGCTTTCTCTAGGGGTCAGTATTATTGAGGGCGGCGCCCATCTCCTCTTCCTCGCTGCTTTTACCTTCCCTGACCCTAAAGAGGGCAGGTACCCCATTGACGCTGGGGGGAACTGTACTGAAGCCAAGGCGCGCAAACGTTCACCCATCCAACTGGTAACCATGCTCAGCGCTGCTTAACTTGACTTGGGGAAAGCGAGCGCTCTGACCACTTCGCTATCGTACCACCACCCAAATCACCATCCTCATAGTACGTCTCGAAAGACCTTCAGCATTATAGACCCACCTACCGCTGTGTGTACAGCTCTTCAAAGTGTCTATCTATCTATCTATCTATCTATCTATCTATCTATCTATCTATCTATCTATCTATCTATCTATCTATCTATCTATCTATCTATCTATTTTTTATATAGAGAATAATGGAATAAGCATTCATATGCTTTTCTTTTTACATCCAGTCCCCGTATGTATGCAGTTTTGTAAATCTTGTCATCTGTTTTCACCGGCACACAATGGCCCTACTCTTACGAAAAGCGGAACAGGATTTAACGTGTGCGCAAGATGTTCTACATGTTTTCACACACGGGGCCTCCGTTTATAGTCTCATCCGAAGGACTTGTGGGGGAGAGTGGAGTGAGCACTGATGTTTAACTCCAGGAGAAAAAATGCCCTCGAACGGGAATCGAACCCGGGTCGTCAAACTGCGAGCGCAATGTTCTGACCACTAGGCTATCCCGTTCCGTGCAGTGCAAAGAGCAAGCAGTATGTCAAAGTGTAGTCTGACTACACTGACCTTCGTCATCAATCCTTCGACCTGAATGGTCGTTGGGAAGAAGGGGGAGGAGAAGGAAGGGGAAGGGGGAGGGGGAGGGGGAGGGGGGAGGGGGAGGGGAAGACACCAAGGTCGCAGTGATCAATACTTTTGTACGGGCTGGTCAGTCAGTGAATGTTCTGCATGCAGCTTTTGGCTGTAGTGTGGCCATGTCAAGGCCAGTTCATTCTTTGATGTGCACTGTCCATTTGCTCTATCTGTGTCTCCCTATCTGTCTGTCTCTGTCTGTGTCTGACTCTGTCCGTGTCTTGTCTGTTTGTCTGTATGTCTCTCTCTTTCTCTCTGTCTCTGTCTTTCTGTCTGTCTATGTTTCTCTGTCTGTCTGTCTGTCTGTCTGTTTGTCTCTCTCTCTATCTCTGTACCTCTCTCTCTATGTATCTCTCTCCATCTCTCTTTCTTTCTCTGTCTCTCTCTGTCTCTGTTTGTCTGTCTGTGTGTCTGTCTATCTGTCTGTGTGTGTGTGTCTGTCTCTCTCCATTCCCCCCGCCTCTCTCTCTCTCTCTCTCTCTCTCTCTCTCTCTCTCTCTCGGACAGTCTTGCTAAGAGAGACTTTTTCGTGGTCAAAGAACTGTTATTTTTAAGTCTTTCTGGGGCAAAAACAGACAGGAGATTGGACCAAGAAGGCAGAAAATAGACAAGAAGAATGTGACAGGAAAAAAAAGAACAAGGCAGAAATAAAGAGAAGGATAGAAAAGAGGGAATTTCTAACACAGAATTTCCGAAAGGTGGGGATGGTACTTACACTGATAGATACCTGGCATCTCCCACAGGGGAGGTAAGAGAGTTAAAACATGTGACATGACCAAAAACCACGCCAGATTTCCTCGTCTTTCATTTACAACAGCCAGAAGGGTTTGTTTGTTCCTGTGGCCCAGCTTTCAGGGTCACTTCTTGCCACATTGACTCCTTGGCTCTGTGGTCCCGCTAGATGTGGAGAAGCCTTCTGAATGGTTTTGTTTTGAAAGCTGAAATCTTCTTTTTCTCCAGTTATGTTAAGTCCAGAATTTTGCACATAATCTACATGCGGATGGTATAAAAATTGATCTGAACAGTTTCCGTACTTCTGCCATGTTTCTTTCTTTCCTGTCACCTCCTCTATGTTTATTTTCTGCCCTCTTGGTCCATTCTCCTTTCTTTCTTTTTCTCGAGAATAATAGTGATTTGGATAATTATGACAAGGCTTCCTTGTCATATCCATATTCCTGTATGCCTGTGAATCGCGGACCCTGACTGCTGATTTGGAGAGAAGAGTACAGGCGGTAGAGATGAAATGCTACCGGAGACTACTTGGCATCTTCTACAGAGACCACATAAACAATGAAGACGTGCATAGCAGAATCCAGCAAACCATTGATCCCTACGAAAATCTTCTCTCAATCTTAAAGAAGCGTAAACTTAAATGGTAAGGGCATGTCACAAGATCAAAAGGACTTGCAAAAACAATACTGCAAGGCACTGTCCAAGGAGGAAGAAAAAAAAGGCAGACCGAGGAAGAGATGGGAGGACAACATCAGCGAATGGACAGGCCTAGAACTCAACAAAACTTTGAGAAAGGCAGAAGAGAGAGAGAGGAATGGAGGGAACTGGTTGTTAAGTCTTCAGGGGTGCGTGCCCCCACGGTTGCCAGACTAAGGGATAGATAGATAGAAAGATAGAAAGATAGAAAGATAGATAGATAGAGAGATAGAGAGATAGAGAGATATTGATATATATATATATATATAGATAGATAGATAGATAGATAGATAGATAGATAGATAGATAAATTCTAGATAGATAGATAGATAGATAGATAGATAGATAGATAGATAGATAGATAGATAGATAGATAGATAGACAGATAGATAGATAGATAGATAGATAGATAGATAGATAGATAGATAGATAGATAGATAGATAGATAGACAGAAAGAAAGAAAGAAAGATAGAATAGTTATTTTGTGCTTCAGCTGCAATGGGTCAGGGCTGCCTTCTGTCTCCTCCTCTTTTCAACACTACCCTGCAGACCCTTTTAGCAAGACAAGTAGAACTATCCTGAACCTTGGCTCTGTAAACAACGTTCATGGTCTGACAGACAGTAAAGAGTTCCATCAGCTTTGTCTGTCATCATAACTGAATGGTTCTGACAGACATTAAAGAAGAACTTGCCCAACTTGTCTGTCATCATAATTGAATGAAACATTAACACAAAAATGTAACACTCAAATCAACACCAAGAAGACCCCAAGTGGACAAACCTACTTACCACAACTCTATCACCACCACAGGCAAAAAACAAACAAAAAGAAAGTCTTCCTGACCTAAAAGCTAGGACCTGTTCTTCAGTTCACTTACCTCACTTCTACCATCAGCAGTGACTAGGGAAGATCTATATCCAAGTAAAACAATCCTCTCAAGAACAGCTAAAAACCAACATCATCAACAGTAGCACACAGAGGGTTAGGGTCCTAATTATACCACAGAACTCCTCCCAACTGTTCAAACAGAGATGTGGATCTCCAAGGCAGACCTTGAGTCAGGTCTATCACCCAAAAAGCCCCAATACCTCCCACACCCCACCTCTCACCCTCTCCTTCTCCCCCCCCCCCCCCAACTGTATCACTCTGTCCACCCAGCAACCCACAGTTTGTCTTAGATGCCCGAGTTTCGTTATCAGGTCAGATGTGATCCACCCCTTAGTACCTACCCTACCCTCAGCTTTGCAGCTGGGTACGGGTAGAGTCAGTTATGTAAACTGCCTGGGGGAAGGGGTCAGGAGGGGGAAAAGGTAGATCGGTTCCTGTTATCTGGTGAACTTCGACCTTTCACGTGGCCAGGATAATACCTGGGATTAAAATTTTTTTTATATAGATAAGGCTGGGGTCTGGAAGACAGGACCAGTGTCTTTGCGTAATGTTCCAGACATTATGAAACAGTACGTCGACCTCAGTCACTGTAACTGGTCAGAGGGACGGGATAGCCTAGTGGTCAGAACATTGCACTCGCAAGTTGACGACCCAGGTTCGATTCTCGTTCGAGGGGATTTTCCCCCCTGAAGTTAACATCAGTGCTGACTCCACTCTCCCCCCCCCCCCCCGAAAATCCTTAGAATGAGACTATCAACTGAGGCCCCGTGTGCGGACGCGGGCAGAATATCTTGCGCACACGTTAAATCCTGTTCCGCTTTTCGTAAGAGTAGGTCATTGTGTGCCGGTGAGAACAGATGACAAGATTTACAAAACTGCATACACACGGGGACTAGATGAAAAAAGAGTGCTTATTCCGTTATCCTCCATATAAAAGAATACTTAAAAATAAAAAAATAGATAATTAACTGGAGGACGGGATGGCCTGGTGGTTAGAGCGTTGGGCTTACAATCTGATGGCCCGGGTTCGAGCCACCACAGAGAATCCCGTTCAAGGGAATTTTTCCTCTGGAGTTAACATCAGTGCTGATTCCACTGCTGCGATAATCTTTCGGATGAGACTATAAACCGAGGCCCCGTGTGCGAACACACGCAGAACATCTTGCAATCATGTTTTAAAAAACCTTGTTCCGTTTTTCGGAAGAGTAGGCCAAAGCTGATGTTACGTTAATTAGGATTTAATTGTGAGCAATTTGGCACACCTCTTCTGGTAGAATGGATGTAAAAAAAAATTTTTTAAGTAAAGGTGTCCCATAACCTATGTGGTTATACGGGAGCTAGGCGTCAGAGACCTCAGCTTCTCTAGGGGCCAGCATGTTGAATGCAGGGCTCATCTCGACTATATTGAATCCAAGATGCGCCAGAATGGATGTAAACATGATAAAACAAACTCAAACTTAACTCAACTGTCTCCATCGCTGCTGTCGTCAGTAGGAGCTAGCACCATACAATGCCACCAGGGTTCACCATCTCTGTCTCTGTGTCTGTGTCTTTGTCTGTCTGTCTGTCTGTGTGTGTGTGTGTGTGTGTGTGTGTGTGTGTGTGTGTGTGTGTGTGTGTGTGTGTGTGTGTGTGTGTGTGTGTGTGTGTGTGTGTGTGTGTGTGTGTGTGAGTGTGTGTGTGTGTGTGCTGATTTCCACTATCTTCTGTAGTCCTGCCATAGATAAAACAAAAGAGAGTACATATAAATTTTTAGTATTTATTATTTTTTTCTATGTATATCATAAAAGGTCATCAAGTTTAATCTCATCATCTCAAGGTGGCTTTATTTTGGGGGTGGGGTGGGTGGGGAGTGGGTTACATTTGGAAAAGTTCAACTGTTAATTTGTAGCATGTTAGCAACACACCAATTAGTCAATCTCAATCTGCAACATATTTGTAACACACCAACAAGTCAGCCTCAATTTGCAACATGTTAGCAACACACCAATTAGTCAACCTCAATTTGCAACACATTTGCAACACAACAATTAGTCAACCTCACTTTGCAACATGTTAGCAACACACCAATTAGTCAACCTCACTTTGCAACATGTTAGCAACACACCAATTAGTCAACCTCAATTTGCAACATGTTAGCAACACACCAATTAGTCAGTCTCAATTTGCAACATGTTAGCAACACACCAATTAGACAATCTCAATTTGCAACATGTTAGCACCACACCAATTAGTCAGTTTCAATTTGAAACATTTGCAACACAACCATAAGTCAATCTCAATTTACATCTTGATAGCACCACACCAATTAGTCAATCTCTTAAGAACCTCATCCATCTGCTGTGCACACAACCGCAGAATATGGATCAAGGTAACTTGACCTTTCTCTGACTTATCAGACCATTAGGGCATACCCCCTCCTCCTCCACCCTTACCATCCCCTCTCCCTCTTCAAAGTTGTGTCTGTCTGTCTGTCTGTGTGTGTGGTAAGGGAGTTGTGTAAGCCCTTGGACAGGGGTCAGAAGAAAAAGTAGACCGTTCACCCAGATCTAGTTTTATCTGAGGAGCTGACTTGAAGGTCTTTTGTGTAATGGTCAGACGTCTCTGTCTGGTCTGTCTGTCTGTCTGTCTGTCTGTCTGTCTGTCTGTCTATCTATCTATCTCTGTCTGTCTGTCTGTCTGTCTGTCTGTCTGTCTGTCTGTCTATCTCTCTATCTCTCTATCTCTCTATCTCTCTATCTATCTATCTATCTATCTATCTATCTATCTATCTGTCTGTCTGTCTGTCTGTCTGTGTCTCTCTCTGTCTCTCTCTGTCTCTCTGTCTCTGTCTCTGTCTCTGTCTCTGTCTCTGTCTCTCTCTCTCTCTCTCTCTCTCTCTCTCTCTCTCTCTCTCTCTCTCTCTCTCTCTCTTCTCTCTCTCTGAGACTGTAAACTAAGGTCCTGGGTTTGAATGCTCGAAGACCATCTTACACACACACAGACACATAGACACACAGACACAGACACAGACACAGACACAGACACAGACACACACACACACACACACACACACACACACACACACAAACAGACACACAGACACACACACACACACACACACATATCAAAACCCGTTCCACCCTTCAAAAGAGTAGGCCTTTGTGTGCTGGTAGTGAGGGATGACAATTTAAAAAAAAACTTTTTATAAAAATGCAAGCACACTGATGTTATACTCAGACATCATCCTCAGGGTCGGAATTCGAAGACATAATTTTAATTTCCGTCATCCCTTCCTACCAACACAAATGGCCTACTCTTCTCACAGGCGGAACGGGGTTTTAACATGTGCAAAAAGATGTTCTTCTGCGTGCGTTCACACACGGGATCGCGGTATACAGTCTCATCCGAAACACTTGTGGGGGAGTGGAGTTGGTATTGGTGTTAACTCCAGGGGAAAAATTTCCTTGGAGGGGTGTCTTGGTGGTGGCTGAATCCTGGGCCGTCAGGTCACAAGTCCAACACTCTGACCATAGGTCATCTCCCCTACTCCCCATCTGCCTCCCCCCCCCCCCCCCTTTCTAAAAAAATGTTTGAAATAGTTGTGAACTGGGACCCTTTTCAAAAGGAATGGGACTTTTACATTACATAAAAAAAAATCGTATACAGACATCCCAGAGAGGTTTGCCACGACCCAAGCCCGCTCTTTAAAAAATAATTTAAAAAACCACAAAGAAACAACCCTCCCTCACCCCCCAAAAAAAACCACCACCACCACCACCAACAACAACAACAACCCCTAAACCCAACCTCTGAATTTTTCCTTTCCTCAGAGGATATGACGTCATAAACATGGCGGCCCCATAGATTATTGTGTCAAAACCTTTTTTTTTTGGTCACCACTGCAGAAAGTGATGAGTTTAAAAAATTTTTTTTTTATTGTTTGGGGTTTTTGTTTTGCTTTTTGGGAGGTTCATAAAGGAAACATCCATCAATTTCATCTTACTTAAAATCTTTATTTCTAAGAAAAAAAAAAACCCAAAAACAGAAACCCCCCACCTTCTTCAGGCTAAAAGATTGCCCAAATCAAAAATTTTTATTAAAATTTTTTTTGTACCTTTTTTCCAGGAACTCTCAGTACACTGAGGTGTGGTTGCAGTTTCAAAAATGACAAAACAAAAAAAGCAACAACAACCAACAAACAAAAAAAACACCACAAAAATAGCTCAATTTTACCAAATACAAGGATGCTTTGTTAAACACTCCCTCTATAAACGAGCCCTAAATTACACAACAAACTGACAGTCACGTCACTCCGAAAGTGCTGTGTCAACGCCTATAATCTATTCTTCAAAAATACATCCATTATATTATTCATCATTACCTGCACTCATGTGAACTGATTATTCAAGATGGCTAAATTGAGACAAAAAAAAAACTTGCTTCCTTATAGTTGTTTAGAATCCGTGTCTATTTTCGTGTTTGACCAGGTCGGCAGGAGGGGAGGGGGTATAGGGAGGGGAGGCAGGGGTTTAGAGTGTGTGTGTGTCTTTGATTTTACGCTGTTCACTTTGTGTGTGTGTGTGT
>CM060341.1:36675762-36678262 GCA_030674155.1 Stramonita haemastoma | reverse complement strand
AATCATGAAGAATCTTACCACACAATCAGATAATTGACTGTCCGATAACAGGCACAAGGATACTGGTCAAGGATTTATAACATATCAATCACATGGAAGGGGGCGGGGGGGGGGGACTTTAACTGAAAGTGGTATAACAGAAACTGATATAGGCTTGTGGATATTTGCAGTCGGGTTTGAGTATGATAAAGAAAGTCAATATGAAATTGACAGTTAACAGATAGAAGGGTGTCAGTGGATAATTTATCGGCAGGATAATGGTTCGGTGGTTATAGAATAAGACTCGGTTATCTGTAGGGTGGCGCGGGGTTCGTGTCTGGGGTTGGGAATCAGCTGTAAAGTTGAGCGCTCTCTCTCTCTCTCTCTCTCTCTCTCTCTCTCTCTCTCTCTCTCTCTCTCTCTCTCTCTCTCTCTCTCTCTCTCTCTATATATATATATATATATATATATAATATATATATCGGCCTTTCAGAAACAATCAAAAGCTAGACCCAAGATTGGAGAAATCAATGTTTTACTAAATTATACTTTAACAAATTTCGTAACGTGAAAATATCGGAATCATTGATACTCCGAACTTGATACCTTTGATGACTCAGAAATGGCTTTTTCGATTCTTTTTTAAAAATTTCCTTAATTTTTTTTTAATGTATTCTTCTTCTTCTTCTTCTTCTTCTTCTTCTTCTTCTTCTTCTTCTTCTTCTTCTTCTTCTTCTTTATACAAACACTGTGAAGTAGAACATTTTTGTTCATACACTTTCAAAGCTGTATCATTCAATGGTCAGTGAAATGGTGATGATTATCAAACGTGTTGTGTTGTTGTTGTTGTTGTTGTTGATGATGATGATGATGATGTTTCGTTTGGACATTTAATTAATGAACTTAAACTGCAGAATGTTGACTTGTCTGTATGTGTGAATAAAGATTTATTTTTCTGACTTGTCTAAAAAATCAGCTTTTGAACAGCATTAATAAGTTGTGTTCGAAGGTTGCAGAAAAGTACAGTATATACAATATTTCCAGATTACTTCTAGCGTATTTGTTTTCAAAGATTAACACATTACGGGTTTTTTTTTATTTGATAGCTATAATATTCTTAGATTATTTTTTTTACTGTCTCATCTTCTGTACCGGCCCCGTCCTGCTGTTCACACGCCGCTCATTTCAATCTCCCCGCCACAGCCATACCCAGGTTCGCTATGTCTCATCCTCAGGGTCGGAAGTCTACCAGGAGCTCATCAATATCAGGCCACCGTGGGGCCACCAGCCAGAGGGGCCCTGGACTTCTGCTGGGTCACTTTGGTGGTGTTCAGTGGTGCCTGTTCTGAGCTAACATACGCAGGACACCACCTACTAAGCCCCCTACTAACGACAGTATTCGCTCAGTCGCGGAGCCAGACTGAGTGAGTCACCCACCTGAGGTGGCGACCACCACAACATCCCTCCAACGACTGTTCCCCCGCGAACCTCCAACCCCAAAGGTTTTGACACAAACTCACCATAGGCACAGAAGTGTATGGGGAAACTTGAGTCTGAGGTCACCATGAGACCAGAGCAACAGGAGCCACCAAATCAGAGACAATGTTTATAATGTTCTTAGATATGTATATGCACTTTATAATTCATGGTATTGGTGGCATTCTGTTTGCTGTGTCTCCAATTAACAAGGGCATTAAAAACAAAAAGATACGTTCACATTGTCTGGAAAGTGAAGTGATACCTGTTCCTTTTTTTTGTACCCAAGCACGTGTGTCTACAGTTGATAATGACACTCAGTATTTGACCCTCCATCAGTGATAAGTTGATAAAAGAAAGAAAGAAAGAAAAAAAGAAAAAGATCAATTACCATATGCAGCGTTACAAATAAGGACGATAACCTAGGTCAGTAGGTATTTTAGTTAGTTTGTTTTTTTTTAATCCGATCTCAATGCTTGACGCGAACCAGTTAATCAGTCTGTCTGACTGTCCATTAATCCTTCTGTCTGTCAGTTTTTTCTGTCTGTCTGTTGTCTGTCTGTCTCTCTCTCTCCCTGTGTGTGTGTGTGTGTGTGTGTGTGTGTGTGTGTGTGTGTGTGTGTGTGTGTGTGTGTGTGTGTGTGTGTGTGTGTGTGTGTGTGTGTGTGTGTGTGTGTGTGTGTGTGTGTGTGTGTGTGTGTGTGTGTCATTCTTCTCCCGCCTATTTGTTATTGTATAAATATGAGTACACCAAGCATAAGGTTATAACTGTCACTCTAGTAAGTTTATACGCAAAAAAGGAATAGGCTGCAGTTTCAATCTATCACATTATATCGAAAAAAATTAAATAGCCTAAGTGCATGATCACGGTTCCAACTTTTTTCTCGGTATAAAAATCTGTGTTTGAGGTGCCAAATCTTATTCTAAGGATGAAAAAAAATGGAAGAAATTCTAGATACTTGATTCAAATTGTTTTGCGACAGTTTGAGTGAGTTTATTTATTCCAAAGGTGGACTGACACATCTATAATGAATATATAATAATA
>CM060341.1:36658262-36663262 GCA_030674155.1 Stramonita haemastoma | reverse complement strand
TTTATTTACCTGCTGGTGTGGATGCCTATGAGGACGATTATAGCTCAGCGGTCAGAGCAAGAACACTCGCTTTCCCCAACGTAAGGTTTAAGCAGCATCGAGCGTGGTTACCAAGTAGATGGGTGACCCTTTGCGCACCTTGGCTTCAGTACAGTCCCCCCAGTTCACCCAGCTGTAAAAGGGTACCTGCCCTCGTTAGGGCCAGGGAAGGTAAAGCAGCGAAGGAAGAGGAGATGGGCACCGTCCTCAATGTGCTGGCCCCCTAGAGAAGCTGAGGTCTCTGACTCGTCGCTCCCCAACGACCGCATAGTGATATGGAACACCTTTACCTTTACCTATAAATTTGTCACTTCTCAAAAACGTCACAGGTTTCCATGATTAAAACTCTTGGAAGCAAAAACAGCTTCACCCCAACCTCATTCCAGCCACTACTCACATAAGCACACTTCTCGCCAGCTTTGAAAGGAAAGAGAAACAGGTCCCCGAAGTAGAAATACGGCTACCTTAATGGTAAAAAAAAGGGTAAAGGTGTCCCATAACCTTTGTGGTCGTAGGGAAGCGAGGTGTCAGAGACCTCAGCTTCTCTAGGGGCCAGCATGTTGAGGGTGGCGCCCATCTCCTCTCTCTCGCTGCTTTACCTTCCCTGACCCTAAAGAGGGCAGGTACTCATTTACAGCTGGGTGAACTGGGGGGACTGTACTGAGGCCAAGGGGCGAAACAAGTCATCCAACCAAATGGCAACCACGCTCGACACTGCTTAACTTTAGCTTGGGGAAAGCGAGCACTCTGACCACTGAGCTATTCCGGCCCACCTTAACAGTGGGTTTGATAATAATAATTAAAAAAGAAATTATAAGGTTGCATATATATATATTATATATATATATATATATATATATATATATATATATATATATATATATATATATATATATATATATATATATATATATATGTATGTATATGCAAGTCTTAGTTACAGTGTGTCCCGAGCCTAAGGCTCATCAGGCCGGTGCTTATTCCCGGTTTCTGTGGCGTTAAGCGACTGAGAGTCATAGACTCCCCCCTGGATAGGACGCCAGTCTATCGCAGGGTTAACCCCCAACACAAGGTTGGTACCCCTTTTACACCTGGGTCATGTCATGTCTGCCTGTGGTCCCTTCTGGGGCATAGGCCGCCAACTAGCTGTCTCCAGGCATCTCGGTTCTGGGCTAGGCGTTCCAGTTGTCCCCACGTCTTGCCCATCTTTTTTGCATCTGCATCCAGGTCCCGGCGCCAGGTATTTCTAGGCCGCCCTCTCTTTTCTTTTCCCTTGTGGATTCCAGGTGAGAGCTTGTCTTGTGATGCTGGATACAGGTTTCCGTAGGGTGTGTCCTATCCATCGCCAACGTCTCTGTAGGAATTCTTTCTCAACAGGCTGTTGTCTGGTTCTCTGCCATAATTCTTCATTACTGATCTTGTCTGGCCATCGTATCTTGAGGATCTTCCTGAGGCAGGTGTTGATGAAGACCTGGATTTTCTTCATGGTGGTGACGGTGTTTCTCCAGGTCTCTGCTCCATACATTAGTATTGGCTTGATGATGGTGTTGAAGAGCCTGGTCTTGGTGGCGATGCTGATGTCGCTTGATCCCCAGACGTTTCTGAGCTGCTTGAAGGCTGCCCTTGCTTTACCGATGCGGGTTCTGACGTCTGTGTCTGTTCCTCCCTGTGTGTCCACGATGCTGCCGAGGTATGTGAAGCTTTCCACCTCTTCCAGCGCTTCTCCTTTGACTGTGATGGGTGTTGCATTGGCTGCATTTGTCTTGAGTACCTTGCTCTTTCCTCTGTTGATGTTGAGGCCCAGTTTAGCTGAGTTCTCCACAACGATGTTGGTCTTTTCCTGCATCTGTTGCTGGGTGTGGGAGAGAAGGGCCAGGTCATCCGCAAAGTCAAGGTCGTCTAGCTGTTTCCAGGGTGTCCATTGGATGCCATTACGTTTCTGGTCCGCTGAGGTTTTCATGACCCAGTCGATGGCCAGCAGGAACAGGAAAGGAGATAGTAAGCATCCTTGCCTTACCCCGGTATCTACTTCAAAGGCGTCGGTGAGCTGTCTGCCATGAACTATTCTGCAGGTCATTCCTTCATATGATTTCTGATGATGTTGGTGATTTTCTCTGGCACTCCATAGTGTCTCAGTAGCTTCCAGAGGGTCTGTCTGTCAACGCTGTCAAAAGCCTTCTCATAGTCTATGAAGTTGATGTATAGTGGCGAATTCCATTCCAGGGACTGTTCCAGGATGATGCGCAGTGTTGCAATCTGATCCGTGCATGATCTTTCCTTTCGGAAGCCAGCTTGTTGGTCACGGAGATGCGGGTCTACTGCGTCCTTCATCCGGTTCAGCAGGATGCGGTTAAACACCTTTCCTGGGATGGACAACAGCGTTATCCCTCTGTAGTTGGAGCAGGAACTGAGGTCGCCTTTCTTGGGGAGTTTGATGAGGTAACCCTCTTTCCATTCTGTTGGTATTTCTTCTTCCTCCCAGATCTTGCCGAAGAGCGGGTAGAGGAGCTCCACACTGGTCTCGACGTCGGCTTTCAGGGCTTCTGCTGGGATGCTGTCAGGTCCTGCAGACTTACCATTCCTCAATTGCTTGATGGCGCTGCGGATCTCTTCCTTTGTGGGAGCACTACACTTGATCGGCAGGTCGCTTGCGGCTGTCGGTATCTCTGGTGGGTTTGTAGGTGCTGGTCTGTTGAGTAACTCCTGGAAGTGCTCAATCCACCTGTTCTTCTGTCCTTCGTCATCAGCTATTACCCTCCGTTCTTGTCTTTTACTGGTCTCTCTGGCTTGGCAAACTTCCCTGATAAACTTCTTGATGATGAAGTACAGGTCCTTGGTGCTGTTCTGGTGAGCTGCATCTTCTGCTTCTTTTGCCAATGTCTCCAAGTAGTTTTGCTTATCTGCTTTAATGCTTCGCTTTACAACCCTATTTGCTTCTGTGTATTTCTCTTGGGCTTTTGTTTTTGCTGATCGTGTCCTGCTGCTGTTGACGGCTAATTTCTTTTCTCTTCTTCCTTCTATTTTCTCTAGGGTAGCTGCTGAAATCCATTCCTTGTGTGTGAATGATTTGGGGCCCAGTACTTCCTGACATGTTGAGGTCACTGTCTCTCTCACTCTCTGCCACCTCTCTTCTATCGTCTCCTCTTCAAGCAGCTCTCCTAGGACTTGGAACTTGTTGGATAGAGTGACCTTGAACTCTTCTTGCTTCCTGTTGTCCTTCAGCGCCGTGGTGTTGTAACGCTGGCGTTGACTGGATCCCCCCGTCCAATTTCTCTTCAGCTTCTGCTTCAATCGGGCAACAAGTAGATGGTGATCCGAAGCGACGTCTGCTCCTCGCTTGACGCGTACATCCTGTAGGGAGCGGCGAAACTTCTTCACGATGCAGATGTGGTCGATCTGGTTCTCCGTTGACAGGTCTGGCGACACCCAAGTTGCCTTTGTGTATCCTTCTGTGCGGGAAAACACTTCCTCCGATGACCAGGTTGCTTGTGGCACAAGGTCTGCGAACCTCTCCCCGTTGTCGTTCATCTCGCCTAGCCCATGTCGCCCCATGATCTCCTTGTATCCCTGGTTGTCACTGCCTATCTTGGCATTGAAGTCGCCCATTACGATGATGATGTTTCTCTTTGGTCTGTCTTGTATGATGGTCTGCAATCTGTTATAAAAGTCGTCTTTCTCCTCCTCGTCGCTGTCGTTCGTTGGGGCGTAGCACTGGATAATGTCCATGTTGATCCTCTTCTTCTTTGTACGAAAAGAGGCTGTCATGATCCTTGGTCCGTGTGCCTCCCACCCGATGAGCGCTCCCTGTGCTGGCTTGGAAAGCATCAGGGCGACTCCCTGGGTGTGTGCAGCATCTTCCTGCTCGTGCCCCGAGAACAGCAGCAGCTCCCCGGAAGTCAGTCGCTTCTGCCCGGAACCAGTCCATCTGACTTCGCTGATTCCTAGGATGGTGAGGTTGAATTTCCTCATCTCTGCGGCTACTTGCGCTGTCTTCCCCGTCTCGTACATGGTCCTGACGTTCCATGTACCGATGGATGTGGTGGTCCTGGTGGAGATGATGGTCTTCGGTCTGACGGCTTCCAGATGATTCTGGCTTTCACCGCCCGACTTCATACTCCTTCCAGCTGGAGGTCCATCCCTCCCCAGGTCCGCGATGTCTGTTATATTGCTATTTGGCGTTTCTGTAGCTAGAGTTTTTTTCACAGGGTGGGGTAGCTAACCCTACGCCAAACCCTCCTCCTTTTTCAGCCGGGCTTGGGACCGTCCTAGGCAGAGTTTTTACACCTGGGTGGGGTGAGAAAATAGCCGTAAAGTGCCTTTTCCAAGGGCGCAACGCCATAGCCGAAAGCTGGGATCGAACCTGCAACCTTTAGATTACGAGTCCAACGCACTAACCACTAGACTACAGCGGCGGCACATATATATGCAAGTCTTACCCTCGGTGAACTACGGAGCTGTAATCGAGGAACGAAAGAGAGAGAGAGAGAGAGAGAGAGAGAGAGAGAGAGAGAGAGAGAGAGAGAGAGAGAGAGAGAGAGAGAGAGAGAGAGAGAGAGAGAGAGAACACTGAACACTGAACACTGAACACTGAAATGATTTATTGTACTTCAGCCTTTGGCCACAATACAATTCGAAGGGAAGGAGAAAAAAAGAAAATGAAATAGTCTAGAACTTCTCGCAGTCTCCGGTAGAACGTTGCTATGATAATACACTTTGGCATGACCTAAACTGGTCTTTGGCCTTTGGTCACAATACAATTCACAAGGGAAAAAAAAGAAAAAAATGATACATAACTTCTCGTAGTCCTGGGTAATACGTTGCCACATTAAACACCTTGGCATGTACCTTAACTGCACTCCTGAAAATGCATATTCCAAAATCCCAAATAAAGTGCTGACTTAAACAATACAAACAGATCTTAGCTCAAGTTACAGGGTTAAACATAGCCGACAGCAAAACTG
>CM060341.1:36653262-36655762 GCA_030674155.1 Stramonita haemastoma | reverse complement strand
ATTAAGGTAGCTGCATTCCGACTTCGAGGGTGGGTCTAAACACCGACGTCGACCTGTGTGCTCTTTTCTTCACCAAATTAGAAGTCTCTGCTCAATGTTGTTAAAATGATGGATATTATCAGAAATAACATGTAAACTTTGTGAGTTTGATATGTGTGAACAGACAATATCATTTTTTTGTTTTCTCTAAAGTAATTGTTCGAATATTCAGTTACATGGTGCATGTATGTTGTCCAGTTATGATTTTGTTTATTGCTGTTATGTAAAATCCTCCATATCCCTAAAGGGATGACAGGAAATAAAGACTTTGGAATTTGTATTTGTTTGGCATGGGGTTTTGTGCATGTTTTTTTTACAAAACATTTTTTGTCACCCCGTTCTTACCCGGCACGAATAACCTACTCTTCCGAAAGGCGAAACGGGTTTTAAAGTGTGTGCAAGATGTTCTGCGCGCGTTCGCACACAGGGCCTCGGTTTATAGTCTCATTCGAATGATGTTTGGGGGGAGTGGAGTCAGTACTGATGTTAACTCCAGGAGAAAAATCTCCTTGAACGGGCGCATGGGTGTTGGCTCAAAACCCGGGCGGAGAGGAAGGTGGAGATGAGGGGCTTGACTACGCAACAGGTGTCAAAAATGACGTCATTACTCAGCAGGTGATGATTATCAGGCCTTTGTTTCTCCCCCCCCCCCCCCCCAAAGTTGATCAAAATTGACAGGTGTCACCATTCGACAAAAGACCATTAAACTGTGTTATCTGAAAAATTCTGGCTCTTGCGACAAGAAGAGTGACAATTAATAGATAATAATTTTTTAAAAATTATAACAATTTTTTTTAAAAAGATAAAATAATCAACGATGAATTCGAGTGACATGCTCTAGACACTATCTTGCTTTTTTTCAGTTTTAGCTTTGTGTTCGTTTCTGTTATCCAACACCATCCAAACACACGCATGTGTGTGCGCGCGCGCACACACCCACACACACACACACACACACACACACACACACACACCACACACACACACACACACACACACACACACTATCACCATCACCCTAGGCTTCTATCTAGAGTGTACACTCTTAAGTTCGCATGCACTTACGAAGTTCTTTTCTTCAGATTATACCCCCATTTAGTACATATGACTTGCAAATTCCTTATTGTATGTGCATGCATTTTCCCTTATCTTTTGTGCTAGTCAAATTTTTCACGTTCATATGTAACCTATTTAAATTGATTTGATTGTACAGCGCGGTGAGCCCATGTTTTTTTTTGGAATTCGTGCTATATATAAGCCGCCATTTTATTACTATTATCATATTATTCTTCCATCTAGAGTGTATTCTCTTAAGTACACATGCTCTTACGAAAGCTACCTCCTAAGAATACATGCACTCATAACTGTTCTTCTTTTTTTCTACCGTGTACCCTCTTAAGAATGCATGCACTTACGAATGTCTTCTTTCGTCTAGTGTTTATTCTTAAGTATACATGCACTTGCGAATGCTGTCTTCCCTCTATAGTGTACATTGTTAAGTACCCATGCACTTACGAATGCTTTCCTCGGTCTATAATGCACTCTCTTACGTACATATGCACTTAAGATGTGTATTGTAGTGTTTTGGTTTGCAGTGTATTGTATTGTAATATATACTGCACTATTTTTTTATATATACGACTTTATGTCACAGATTTCTCTGCGTGAAATTCAGGCTGCTCTCCCAGGGGAGAGTGCGTTGTCACAAGTGCAGCACCATCCATTATTTTCTTTTTTCTTTTTCTTGCTTGCAACTGTATTTGTTTCCCTATCAGAGTGGCTTTTTTCTACAGAATTTTGCCAGGAACAACTCTCTTGTTGCATCTTCTCTTTTTTGTTTTGTTTTGGTCTCCCTATCACACGTGCATAACAGAATCCAGCAAACCATTGGTCTCTACGAAAATCTTCTATCAATCGTAAAGGAGCGTAACCTTAAATGGTAATGGGCATGTCACAAGATCGAAAGGACTTGCAAAAACAATACTGCAAGGCACTGTCCAAGACGGAAGAAAAAGAGGCAGACCAAAGAAGAGATGGGAGGACAACATCAGTGAATGGACAGGCCTAGAACTCAACAAAACTTTGAGAAAGGCAGAACAGAGAGAGGAACGGAGGGAACTGGTTGTCAAATCTTCAGGGGTGCCCCCACGGTCGCCAGACTCAAGGATAGATAGATAGATAGATAGATAGATAGATAGATAGATAGATAGATAGATAGATAGATAGATTTGATAGATAGATAGATCGATCGATCGATCGATCGATCGATCGATCGATAGATAGCTATCAGAGTGTGTTTTTTCCTACACAAGTTTGCCAGTAACAAACTCTCTTGTTGCCGTGGGTTCTTTTACGTGCGCTGAATGCGTGTCATACACTGGACTTGGGTTTATCGCCTCATCAAAAAACACTAGACCCCAGACCACCACCTCAAAGTCCAGTGGATGAGGGAGAAAAAAGT
>CM060341.1:36640342-36643162 GCA_030674155.1 Stramonita haemastoma | reverse complement strand
AGACAGGGGACAGAGACAGAGATAGAGACCGAGACAAGAGAAACAGACAGACAGACAGGACCAGACAGAAACAGAGACAGACAGACAGACGAGTCAGACAGACAGACAGAGTGAAACAGAGAGACAGAGACAGACAGAGATAGGAGAGAGACAGAGACAGAAAAAGAGAGAAAAGAAAAAAGAGAGAAGAGAGAGATAGAGGGGGGGGAGGGAGGGGAGGGAGAAAGATAAAATGGAATCAAATAAATCAAATCAAATTCTTTTATTTCGAGGATAATAAATACGCATCGTTATGCTTTTTTTTTTTTTACATTTTAGTCCCTGGGAGAGAGAGAGAGAGAGGAGAGAAGACGAGAGAGGAGAGAGGAGAGGAGGAGGGGGAGAGAGAGGGAGAGAGAGAGAGAGGAGGGGGAGAGAGGAGGAGAGAGAGAGAGAGAGAGAATGTGTGTGTTGTGTGTGTGTGTTTTGTAAATATTGTCATCTGTTTCCACTGGCACAAAACGGCCTACCTTACGAAAAGCGGGAAGGATTCTGTGTGTGTGTGTGTGTGTGTGTGTGTGGTGTGTGTGTGTGTGTTGTGTGTGTGTGTGTGCGTGCGTGCGTGCGTGGTGCGTGTGTGGAGAGAGAGAGAAAAGAGAGTGTTTTGTAAATCTTGTCATCTGTTGCGTGTGTGTGTGTGTGTGTGAGAGAGAGAGAGAGAGAGAGAGAGAGAGAAGAGAGAGAGAGGAGAGAGAGAGAGTCGAGAGAGAGAGAGAGAAGAAAAAAATGAATTCGTCATTTATTTATTCTTTAATTTCGAGGGTACTGGAAAAAAAACACCCAGAACGGGTTTTAAACGTGTGCACAAGACTTCTGGTTGCTTTAGCAAACAGGACCTCAGTTTACAGTCTCATCCGAAGGACTTTTGGAGGGAGTGGAGTCTGCATAAGTGTTAATTCCAGAGGAAAAAATATTCTTAAACAAGATTCGAACCCGGGTCGCATATCACGATAGCATCACTCTGACAACCAGGCTATGCGTTCCCCCTTAACATGAGTTTATATTTGCAAACTCCCTGTGTATAACGCGAACGTTGCTTAACTCTATCAAACGTTTTTGACACAATCTATATGCCTTTTTAAAACTTTCATTTTTATGGCAATTTATCTCCCTTCAGAGGCTATCACAAATAGTTAATATTCCACAAAAAGAGTTTTTTATCTGGTGGAAAAGAAACAGCATTTTTAATATAAAATTGTAGACTTGCTGTATACCTGTTTGAAACATTGACACGTACAGGAACAGGGTGAAATCAAAGATTTAGAATTCGCTTTTTTTCTATTTATGAACTGATACAGAGGGAAAAGATACCTTAAAATTTAGGAAATATTAGTTTAATAATATTTTGTAAAACTGTGTTTGCGACAATTTTAACTCTGAGTTAGGAACATAAGATCTCTACGGAGATCTTCCCTAATTTCTAATCTTCCAAAGTTTGGAGGAGATGTGTTGTCTATCTTCCCATTTTCGTGGCCTGTTTTGTTTTGGGTCTTTTTTTAAATATTTTATTTGAGAACTGGGGGGATAGGGGAGGGGTAGGAGGGGGCATTATAAGGGGATAGGTAAGGGAGGAATAGCAGAGGGTGGGGAAAGTAGGATAGGTGAGAGAGATACATAGAGGGGGGAGGGGGGGAATTCCTCTCACACAGGGAAAATCAGTTCTTATCGTGTGTTGTGTGTGTGTGTGTGTGTGTGTGTGTGTGAGATTATGAAAGTAGTATTTTGCTATATCAATAAGCCAGAGGCAATTTTCTTCAACCTGTGAATTCTTTTCCGTGCAAGTGCACTGTTTACGGGTTTATATTTGCAAACACACTATGTGTGCATGAAAAGCTTTGATTTTAATTGATCTTATAAGTTAGTGGGAAGGAAGGGGATAGAATAGGCGAGAAATGGAGGGGGATGTCAGTTATGGGGGGGAGGTAGGGGTAATTAATTTAGAGTGAATAGGGGGGTAGAATATGGAGGGTAGCTAAGTTAGGGGGGGGGGGGTGTGGAAAGGTCATGGGAGGGAGGGGGTTTGGTTTTGGGGAAGGGAGGAGGTGAAAAGATACGGGGAGGAAAAGGAGAGGCTGTTGAGGAGGAGGGGATAGGCTGGGGGAGGGAGGGGAAGGGCAAGTTAGGGGAAGGTTTGCATTTGTCATGGTCTATAACAAGGGGCTATAATATAGCCTATATATATGGCCATCTGTTTCCAACTTAATTTGATACTTAAAGATATATTTATATCTTTAAGTATCAAATTAAGTTGGAAAACAGATGGCCAATATAGTGTTTTCCATGCTAGTATCATAGAGGAGGGTCTAAAGGGGCCTAAAGAGGGTGTATATGCTAAAAGACATTCTGTCACTCTCATTTGCAGGTTTCTGCAGTATATCCTCGCATCAACCGCTGGACTATTATGTTCTGTATGCACTTACACACATGACCTGGGTTTACAGTCTCATCCAAAACACTTTCAGAGGGATTGGAGTCAACAAAAAGGTAAAAAAGGTAAAGGTGTTCCATTTAAACCCAGGTAGTCGTAGGGGAGCGTGGCATCAGAGACCTCAGCTTCTCTAGGGGCCATCATCTTGAGGGCGGCGCCCATCTCCTCTCCCTCGCTGCTTTACCTTCCCTGACCCTAAAGAGTCAGTAATGATGGTAAATCCAGGGGGAATCCCCTTGAACAGGTGTCTAGGTGATGACTTGAACCTAGGCCGTCAGACTGCCAGCGCAAGGGGCAACCCTCTAAACCATCAAACTATTCACCCCCTCCGCCCCCTACCCCCAGTGTTTTGT
>CM060341.1:36632842-36637842 GCA_030674155.1 Stramonita haemastoma | reverse complement strand
GGCATACGGGAATATGGATATGACAAAGGAGCCCATTAGTCTGATCTTGGAGTTGAGTGAGATATTTTTATCTTTCCAGACAGTGTTCAGTTTTGACAGTGCTGTTATTGTCTGTGCAATTCTGCATACTACCTATGACTTGGACCTCTTGTCTGATACAACAGCTCCCAAGTACTTGAAGCTTTGAACCGTTTCCAGCTTCTGGTCATTGACCCTGATATCAGTGCTGATGCCCTTGGTGTTATTGGTCATCAGGTATGCCATCATACCATGCTTGCCACAATCCACGAAATTCTGATCTGAGGATTGTATTTAGTTGTTGATGTTGTTGTTGTGATTGAATTAAGGTCCCAGCAGAAATTTCCTGATTTATTTATTTATTCTTTTTATATCGAGGATAATGGAATAAGCACTCATGTGCTTTTTTACATTCAGTCCCTGTGTGTATGCAGTTTTTGTAAACGTGTCAACTGTTCCCACCGGCACACGATGGCCTACTCTTACGAAAAGCGGAACAGGACATAACATGTGCACAAGATGTTCTGCGTGCGTTCGCACACGAGGCCTCGATTTATAGTCTCATCCAAAGGACTTTTGGGGAGAGTGGAGTCAGCACTGATGTTAACTCCAGAGGAAAAATCCCCTCGATCGGGAATCGAACCCGGGGTCGTCAAATTGCGAGCGCAATGTTCTGACCACTAGGCTATCCCGCCCCCCAGGGGCGGGATAGCCTAGTCCCAGATTCTGGGACTGTGTGTAGGAGTTGTTGTAATGTCTGTAATGAGAAGGTTGTGGGGAGGCAGCAGTAGAAGGGTCTGTGGGGTGGGGCTGCTGTCTGAAAGATCAATGTCTTGCCTGTGAGATAGTCTGTCTGATGTGTGTAGGACACCCCAGAAACCTGTCATACCAGGAAAGGCGACAGTTGAGTGATAGAGTTCCAAACTTTTCCAGGCCTTTGAGTAAAAAGGTCAAGGTGTCCCATACCCTATGCTGTCGTTGGAGAGCGAGGCATCAAAGACATCATTTTCTCCAGGTAAAAAGGTAAAGGTGTCCCATAACCTATGCAGTCGTTGTGGAGCGAGGCATCAGAGACCTCAGCTTCTCCAGGGGCCAGCATATTGAGGGCGACACCCATCTCCTTTCCTTTGCTGCTTTACCTTCCCTGACCCTAAAGAGGGCAGATATCCATTTACAGCTGGGTGAACTAGGGGACTATACTGAAGCCATGGCGCGCGCTAAAATGGTCATCCATCAACTTGGTAACCATGCTCGATGATGCTTAACCTTAGCTTGGGGAAAAACGAGTGCTCTGACCACTGAGCTTTCGTCTCCCAATGGAAGTTCCAAAATCTAAAAATATTTGCTGGGCCCTTGACCAAAGCCTTGACATAACCTCCATCAACACTGGACTGGGACACCCTGGGTAGCTTTCCATTCTATTCACGGAGTCAGTCAACACAGGGCCTCTACTCATCAGCGTGACGAATTGGATGACCCCCCACCCCCACCCCCCTCACCCCCCCTCACCCATTCCCCCCTGTCCTCAGGGCATTGACAGTATATGTGTGGGGAGTGAGAGATCGGATAAAGACATTGCCCCCTGGTTAGGTGAGGTTGGTTATATCAAAATCCCAGTGGGGCTATCCTATTTTAGGGATTGCATGCAGCAGATGGAAAGCAACCAGATATTGTATCTATCTCACTTGGCTGTTGATGGGGCAGCTTCGCTCCCACTTGGGTTAGCGGCTGTTAGGCCGCACTCCAGCGTTAAGTTTTGGCGTGTTTCTTTATGCTTTTTCTATAAACTTAACCACACATTCAGAAGGCTACTTACTACGTATCCCCCCAAAAATTAAAAGCACTTTTTGGTTCAAGACTAGCTCCTGACCGACTTTGCTCAAATTTGGTAAGTTTTATTATTATTATTATGATTATTTTGTTTTTTGCAGCTGGACACCCAGTCCTTTTTCATCTGCTAGCTTCCTAACCACAATACACATGCAGGGATCAGCACTGTAGGAACACAAGCAATCCTCATTTGATGATCATTTCCAACTTTCTTGTGACTAGGCCTAACTGGTATTGCTCTATGTTCTCAATCCCCCAAACAAGCCCACGGAGCATTTTTTTTGTTTGCAATGTGATTTTGCACAAATGTGGTAGGTTTGAATATTTTTAAAAATTGTTTGTCATCCGTTTCCTACGCACACAATGGCATACTCTTCGGAAAAGCAGAACAGGTTTGAACGTGTTCGCAGAACATGTGCTCGCACACGTTAAAAGTTAAAGTCTGTCCCGAGCCTAAGGCTCATCAGGCCGGTGCTTATCCAGGTTTCTGTGGCGTTAAGCAACTGAGAGTCATAGACTCCCCCCCTGGATAGGACGCCAGTCTATTGCAGGGTTAACCCCCAACACAAGGTTGGTACCCCTTTTATACCTGGGTGGGATGAGAAAATAGCCGTAAAGTGCCCTTTCCAAGGGCACAACGCCATAGCCGAAAGCTGGGATCAAACCCGCAACCTTTAGATTACGAGTCCACCCCCTAACCACTAGACTACAGCGGCGGCGTTCGCACACCGACCTGGGTTTATAGTTTCATCCAAGGGACTTTTTGGGGGGGGGGGTAGGGGGAGGGGAGTGGGCAGTGATATTAACTCCAGAGGAAAAAATCCTCTTGAACGAGATTGGAACCTGGGTCAGCAGATCATGAGGGCAATGGGCATCACTCTAACCACCAGGTCACCTCCATTTATTATTATTTTTATTATTCTTCTTTTATATCAAGGATAGAGGAATAAGCACTTACGTGCTTTTTTTTTTACATCCAGTCCCCGTGTGCATGCAGATTTTGTAAATCTTGTCAACTGTTTCCACCGGCACACAAGACCTACTCTTCCGAAAAGCGGAACTGGATTTAACGTGTGCGCAAGATGTTCTGCATGCGTTAGCACATAGGGTCTCAGTTTACAGTCTCATATGAAGGGTGAGATGAGCGTTGTTTTGAGGGAATCCCAGTTGGATATTAGAATGTTCACCTGTGTGTGTGTGTGTGTGTGTGTGTGTGTGTGTGTGTGTGTGTGTGTGTGCACCCACGCTCGCGTGCGCGTGTGTGTGTGCGTGCGTGCGTGTGCGCGCGCGTGTGTGTGACTTTGACATGTGTGTGTTTTTTGTGCGTGTGCCTGTGCGTACCTGTGCGTGTGTGTGCGCACCCACACACTCGTGTGTGTGTGTGTGTGTGTGTGTTGTGTGTGTGTGTGTGTGTGTGTGTGTGTGTGTGCGTGCGTGCCTGCACGCGCGCGTGTATGTGTGTGTGTGTGTGTAAATTTGACATGTAGTAGGCCTACGTGACACAGATGGAAAGCCAGACAGATGTGGGACGTGACTTCATCCTCATTGTCCCCTTAGGGCCTAGTAGGTACTGGCACTGTCCAGCAGGGTGTGTCTTCAGGGCTGAACAGGGAAGGTGGGGGTGATGGTGATGGTGGGGATGGTGGTGATGGTGGGGATGGTGGTGATGGTGGGGATGGTGGGGATGGTGGTGATGGGGATGGTGGTGGTGGTGGTGGTGGTGATGGTGATGGTGGTGGTGGGGATGGTGGTGGTGTGGGTGGTGGTGATGGGGATGGTGGTGATGGTGATGGTGGTGGTGGGGATGGTGGTGGTGGGGATGGTGGTGGTGGGGGTGGTGGTGGTGGGGATGGTGGTGGTGGGGATGGTGGTGGTGGGGATGGTGGGGATGATGGTGATGGTGGAGAAGTTACATTACTGCTATGATCACAAAGCGATCTTGTGATTGGGTGATTTATTGGCACTGTCCAGTAAGGTGTGTCTTTTTGGCTGGACAGGGAAAGTGGTGGTGATGGTGGCGGTGGGGGTGGTGGGGAAGTGACATTAGTGCTAGGATCACAAAAGCGATCTTGGGTGATTTATTGGGTTAACTTGCCAGCTTGCTAAGTCTTTCTTTGGCTTGGGGGGTATAAGTTATAGTAGTAGGGTGTAGAAGTGTGGAGTTGTTTTGACTTGTAAACTGAATTCTTTCTGTCTCACTGTCAGTGTGTGTGTGTGTGTGTGTGTGTGTGTGTGTGTGTGTGTGTGTGTGTGTGTGTGTGTGTGGTGTGCACATGTGTGTGTGTATGTGTGTGTCACACACATGTGTCACACACACATCACATGCCCGTGTGCACAGGTAGGCACACACACAACCACCCCCATCACACTTATAATAATCACCTATAATAATCACAGACACTGTGTGTGTGTGGTGTGTGTGTGTGTGTGTGTGTGTGTGTGTGTGTGTGTGTGTGTGTGTGTGTGTGTGTGTGTGTGTGTGTGTGTGTGCCCGCATGTGACACAGAGAAAGACATCAGAGAGAGATACAGAGAAGATGATCACATTACCCTGAAAACCACAGCCTTTCCCAAAACAATCCATACATGGTCTTTGTTGAGACTATATTAAAGTCCCAGCAGAGGTGTTGCGATTTAGGGACTAGCCATACACGGTCAAGTGCAACAGGCCTAGTCTATATATATAAGGGCTTTGATTTGTTAAGCCTTTGATTTGTTTGCATTACAAGATTTAGCGCTATATAAATTCCATGTATTATTATTATTATTATTATCATTATTATTATCATCATCATCATCATCATCATCATCATCATTATTATTATTATTATTATTATTATTATTATTATTATTATTATTATTATTATTATTATTATTATTATATTCAATCCTTGTAAAATGGGTTAGGTATGATTGACGTCAACAAAACAATCACTTTTTTTTTTCTTTTTTTAAAGGCACAAAATGAATGTGTTTTTCCTCCATTTCCACACACACACACACACACTAAAGTTAACACACAAGAATGCTACTTTTTTTCCCTGAGGAGTGGGTGAAAGAAAATAACCACAAAAGGGTGGTGGGTGCGTCAAGTGACGTCGTTGTTAATCCTATTTCAGGAGGATTGCTGTTGTTGATGATGTTGTTGTTGGG
>CM060341.1:36622842-36625342 GCA_030674155.1 Stramonita haemastoma | reverse complement strand
TTGATTTCGGTGAACATTGCAGCAGCAGGGTCGATACTTCACGCTTGTAATGCAGCAGAATTCAGATCGTTAAACTAATTGCAGCAGAATTATTGTGGCGTATGAGGAAGTCCGACATGTATTTTAAGATTATGGAGTTTCCCTTTTCGGTACCGTTATTGTTGAGAGTGTGCTCTCTCTCTCTCTCTCTCTCTCTCTCTCTCTCTCTCTCTCTCCTCTCTCTCTCTCTCTCTCTCTCTCTTAGGAGATCGCGATTTTTATTTCATGTGTAAAATAACAGTATATAGTGTAATATAATCCTCGCGAAAACTTTAGCACTCACACAAAAGAGACACGCGCAGAGAACTACAGACAACAAAACAAAGTTTACTCGCTCCGTGAAGGTTTCTCAGACATGCTCTTCTTTAGCGTCTCACGCAATACTTAGAAACTCGTACGCCTTGGCCTATTGTATAGGCCTAGGCCAAGCCTATGGCAGATATAGATATGTGTAGGCCTACCTGATCTTGTCAGTTGAGAATGAGAATTGTCAATTTTTTTTTTCAGACGAGCCCAGTCCTCTTTTCTTTTTTAGGGACACACACACACAGTGACACACACACACACACACGCACGCACGCACGCACGCACGCACGCACAAACGCACGCACGCACGCACGCACGCGCGCACACACACACACACACACACACACACACACACACACACACACACACACACACACATACAAGGAATTGGATGTAAGAAAAATAAAAAGTACGTGAATGCTTATTCCATGATCCACGAAATAAAAGAATGAAATAAAACAAACAAGTAAATGTTCAAATGAAATCAGCAACAGTTTTAAATGGATATTATTAATTTAATTGAAACAGCCAGGGTTGGCAAGTAGGGGAGATGGAGTCTGCGGAGAGACGTAAAGTAAAACTGCGGAGTATTCTGATTGAACGGGTGGGGCTCTATATAGGTTTAGGCTCTAGGTGCAAAACTAGGCCTATTAGCCTAATAGGCCTACGAGGAAGAAGTTTGCACTAGGCTATAGGCTAGCCTACTCTTTGTGCTAGGCCCAGCATCGCCACTTCCTTAGGCCAGTCTTAGTGGTGAAAATAGCGTGAGGAAACAAGCAAGATCTTTGTGATTTCTTTTCGTATGATATCAAAGGAGGAAACAAGATTTTCGTTGTGATTTTTCATGTGATAACTAGATCTAGCCTTACAGCCCATTCAGTAAAATTTTGATGTATACCTCTCTCTCTCTCTCTCTCTCTCTCTCTCTCTCTCCTCTCTCTCTCTCTCTCTCTCTCTCTCTCTCTCTCTCTCTCTCTCTCAGAATGGCACTGCACATGACACTTTCTATGCCACAGACGCACACAACACGGCTCCATGTGTGGTTGAATGTGCACGTGCAGCACAGCAGGCCAACCAGCCCCGTGATACAGTGCATGAGGCGGAAAATTCCCGGCCAGTGAAAACACAATACACGGAGGTGAATGTAAATGATTGTGATGATGGGGAGAAGTGTGATGACTGGAGTGTAGAAACAGAAGAGTTTTCTGATGAGACGATGACAATGTCACAGACACTGACAGAACACACAGCAGAGGAAGCTATGGCTGAAGTTAACGAGCCAGCGACAGGGAGAGGTTCTGATGTGGAAGACGCGCCCCCCCATAAGCAATTCAAAACAAAGCAACCAGCTGTCTCCTGACGAATGCAGACAACTCATCCAGTGTATTCAAGAGATGCAAAGAGGCATGGATGAAGCCTTTGGTTCAAGAGAGGACAGACCCAGTCCGGCAAATAGCGAAAATGGAAACCTGTCTACACCATCCAGAAAACAGAGGACAACCTGGCCACACCGATAGAGACACGACTTGGACAAGCTTCACTTTCCTCTTCAGGCAGTGATGACAGTGACAGTCGAAATGAAAAAAAAAAAATTCCCAAAAACATTATCTTTGTAATATGACTTGTGAACATTACCGCGATCGGAATTCCATTCGCGAAGATCCTGTGAATGTTTATTGCTCGTTTTGATATGTGATTATCGGAGATTTCGATCCCCCTCCCCCCCATGTGAATGGGCCCAAAGCCTAACACATTAAACCATTTGTCATTGTCATTGTCATTGTCATTGTCTCTCTCTCCTCCTCTCTCTCTCTCTCTCTTCCCTCTCTCTCTCTCTCCTCCTCTCTTCTCTCATTCTCTCTCTCTCTCTCCTCTCTCTCTTTTCTCTCTCTGTGTACTGTCTGTCTTTCTGTCTGTCTGTGTGCCTATTTGTGTGTTTATTTCAATCTTGTATTTCGAGGATAATGGAATAAGCATTCTTGTACTTTTTTTTTTTTTTTTAATTTTACTTTCAATCCCTTTGAAATGTGGTGTGTGTGTGTGTGTGTGTGGGGTGGGTGCTGTGTGTGTGTGTGTGGGTTTTACAGGCAAGGGATATGAAAATGTATTTGTTTACATTTTCAAGTTTTTTTTTCACCAAAAAATTTTTTTTAAA
>CM060341.1:36618705-36622742 GCA_030674155.1 Stramonita haemastoma | reverse complement strand
AGAAATCAAAAAGCGTGTGGGCCCCCAAGAGCCTTTGCTCTCCACCATAAAGAGGAGAAAGCTGATGTGGTTTGGTCACACCACAAGACACAACACCCTAGCAAAAACCATCCTGCAAGGAACAGTCGAGGGCAAGAGAAGAAGAGGCCGCCAAAAGAAATCATGGGTTGACAACATCAAAGACTGGACCGCCCAACCCCTGCAACACCTCCTACTAGCCACACAGGATCGTGAAGCATGGAAAAAGATCGCTGTTGCGTCTTCTCTCATGTCCCCCCTACGTCCTTTGGGACATGGGACTGAGTGAGTGAGTGAGTGAGAGTGCAGGACAATTTTATTTTAGTAGTTTAGGTGAAGTGCAGGTTAATATTTTTTTCAGTAGTGTAGGTGGAGTGCAGGTTAACTTTATTTTAGTAGTTTAGCCGAAGTGCAGGACAATTTTATTTTAGTAGTTTAGCTGAAGTGCAGGTAAATTTTTTTTTTTAGTAGTGTAGGTGAAATGCAGGTTAACTTTATTGCGGTAGTTTAGGTGAAGTGCAGGTTAATTTTATTTCAGTAGTTTTTGTGAAGTGCAGGTTAATTTTATTTCAGTAGTTTTTGTGAAGTGCAGGTTAGTTTTATTTCAGTAGTTTTTGTGAAGTGCAGGTTAGTTTTATTCTAGTAGTTCAGAAGTAGTGCAGTTTTCCAGGTTTTTAATTTAGATTAGGTGAACTGCAGTTTTAAAGGTTTTTATTTTGAATAGTGTAAGTTAGCAATGTACATGTATCTTTTATTTCAGCAGTGTAAAGAGGGAGGTGGCAGGTCAGTCAAGATATCTTCTGCTCAACAAGTTATCTGCTAGGCTCCAGGTAGATTCCCAGCCTTGCTTTTTGATTCCCAGTATGAGAAAAATCAAACTGAATGTCAAGGTCCTTCCAATAAGACTATAAACCAAGGCCTGTGTGTAAATGCACACAGAATATCTTGCACAAAACATTCTAAAAACCCATTTGGTGCTGGAAGGAATAGATGACAAAATCTTAATGCATGTACACAGGTATAATGTTTAAACACCATCCTTAAAGTCGGAATATAGCTACCTACATTGGACAGGGGAGTGGTGGTGGTGGTGGGGCATTAAAAAAGGTATACACTTACCCTTGATGAACTTCAAGGTTTAGCCACAGAACACCCGAAAATTTTATTTTTATAACTGTTATAGGTTTTTGGGGCGGTTTTTTTAAAATTAGAATCAAGCGTACTCTTATGGGTTTTAGTAGTGCACTTCGTATAATGGATTTTTCCTGTACTAGCGTAGTTTTATGGATTTGGACTGTACAAGTGTAGTTTATAGATTTTCTTGCAGCCAAGTTTTTTGGTTTCAGTTTTAGCAGTGCAAATCCATTCAAACAAATCAAATTATTTTAATTTCCAGCAGTTTTAAAGGTACAAGTTCAGTATAGTTTTATGGATTTGGGCTGTGCAAGATAAAAGCGTAGTTCATAGTTTTTTTTGCAGCATAGTTTCTAGGTTTCAGCAGTGCAAATCCAATCCAATTCTTTTATTTCCAGTTCAAGTGCAGAGTAGTGTTGTGGGCTTATTTTAGCAAAGTATAGTTTTAAAAGTACAAGTTTCGGCTAGTTTTATTGATTTTGGCAGTGCAAGAGAGACTAGTTTATGAATTTTTTTGCAGCAAAATTTTGAGGGTTTAGTTTTTGCAATGCAAGTCAAATCCATTAATTTTATTTTGAGTGTAAGTGTAGTGTAGTGTTGTGGGTTTATTTTAGCAAAGTGTAGTTTTATAAGTTTATATTACAAGTGTGTGTCGTTTTATATGTTTCTTTTAGCAGTGTCAGTCAGTCTTATTTTATTTGTGCAAGTGCAGTTTTGAGGATATATTATAGCAGTGTAGATGTAATATGGTTTTCTTTTTTTTAAATTCATATTACCAGTGCAATTGTAGTATGGATTTACTTTATCAGTGTTAAGAGTATGGATTAATTTCATTCAGTTAAGTGTAGTTTTAAGGATTTAGTTTAGCAAAGTAGGTGTACTGTAGTTTTACATATATATTTTAGCAGTGCAGTGTAGTGCCAAGGATATATTTTAACAGTGCAGTGTAGTGTCATGGATTATCTTAGCAGTGTAGTGTCATGGATTATCTTAGCAGTGCAGTGTAGTGCCAAGGATATATTTTAACAGTGCAGTGTAGTGTCATGGATTATCTTAGCAGTGTAGTGTCATGGATTATCTTAGCAGTGTAGTGTCATGGATTATCTTAGCAGTGTAGTGTCATGGATTATCTTAGCAGTGTAGCGTAGTGTCATGGATTTATTTTAGCAGTGTTGTGTGGTGTCATGGATTTATTTTAGCAGTGTAGTGTGGTGTCATGGATTTATTTTAGCAGTGTTGTGTGGTGTCATGGATTTATTTTAGCAGTGTTGTGTGGTGTCATGGATTATTTTAGCAGTGCAGTGTAGTGCCAAGGATATATGTTAGCAGTGTAGTGTAGTGTCATGGATTTATTTTAGCAGTGTAGTGTAGTGTCATGGATATATTTTAGCAGTGTCCCATTTTGATGACCCATTTATAACACATCCCCCCCAAGTCAGAATTAGTCCAGCTTTATGACGGACGCAAAAATGGTCACAATTGAGATAATCTTCCTGTTGGTGAACCTCAGAGCTTTAGCCTAGGAATAACAAGTTTTTAAATGTATAACACACTCCTGCACACTCACACCTCACAAACAGGCAACACCATATGCATATGCAAGTCCCCTTCACAGGGATGCAAGCAGGAGGGGGATGAGGGTATGATGGGAATGACGATGTTATGGATCAGTACTGGAATGTTTTATATTTGGGGGGAGGGGGGGAATGATGATGAAACAAAGTAATACTGTCCACAGCTTCAGTTTGACCACTGGTATGGTGCTACAGCACAATTCCAAACAACTTTAACCTCAGCCCATTAACATCAACAAAGATTTCAATTATCTCCCATGCCAAAGGTGGATGTGCTGGGCCCGACTTGTCAGGTACAGTGCAACACATTTTCACTTCGTATGATAGGATTCAGAAAGAAAACTCCTGCATTTCTCTAGCGGAACAATTTTTTTTAAGTGGCTGTGCTCTATTGTCACCTACACCTCCCAGTGCTAAAACTGAAGCCATGGAAAACACTGCTGATTTCTTAACTAAAACAAGACTTCATTGCTCACTGTCCTCCTGGAAAGGCTTCAGAGCCAGCCCTCCCTGCCGTTTTTCTGAATGCAGGGAGTTGAGTGCAGTTGTCTGCCCCTGCTGCTGTGGTCTGGGGGTACAGCAGGCGTGTGCTGCCTGCCCCCTCTTCCCTCCCTCATGCCTGGACAGACAGACACCATCTGCACACACCACAAGTGACACATCAGTCACTACCTAACACTTGCGCAGAACATCTTGCGCACACGTTAAATCCTGTTCCGCTTTTCGTAAGAGTAGGCCATCGTGTGCCGGTGGGAACAGATGACAATATTTACAAAACTGCATACACACGGGGACCGGATGAAAAAAGCACATGATTGCTTATTCTGTTATCATCGATATAAAAAGAATAAATATAAAAAGAATAAATATTTCTTTTTAAAAAACACTGCACACACCAGAAGTGACACATCACTCACTCACTACCTAAAACATCACACAGAATAATCATGTCATCACTAGGAAGGAAAGTGGCAGGATGTCAAGATGTTCATCTGCTATCAAGCATGAGATTTTGCCTTACGTTCCCAGCTCTGCTATTTCTTCCCAGTTTCATGTTTTGGATGACACTATAAACCTGAGGTCCCGTAGATATGAGAGATCATTTCACTTAAATTACTTTTTAGGCAAAACATCTGAGCTACTGTCAAAAGGCTATGATCATGCTATTATGGTACGTTCATACTGAAATCAGTTGGTATGTTTAAGTAAATAAAACCTTTACAATTATCTTTTTTTTTCTTTAATTGCGAAGTTCATAATTACAACTACCAATCAATATCAGTCCACAAAAGAATGCTGCATTGGAGTGTG
>CM060341.1:36606205-36611205 GCA_030674155.1 Stramonita haemastoma | reverse complement strand
GGATCATGATCAGACAGACAAGATTAGCACTTTTGATTCCTGCATGAAAAAATAATACAAAGCACACACAAATATACGCAAGCTCGCTTAATGACAGACAGACAGACAGACAGACAGACAGACAGACAGACACACACACACACACACACAAAGGATAGATCAGTGGTCTAGAGATCATGCACCCATCTCCAAAATGAAAAGCCGCCAGTCTAATCCTTATAACCCAAAATGGTCTAGGTGGTAACACGCCTTGCCTAGAAAGCAAAAAGTCTGGGTTGGAGTGTGCGGTGGTTCGTACCCTGTTTGACCCCAAAACTTTTCCCCCATCCATTAGACCCCGAGTGGTGGTCTGGGCGCTAGTCTTTTGGATGAGATGATAAACCGAGGTCCTGTGTGTTACACATCACTATTTAGCGCACATAAAAGAATCCACGGCAACAAGGGGGTTGACCCTGGCAACATTCTGTAGAAAAAAGCCACTCTGATAGGGAAACAAATACAGTTGCATGCAGGAAAAAGGAAAAAAAAGGGTAGGCGCTGCACTTGAGGCCACGCACTCTCCAAGGGGAGAGCAGCCTGAATTTCACACAGAGAAATTTGCTGTGACATAAAGTGGTACAAAATACAAATTTCTCCCATTCACAAGATCTCAAGTGATGGTCTGGGTGTTTGTCTTTAGAATGAGACAATAAAGCAAAGTCCCCTATGTGACAAACAGTGCTGTTGCTATGGCAATAAAAGAGTAGTCTCGGGAAAAATACTGTTAAAAAAAGCCAGCCACTGGAAAATAAATACACATGTGATATCTTCATGGGTGCTGCTGCTACTGATGTCAAGTTTTTCTTTGGGATAACAGCCCAAATTTTATGCTAAGAAACCTGTTATGATATACCACACGATATATACAATACATGCACATAAAAACAAATATAGCATTTCTACCACCACTGCCTGGATTTCAACCACAACAACAACTAATGTACCACAGCTGAACACACTTATTTCACAAGTGATATACACAAACAAGAAAATGACAAAATTCCCAAGAAAATATCACAGTAAATTGTTGCTGTGAACTGCTGCCTGTCCCTTTACTTGCCTGATGAAGGCTAGACCCTACAGAAACTTTTGTTTCAAATACTTTAGAATAGCTAGGCTTTTATGTATACATGTCACTATCTATTACATTACGCAAATTTTGTTTGAAACACTTTAAGCTATCTAAGCATTTCCATGTCAATATGACGGACACTATAGCCAGGTAGTTCACAGTCTGACTTCAATCCCATGGGTCCATGAAGACATGGGTTCAAATCCCAGCGGCATCTGGTGAATTAAGGGTGGCAATTTTTAAAATCTCCCAGGTCAACTTCAAGTGCAGACCTGTTGGTGCTTTAATTCCCTTCACATATAATATATGCACATGCAGAAAATGAAATATGCATGTTAAAGATCTCATAATTCATGTCAATGATCAGTGAGTGACAGAAATACAAGCATACCCAGCAGACAATGGTGGGCAAAAACAGTCGCATACACAAAATCTCACCATTGCTCAACCTCGGAGCTGTAGCCAATGAACAAAAAAATATATAGATTTTTTAAAAAGGCATGTCAACATAGTTCTCTTACACTAGGTATCAGGCAGTCTTCAATATATATATATAATATATATATATATATATATATATATATATATATATATATTTTTTTTTTTAAAGGCATGTCAATATACTTCTCTTACATTGGGTATCAGGCAGTCTTCTTCACTGCAGGAACACCATGGCTGACCAGACCACCAGCCCTCTCTCTCCATCTTTTTCTGTCTTCCTTCCTTCTGCTTCTGGCAGTCCTTCCTTCAGTCAGCCTCAAGCCTGTCCAGTCTGAGATGCTGTCTGTCCTCCTATCTGTCAATAAAAAACAGTAAAAAGAAGCAAAATTTACCACACACAAAGTCTGCATTTTCAAATTCATTTTAGTCTACAAATTCATTTAAGTCTACAAATTCATTTGAGTCTACAATGATCTGCAATCTCTCTTCCTTCTCGACAGAAGACAAATATCAAATCTAAACACCTCTCTTCCATTCCACTCCATACTGTTTACAGCCCTACGAACCACGAAAGCCCTATCAGGGCTGTCACCTCACTCAGTTTCAGTGGATCCAGTAACTTTCAACTTCAAGCTCAAAACCAGCTCCTCCTCCTACCATCCAATATCTAACATGGTCCATCTGAAAAAAATCCCATTAAATAACACAATACCTAAACGGGATAGCCTAGTGGTCAGAACATTGCGCTGGCAATTTGACGACACCGGTTTGATTCCTGTTAGAGGATATTTTTCTCCTGGAGTTAACATCAGTGCTGACTCCACTCCCCCAAAAGTCCTTCAGATGAGATTATAAACCGAGGCCCTGTGCGCGAACACACGCAGAACGTCTTGCGCACATATTAAATCCTGTTCTGCTTTTCATAAGAGTAGGCCATTGTATACCAGTGGGAACTGTTGACAAGATTTACAAAACTGCCTACACATGGGGACTGGATGTAAAAAAGCACACAAGCGCTTATTCCATTATCCTTGATATAAAAGAATAAAATAAGATTAAAAAAACAAAAAATCATTTCATTCCTAAAGGTCAATATACCAGGCTGTGCTGAGGGCTCCAGCCATTCTGCTTTACTTATCAGCCCCAGATTACAAAAAAAAATGTAAAAAAGGAAAACAAACATGTTTCAGTTAACAAATATCCATTAAAAAGTGCCACATGGGCAAATACCACTGCAGAATGGACATCCTGTGCCCATGCCAGAGTCAGTATCACTACCTGGTTGCCACAACAAAAGAACACAGGCAAAATGTCATATAATGAAAATGGAATATTTTTAAACACCTCTTCTGAGTACTCTTCATAGTACTTTTGGGTTCCTTTAATTTGCAATGTTGTCTTTTTTCATTGTAGTCATTACAGCAAATGTGAATTACACACACACACACACACATATATATATATATATATATATATATATATATATATATATATATATATAAAAATAAATACTAAAGAGCTTGGTTTTTTTTTTATCCAACAGTGGATCAGTGGTCCAGAGTTAATACATCTGCAGAGAATAGGAAAAGTCTGGGTTCGATCTCGTTTTGTGCCTGAATTTTTCCCCCATCCACTAGACCGCCAAAGTGGTCCCAGTGCTAGTCTTTCAGATGAGACAATAAAACAAGATCCCATGTGAAACACATATTTAGCACATGTAAAAGAACTCACGGCAACAAGAGAGTTGTCCCTGGTAAAATTCTGTTTTAAAAAAATATGCTTTTATAGGGAAACTTTTCCTACAAAACATAATGGACACATGCATGCACACGCACGTGCACACCTACCTGAGAAAGGTGCACCAGCTCTCTGTCTGATGGCCTCTGTCCCTCGTCTTCACCTGGCTTAGGATTCTTCACCTGTTCCCTGAACACAATGAACACAAAAAGTGAACCATTAGAAATATAATGTCTATGACTGCGCGCGCGCGCGCGCACACACACACACACACACACACACACACACACACACACACACACACACACACACACACACACACGCGCGCGCGCGCACACACACACACACACAACACAGAGAAAAAAATATATTCTAAAAAAAACAGGTGGCACTGTTCTTGTGGCTATGTACCCTTCTGGAGGACAGAAGCTCAAATAACACAGAAAAATCTCTCAGGACTGAAAAGTTATATAAATCACAGTATAGTATTGCTTGCACCCCCCCCAAAAAAAAAAACAAAAAAAAAAAAACAAAAAAAAAACAACTTTGCTGGTCACATTTTCTACCCTCATCCAAAGTGTCAACACACACATCATCTTGCACTCATGTAATAAATCACGCTACATCTTTTGAAAATAAAGTAGACTGTAGCATACCCCTGGAATTCTACTTAACTCTCCACTCTTTGGGGGTATGTTCTTACTGCCACTCATAGCTACTGCCTGAACAGGCAAAAAAAAAGTGGCTATGCCTGAGCTGTTTATTTTTACTTGTCCTGCTGACAGCAAACGTGTGTCCCCCCATACTACTGATTTCATTTATTTTCATGGCAATTTTCATATTTTTCACAGAGTTTTAGTATTTAGAAATACCTTGACAGTCTAGTGACCACATATATGGCTTAAAGTCATACACAAAAACTCAAATTTGTCTGGTAATACTTTTAGTGAAAAGATATTAGACTGGAGAATACTGCACAGTTACACACACACTCTCTCTCTCTCTCTCTCTCTCTCTCCTCTCTCTCTCTCTCTCTCTCTCTCTCTCCCCCTCCCTCAATCACACTCTTTCTCACATATACATGCATGCATGCATATATACACACACTACAAACACATGGGGGTAAGAGAACATTTTTTAAACCACACAAATGCTTATTCCCTTGTCCTCAAAACGAAAGAGTAAACTGATAACAAAAAAAAACACCCAACTCTAACTCCCAAACCCATGGACTAGGTACCACACAGCAATCACAGGTACGGCTTATCTCAGCAGAGAACTGGCACCCAGCCCACACTTGCCTCCTGTCAGTTCTGATATGCTAGCTTCCACCTTGCTCATTCAGTTTGAATTTTATGTTCTTCAGAAATGCCCAACAGCTACATTTTTCATGTGAAAGAGTATAGCCCAGTGAAAGCAATGTTTGTGATTTTACTCTCAGACAAATAATATAAGTCTATCAACAGATTGCCAGATGTTTTTCACCAGCTTCCTACAGACCCTTTACTTTCTACTATAACCAGGACAACATCCCTTCTACAATGCTGAGGGATACTGACAGAACACATCTTATCTCCTACACTGCTTAGGAAGACTGATAACACATCTCCTACAATATTTAGGAAGACTGAGAGAACACATGTAATCTCCTACAATGCTTAGGAAGACTGACAACACATCTGATCTACAATGTTTAGGAAAACTGAAAGAA
>CM060341.1:36592013-36594513 GCA_030674155.1 Stramonita haemastoma | reverse complement strand
AATATCAAAGAGTGACTGTGAAAATCTCTTGGATGGGTGAGTGTGACAATGAAGGCATTGAAAAAAATATATTAGACTTATGTAAAGAACTGAACTGTGAGATAACGATAAAAGACATTTCTGTGGTATACATCTCACAGTAAAAAAAAAAAAAAAAAAAAAAAAAAAATCACCAGGCCAGTTTTTCTGAAATTTACATCTCAAGATCCAAAGGAGCTCTGATGAGAAAAAGATTTCAGCTAAAGGACAAACCATCATACAGAAATATGTACATCAACGAAGACCTGACCCCGATGTGTGCCAAGCTGCTGCATGCCTGTAAAGACATGAAAGACTGTTCTAAAAAGTGACCACCAGCCATGACGGGAAGATCTTATGTCACCTGAAAAAGGCCCCTGGAACATTTGGTACAACCACCGTTGTGGCAGTGACAACACCTGACGATCTGTTCAAACTTGGAGTGGACAATACCAAGTATTGCATGTTTGGGCTTTCTCACCTGGTCCTGTTGTCCTCTTCAGAATTGGGACTCTAGATCGCCGTGTTTACTTCCAAGTGTGTGTATGTCGGTCGTCATGTTTTTCACCGTAGAATCCCAGAAAGTGTTACCCAGAGTTCATCACATCTATCGAAGCTAAACGTCATAGATCTAAGTACTAAAACTGAGCAGGAAGATGTCACTATTGACGAAATTAATGATGAGTTGACGTTAATGATTCTGAAGGCAGCAAAACTCTACTTTTGGTTCAAAACCAGTTCATAGGTTAAAACATAGGCTAGTGTTCAAAAGCCATCGAAAGTGAGGTTCGATGCAGAATGCTCTTTAAAAAAAGACGTTTGTATCTAAAACGTAAAGCTGTATGTAAACGCAGACACTCCAGAAATACGTTTTCTCCTGAAAATAGTCAGTAAATAGAACAAAAATATCAGAAAAACATGTCGGAAAGCAAAGAAAAAGTGGTTTCATCAATGAAAAAAGCAATAGTATAAAGAATTCTGGAAAAAAAAAAGTAAAAGAGCACTCTTTTGATGAATGTCCAGTTAGTTTATTTACTCTTTTTGAACATTTTAAAACATTAAATGATGTAAATCCTGTCCGTTTTCAATTTACAGCCGACGGTAGTATCTTTGAATACCTTCCAGATTTCCGTTCAGATGATCTTAACAGATCTATAACTGAACAAGAAGTGGAAACTGCCCTTGATTTAATGAAAAGTGGTAAAGCAGCAGGTATAGATAATATTTATTCTGATTATGTCAAGAATAGCAAATCAGTGCCTAAAACGTTGTATTGCAGACTGTGTAATAAAGTCTTAGATACCGGAAAGATACCAGATGTTTCGATGTCTGGCCTTATAAAACCTATTTGTAAAGTTAAAGGAGACAAATACGACAGTGATAATTACAGAGGTATACCTTTGTTGAGTTGTAATGGAAAACTGTCCACTTCTGTATTGAACATAAGGTTGTCAAGATTTCTTGAAACAAATAAGATACTTTTGGAAAATCAGGCAGGCTTCAGAAAGTATCACTCTACAATAGAAAATTGTTTCATTTTAAAATGTCTTTGGTAATTTTTCTAAGCAGAAAAAAAATAAAGCTATACTTTTATGCAATTGCATGATGATCGATGAGAATGAGGCTGTATGATCAGTGGCTTTCCCTCTCATGGGATTCCACTGTACAGCTTAGTCTTTAGGAATCGGCTTTGACTTTGACTAGGAGACTTGTCTTGCACAGTCCTTATATGCTGCAGCCCTGGGGGCTAGTTGGCCTTTGGAGAACATCTCTGACTGTCCTCATGCCCACTTGGCCGAGAGAGTGGGGATGTGCTGTGGGCAAGGCATCTCCACTGTAATCAAATTTCTGCCCAATTTCCGAAACAGCAACTGCCTCCTCTGCTGTTTTTGGAGGTCATTGTTGAACACGATGGGCAAACCTGTTGTTTAATAAGTTGGTGGGTTGGGTTTTTTGTGTGGTTCTGTTCAAAAATTGTGTGTTGATTTTTCAATTTTCTGATACAATTGTCATGGTTTTCCCCATTTCTTTTTTTTGTATTTATATGCATTTGCAGCAGATGTTGGTATTGTTATATTCAAAATCAATAATTGTATACCAGCTGCCACACAAAATTTGGAATGCTTTGTCTTTGGAGCATGTTATAAGCCATTGACTGGCTGCTGCTCCGTGTTTGTGTGCATGACAGCCATGTTGTTTTCTCTGAATTAATTAACATATATCTTTAAACCAAAATACGTATATTTCAACAGTTTTTGTTTCAGCTTATTCTGTGTTGTTTTAATGTTGTAATTAGCTGTGCAGTTTTCATCTGGAGATTTTAATATCTCACAATAGAGGTGACAGCTGTGATATTGGCTGTACGGTTGGCGAGGTTATAAACACGATGATTGGATTTTTCACTAATTGTATTGTATGTTACATTGTTTTGTATTGTAAATCATAATGTTCACTTCGAACATTGTTCGTTTCACTTCACCTT
>CM060341.1:36586343-36589413 GCA_030674155.1 Stramonita haemastoma | reverse complement strand
AGAGAGAGAGAGAGAGGAGAGAGAGAGAGAGAGAGAGAGAGAGAGAGAGAGAGAGAGAGAGAGAGGAGAGAGAGGGGAGAGAGAGAGAGAGAGTTTAGTCTAAAGAGAGTTATTCTTTTATATTGAGGATAATGAAATAAGCACTCGTGTGCTTTTTACATCCGGGTCCCCATGTGTATGCGTTTTATAAATCTTTTCATCTGTTCCCACCGGCGCACTATAGCCTACTCTTACGAAAAGCGGAACAGGATTTAACGTGTGCGCAAGATGCTCTCCGTGCGTTGGCACACAGGACCTCGGTTTATAGTCTCATCCGAGAGAGAGAGAGAGAGAGGAGAGAGAGAGAGAGAGAGAGAGAGAGAGAGAGAGAGAGAGAGAGAGAGAGAGAGAGAGAGAGACAGACAGACAGACAGACAGACAGACAGACAGACAGACAGACAGACAGACAGACAGAAGAAGGGGTGGGGGAGGGGGGGGGGGGGCACAAGGCTAGATATGAGATGGAAGAGGGGGGAGGGGAAGGTCTGAGGGAAAATGTCGATTATCCCCCACTGAAATAGGTCAGTTTGCTCATCGACAAAGTTTCAGAGATTGTATATGCTTCCTTTCATGGTAAAACGTAATAACTCCCATTTTCTTTTAGCTTGAGGGGGAGGGGGGGGGGGAGGAGAGTGTGTGTGGGGGAGGTTTGTCCTTTCATTTTTTTGTTTATGTTTAATCTGTGAACCAATAAAAAAGACCATGTTTGGTTTAAGCTGTGTTTGTATCAAACAGTTTATTAAAAGGGTTGTCACTAGCATAGGATTGAACAGAAAAATGGGATCTAACCCCCCCTCCACCGCTCCACACACACACACACCACACACACACACACACACACACACACACACACACACACACACACACACACAACACACACGCACGCACACACACGCACGCACGCACGCACGCACGCACGCACGCACACACACGTTTGGTAGTTGGAGTTACTCTGTTTTACCATGTGAGGGCAGACTTCAGCCTCTTCACTGTTCGATATAAATCTTGGTGACAGGCAGTTCAAGAAATTCCATTAGCCTGATGATTGACAAGTTGTCTTGTCTGTCTATCTATCCGCGCGTACGCGCACGCGCGCGCGCGTGTGTGTGTGTGGTGGTGTGTTTGTGTGTGTGTTTGTGTGTGGTGTGTTTGTGTGTTTTGTTGTGTGTGCGCGCGCGCGCGCGCGCACGCGTGTGTGTGTGTTGTGTGTGTTTTGTGTGTGTGTGTGTGTGTGTGCTTCTTTCTGTGTCTGTCTGTGCGTGTGTGTGTATGTGTGTCTGTAATTATTTCTATCTGTGTCAGCATGCACCACAGGTGTCGTGTTTAGACACCATCCCTGAGGAAAAAATCGGGGAGTTGGAGTCCCAGAGCGGCTCGGGGCTGTAGGTATATGGCAACGTTCTGGTGGCTCCTGCGACGGTACTGGAACCATTCGTATCGGTCATTGCCTTTCAATGGATCATTCCAGTGCCGTGGAGAGGGTGGTCTGCTGCATGGGTAACAGCTTGCCCTCCATGCATACATGCCCAGGCTTTGAGCTCTAAAGACTATAGCGCAACTCCGTAGTCTTCCGAGACTGATGGGTGCCTACTACTACTACTGCCTCTATCTCTGTCTCTCTGTCTGTGTGTCTGTCTGTGTCTATCTTGGTCTGTCTGTCTGTCTGTCTGTCTGTCTGTTAGTCTGTCTGTCTGTCTGTCTGTCTGCCTCTCTCTCTCTCTCAGTGTGTGTGTGTGTGTGTGTGTGTTGTGTGTGTGTTGTGTGTGTGTGTGTGTTGTGTGTTGTGTGTGTGTGTGTGTGTGTGTGTGTGTGTGTTAGTCTGTGTTCAAGTTTATAGGAAAAACAGTAACAATTGGGCAGAACATTATAACTGGAGTGCGGCCTTAACCCACAGTTCAAGGTCACGCTTCTGGTTAGAAGTGATGGTCGCCCTACTGCGTAGGTGACAAGTACAGAATGAAATTAAAACTGATGTGCAATGCGATATCTTTTAAGAACCAACCCCAAACCGTCATACCTTTGTAAGTTTTATTTCAAAATTAATGGAGAGAGAGAGAGAGAGAGAGAGAGAGAGAGAGAGAGAGAGAGAGAGGAGAGAGAGAGAGCAAGCAAAACAGAGAGGGGGGGAGGTAGAGGAAGACAGTGAGAGGAGAGGGGGGAGAGAGGGGGTAGAGAGGAGGGAGAGAGAGGAGGGAGAGAGAGGAGGGAGAGAGAGAGGGAGATAGGGGGAGGGAGGGAGGGAGGGGGGTGGAGAGGGAGACAGAGAGGGGAGAGGGGGGAGGAAGAGGGAGACAGAGACAGAGGGGGGGATGGAGAGGGAGTCAGAAGAGAGACAGAGAGAGAGGAAGAGAGAGAGAGAGGGGGGGGGAGAGAGATAGGGAGAGAGTCTTTAGAACACCAGGAGGCTATAGCCCTGCCCTCAGGATTGCGATAACTAAACTGATGACTAATATAAACAAAATGCCTTTTTTTTTATTCTCTTACCAGGAAACCTCAAGAGACTGTTGTTGTTGTTTTGTTTTTTTTTTCGTTTTTATTTAAACCCCAAAGTTTTAACAATAACCAACCAAACAAACATCTCACACATTCCATCCAGAAAATGTTTGTACACCGAACGAACGCAGAAAAGGATCAAACCCACATCTCGACGAAACCAAAATCTTGAGCGTTGACATGAAACACGAAATATCCTCGAAGTCGGAATATGGCTGCCTTACTGGTACAAGGATTCTCCTCTCTAAACTCTGAGTTAGAGAGAAGAATCCAAGCATTCGAGAACAAGTGCCACAGAAGACTCCTCAAAATATCATACAAAGATCACAAGACCAATAACTATGTGAAAGAAGAAATCAAAAAGCGTGTGGGCCCCCAAGAGCCTTTGCTCTCCACCATAAAGAGGAGAAAGCTGATGTGGTTTGGTCACACCACAAGACACAACACCCTAGCAAAAACCATCCTGCAAGGAACAGTCGAGGGCAAGAGAGAAGAAGAGGCCGCCAAAAGAAATCATGGGTTGACAACATCAAAGACT
>CM060341.1:36556343-36558843 GCA_030674155.1 Stramonita haemastoma | reverse complement strand
TTGACGCATTTTGTTCAGCTGCGAGCTATTTGGGGGTGGGGTGGGGTGGGGGGGGGGCATTTAATTGATAAGCGCTGGAGTACGCTTATAGCATTGCTTGTTTGCCCATTTCATGTACATGTATAGCGGAGGGGATAGCTCAGTTGGTCAGAGCACTCCTTTCCCCAAGCTAAGGTTAAGCAGCATTGAACGTGGTTACCAAATGGATGGACGACCTTTTGCGCACCTCGGCTTCAGTACAGTTCCCCCGTTCACCCAGATATCAGTGGGTACCTGCCCTCTTTAGGGGTCAGGGAAGGTAAAGCAGCCAGGGAGAGGAGATGGGCGCCACCCTTAACATGCTGGCCCCTAGAGAAGCGGAGGTTTCTGATGCCTCCTCCCCTACGCACCGCCTAGGTTATGGGGACACCTTTACCTTTTTTTTTATTATCTTTGCCGATTTCATGTTTTGGTGCTGCATAGTTCTGAATGAACAAAATTTTGTTGAAACATTTTCCTATACCACCTTGCCCCTCCCACCCTAATATTCAATGCACACAAAACAACATGGGGGTTTTGTTTAGTTGGTTGGTGTTTTTTTTTAAATTATTTTTTTTGTTTGGTTGTTTTTTTGTTTTTTTCACATAATTTACATAATATATATTTCACATAATAATTTCCCCTAGACCTGGTGACGCCTTTAGAGGGTTGACAAATAGCGATTTTATGAAAGACTATCGGTAATGCAATATGTATGCTCCTTTTTGAAGTCGGCTTCTCCTACACAGCATTTTCCAACAGTGACCTACTTCATTGCTAATGATAAGTTGTGGATGTGGATAAGAGCCGATGGCATCTTTCCTTTTGTGTGCGTGTGTGCGTGTGTGTGTATGTGGTGAGTGTGTGTGTGTGTGCGTGTGTGTGTGTGTGTGTGTTTTCGGTCTATATTTACTCAGTGTGGTGACGTTATTTGAAAGAATTACTTCATAATTATCTGACCCAGCAAATAACATAGAAAGGTGAATTTGAGCCCCACTTGTGAGAAAAAAACAATATGGTTTCAATGGCCCCCGATCTCTCTTTGTGTTGGAGTTACCTTCAGATTATCTGATCAAGCAAATGACAGACCAAAGGTGAATCCTACTAGCTCCTCCACTTGAAGTGGGGGCAAAAACAATATGGTTTCAATGGCCGATCTCTTTCTTCTCTAGAAGCCGGTTACTTGAAAAGCTGGACCGGGTGAAATATTTCGTTACAGTTGTTTGAGAGGTTTGGGGTTTGTTTAGGTTTTTTCTTGTTTTGTTTTTGTTGCTTTTTTTTTTTTTTTTGGGGGGGGGGGGCTGCTTTTTTATTTTTATTTTTTTTTATATATATGTAAATGTATCGTTAGTACTAAAACTGGCGCAGAGGTTATTGGTTTGTAGAATTTTTCTTCTCGTATTTCGAAGACACTGGTTTTTAGATCAGTCTACTTCTTTTTGAATAGATTCACATAATCCGATTATGTTTATCGTCGACCCTGTGAAATATTGGGCAATGGGGTAACTACTCGACGACTGTGATTCAACAAACATCTCCAAAACGTCGACCACATCATTATTATCATCAAAAAGAGAAGCTTTTTTTCCTCCTCAGGTGTGAAGATATGGGTTTCCAGTTCAACGGGTCATTTCCGGTTTGACCTTGTGGGGGCGATCTTTGACTTCTCCAAATGGCGATGGAGCAACAGCTTTTTAAACGGGAACAGACTTGAATCCTTTGTTTGTTCGTCCATCCATCCATCCATTCATCCATCCATCCATCCATCATTCATTCATTCATTCATTTATTCAAAGCAGTTTTTGACTCTCAATTTACAGCAACAACTGACAAAGCCTTTTGGCCTTCAGGGATAGTGTTTAAACACCAAACCAGTGTACATTCTTTTTTTCTCTGTTTTAAATGTTGTCATCCTTTCCTACTAGCATGCAATGACTTACTCTTCCAAAAGGCAGAGCGGGTTTTAGAGTGTATGCTAGATGGTATGCATGCGTTTGCACCCGGGACCTGGGTTTATAGTTTTATCTGAAGGACTCTGCTGGCAATTTGACGACCCAGGTTCGAGTCCGGTCGAGGAGATTTTTCTCCTGGAGTTAACATCAGTGCTGACTCCACTATCCTCAAAACTCCTTCGGATGAGACTGTAAACCAAGGCCCCGTGTGCGAACGCAGACAGAACATCTTGCGCACACGTTAAATCCTGTTCCGCTTTTCGTAAAAGTAGGCCATCGTGTGCCAGTGGGAACAGATGACAAGATTTACAAAACTGCATACACATGGGGACTGGATGTTAAAAAAAAGCATATGACTGCTTATTCCATTATCCTCGATATAAAAGAATAAATGAATATATATGTAAAAGAAAATAAATTAATTAAAAATTAGTTTTTGACTCTCATTTACACCAAAGGCTTACAGAGCCTTTTCACCTTCGAGGATAGGGTCTGAACACAAAGCAGTGTACATTCTTTTTTTCCTTTTT
>CM060341.1:36543843-36553843 GCA_030674155.1 Stramonita haemastoma | reverse complement strand
ACACACGGGGACTAGATGAAAAAAAGCACATGAGTGCTTATTCCATTATCCTCGATATAAAAGAATAAATAAATCTCTATTCCCTAATCAGGGCAAGGGCGGGATGAAAAAAGTATGTAATACTTACTCTGTAACTCTTGAATAAGAAAGATTATTTTTCTCTCTCTTTTCTCTCTTCTCTCTTCTCTCTCTCTCTCTCTCTCTCTCTCTCTCTCTCTCTCTCTCTCTCTCTCTCTCTCTCTCTCTTCCTCTCTCTCTCTCTCTCTCTCTCTCTCTATCTCCTGAGTAGTCCACTGATATTTGAGCTCTCATGCCTAGTAGTATCTTTAACCTGCATTTTGAAGGTTCGAAGTGTGCGCATTGCAGATTATGTAGTTGAAAAATCTCTTATCTTTTAACTGTCTTAAAGGTTTTTGTTTTGTTTTGTATTGGCGGAGTGGGTTGTTGGTTTTTTTTTCGTTCCTCAACAAGAGCTCTGAGGTTTACAAAATGGTGATATTTTGTGTGTATGCAACCGTTTTTTTTTGTTTTTTTACTACCATGAAAGTAGCCGTATGCTGACTCCAGAAATGGTATCAAAACACGATACTTGCGTGCATGCGTTTTGGACATTTTTTTTATCATACCTTCCTACCAGCATAAAATGGCCTACTCTTCCGAAAGGTGGAACGGGTTTTTAACGTATGCGGGGAAAAATGTTCTGCGTGCAGTAGCACACGAAGTCTCGGTTTATACTCTCATGGGAAGGACTTTTGGAGGGGGGGAGTGGAGTCAGTACTGATGTTAACTGCAGGAAAAAATCCTCTTGAGCAGACACCTCCGCTGCACTGTGGTTCGATCCCTGGCTGTTAGATCACGAGTGCAACACTCTAACCACTGGGCTATCCTGCCTCGCATCTTGAAGGTTTTAAGTGTGGGGATAGTTAGTAAAAAAAAAAAAATTCTTATACCTCTAACGTGCATCTTGAGGGTTTGAACTATATGGATAATTACTACTGCTGCTACTACTACTACTACTACTACTACTACTACTACTACTACTACTACTACTACTATATACTACTACTACTACTACTACTACTACCACTACTACTACCACTACTACTACTACTACTACTACTACTACTACTACTACTACTACTACCACTACTACTACTACTACTACAACAAATAAAAAAGAGCCTCCATGTATACACATATTGTTTTTTTATTATTATTATTTTTCTTTTTATTAATTATCAGTTTTACTCTTTTATTTAGAGGATAATGGAAAAAAGTACTCTTGTGCTTTTATTCATCCAGTCACCGCGTGTATGGAATAAGCACTCTTGTGGGTCTTTTTTTTTTTTTTTTTTTTTTAATCCAGTCTCAATGTGTATACAGTTTTGTCAATTTTGTCATCTGTTCCCACTGGCATACAATGGCCTACTCTTCGGGAAAAGGGAATAGGTTTTGGGCAAGATGTTCCGCGTGCACACACACACAGGACCTCGGTTTGTAGCCTCATCCGAAAAACAGAACGTGCATGCATCGGGTGATATGAATGCCAAGGAAAAGCTTTTTTCTCTCCTATATTTATTTATTTCAAGGATAATGGAATAAGCACTCATGTGCTTTTTTACATCCAGTCCCCGTGTGTATGCCGTTTTGTAAACCTTGCCATCTGTTTCCACCGGCACGCAATGGCCTACTCTTACGAAAAGCGGAACAGAGTTTAACGTGTGCTCAAGATGTTCTGTGTGTGTTCGCATATGGAGCCTCGGTTTATAATCTCATCCGAATGACTTTTGGGGAGAGTGGAGTCGGCACTTCCAACACGAATCGAACCCCGGTCGTCAAATTGCCAGCGCAATGTTCTGACCACTAGGCCATCCCGTCCCCCTTTCACGTTTCGAGCCCTATAGTTAAAGAAGGATCGAACTGGTGATCCTTTGGTACATAATGGCCAGTCATTTCGCACTCTCTCAACCCCAAGAATCTAACAAAGGGCGTTAACCTTCGTACTTCCTGCATTACACACTGATGACGCGTCCTTCCCGCTGCCTGCACGTGACTGATCACATGACTTCCTGTTCCCTTTCGGCGGAAGGGAAAATAGGGTCACTTCCCTTATCTTTGCCTTGAATGAGGTCATTCCTGGCTTTGTTGCTGAAGATGGCATACAACAAACCGACTTTTGTGTTGTATAATGACTCAATCTCAGGCTGTATTACTTTGTCACTGCACAGTTAGATAATGGTCATATGAATTTGGGCACAGGGTGACAAAGGTTTCTTTGATAAAAGTGAACAGATCTGTATTGTATGTAAAATTAGTCATCGGTCCTAATAAATCTTTAGAATTATGTGATTTGGATTCCTTTTTGTGTACAAGGTTTTTCATGCCCACCCACCTCCACACACAGACACACAGACACAGACCCCAGACACACACACACACACACACACACACACACACACACACACACAGACACACACACAGACACACACACACACACACAGACACACACACAGACACACACACAACACACACACACACACACACACACACACACTACCATCACCACCACCAACACCACCACTGCCATCCCCCCCCCCCCAAAAATAATTAGAATTTGAAAAATCCCTGGAAGTTAGGAATTTTAGATATGCCATAAAATTGTCATTAAATTTTTTTGAAAAAGAACTTCCACTTTGGGAATGATGTCTAAACACCACAACTATTGTGCGCGCAGCTTTAGTTTTTGTCATCCATTCTTACTAGCACACAATGGCTACTCTTCCCAAATGCAGCACGGGTTTAGTGTGTGTGTGTGTGTGTGTGTGTGTGTGTGTGTGTGTGTGTGTGTGTGTGTGTGTGTGTGTGTGTGTGTGTGTGTGTGTGTAAGATATTCAACGCATTCAAACACGGCCTGGGTTTGCAGTTTTATCTGAAGGACTTTCAAGGGAGTTGAGTCGGTAGTGATGTTAACTCAAGGAGGAGAAAAAATCCACATGAACGTGTCTCGGTGGTGGCTCTAATGTGTACTCGACCCCGGCGAACGGTGGTCTAGGTGGTAACGCGCCTTGCCTAGAAAGCAAAAAGTCCGGGTCGGAGAGTGCCGTGGTTCGTACCCCGTTTGGAGCCAAAACTTTTCCCCCATCCATTAGACCCTGAGTGGTGGTCTGGGCGCTAGTCTTTCGGATGAGACGATAAAACGAGGTCCCGTGTGTTACACATCACTATTGAGCGCACGTGAAAGAACCCACGGCAACAATGGGGTTGACCCTGGCAAAATTCTGTAGAAAAAAGCCACTCTGATAGGGAAACAAATACAGTTGCATGCAGGAAAAAGAAAAAAAAAAGGGTAGGTGCTGCACATGTGGCGATGCGGTCTCCCCGGGGAGAGCAGCTCGAATTTCACGCAGAGAAATCTGCTGTGACATAAAGTGGTACAAAATACAAAAAATACAAAATAAAGCTCCAATCACTAGGCTATCCCGAATCCCATGCTGTCTTATAAAAATCATTGAGGGTTTAAAGCAAATCTTCCATGTTGTCTGATAATAATCACTGACTGTTTAAAGTAATCTACTATGTTGTCTTATGTTAATAATTCAGGATTGTTTGTGTAGTTTGGCTGGAGCTCCGAGGTTCACTAATGGTGAGATTTTGTGTTTGTTTTTACCTACTGTTAAAGTAACCATCAGTCGCACTGATGGCTGGCCCTCAGGAACCCCTACTAGCCACTGTCAAGAAAAGGAAGCTGGCATGGTTCGGCCATGTCACACGCCACAACACCCTCCCCAAGACAGTCCTACAAGGAACGCTAGAAGGTGGCAGACGCCGAGGCAGACAAACCAAAAGCTGGATGGATAACATCAAGGAGTGGACCCGCCTGGACAGTCCAACACTCATTCGGAAGGCGGAGGACAGGGCTGGATGGCGACGGCTGGCTGTAGAATCGTCTCTTATGTCTCCTCCACGACCATCCCGGTCATGAGAAAGAAGGAGAAGAAGAGAAAGTAACCAGCTTCCGATACATCCATGACTTAAAACAAACAGCTTTAATTTCTTCATACAGTCTCCATTCAATTCCGTCCTGTGTACAAGACAAAGACGAATACTTTATAACCTCAAAATTACATAAATTCGTGTGGGGCTACATATGTCATACATAAAAACAATAAACAGGAAAATATTATCATAAGAAACAGCACAGCGTAATCTTCAATATCAGCCAAAAACCATTTTCCTATTTTGTGTACAACACCACAACCAAAGTGAAGAAGAAACACGTAATTTAGCAATTATCAAGATCAATTTTGAACCTTTTTTTATTCCAAAGATATCATATTCAACAGCAACATATACATGTTAAACATTCACGAATCTTTTCGATTCTAGTTTGGTGAGAAACGAAAAAAAAAGAGTCAAGAAGACTTATAACTCAGAAACCTTTTCGAAGATGTTTCTCAGTTATACCTATACTACAAGTATTTACCTATAAATTTACTGATATCTAAGGCCTGCTCTTGTGTAACACATTCAAAGTCTGCAACAAAATTCTTTGTACAACTTTTGTTGTTGTTGTTGAGATCATTATATAGTCTCACGGATTTTGATTTAGGGACTGTGGTAATGGCTTGTAACCCCACTTTGGTACTTCTTCTTCACCGACTTCACCTGTCCCGTAGTCCCGTGGACCGTGGGGGCACTACTGAGTATTTTGCAACCAGCTTCGTCCACTCCATCCATCTTGACCACCCTAAAAATAGAACAAACCAAAGCAACATGCTATGCATACATTAAAAAACTTGATTCTTGTTCCTGTTAAGTATGAACACCCATTTTTTTGGGTACCTAGCTTATGGATAGTTTCACTCTTATGACATAACAATTGAAGGCACTGAACGCGCATGCAGCCATACATAAAAGGCGTCCTTGTGTTTTTTTCTAGGGCAAGCTGCTCTCTCCTCACGGCTCTTGCTGAGTCAATAACTTGTTGACGGCCTCAGCAAACGAAACGAAGAGAGAGAGAGAGAGAGAGAGAGAGAGAGAGGAGAGAGGGAGAGAGAGAGACGAAGAGAGAAGAAGAGAGGACAGAGAGACAGAGAGAGAGCAGACAGAGAAGACAAGAGAGAGACAAGACAGAAGAAGAGAGAGAGAGAAAACAGAGAGAGAGAGAGAGAGAGAGAGAGACAGAAGAGAAAGAAAAACAGAAGACAGACAGACAGAAGACAGAGACAGAGACACAGAAGAGACACACAGAGACAGAGACAGACAAGAGTGACAGAGAGACAGAGAGAGGTTATAGACCTTGTGTGTGTCAGCAACATGTGTGTGTGTGTTGAAGGGGAGGGGCAGAGGGGGGGGGGGGCATCTAACCCTTTTACCGACTTTCTGTTTGCAGGCAAGATAAACAGACCTTGGTTAGGGTATAAGATGCGCACGTGAAACCTACATACTACTAGTATGATGTCACCACAGAGATAGAAATTTGGTCAGTCTCAACACAACAAAGACACAGACAGAGAGAAAGAGAAGTATGTAGTTGTAGTTGTTGTTGTTGTTGTTGTTGTGTTGTTGTAAGTAGCGACTTGCTTACCCAGGCTTTGCACTTAAAAGACAAGAGCGCAACTCCATAGTCTTCCGAGACTGATGGGTGCCTACTACACTGTAATTGTGTAGTAGTAGTAGTAGTAGTAGTAGTAGTAGTAGTAGTAGTAGTAGTAGTAGTAGTAGTAGTAGCGCAGCATTTAGTAGTAGTAGCAGCAGTAGAGTAGTAGTAGTAGTAGTAGTAGTAGTAGTAGTAGTGTTGTAAGTGGTAGTAGAAGCAGCAGCTGTAGAGGTAGTAGTAGTGGCAATAGTAGTAGTAAATTGGTCGCACTAATAGTACTACTAGTAGTAGCAGCAGAAATGGTAACAGCAGTAGTAGTAGATTTATCGCAGTAACAGTAACACTAGCAGCAGCACGCAGAAGTAGTAACAGTAGCAGCAGCAGAGTAGCTAGCATGTAGTAGTAGGTTTAGTTTCCAGTAGTAGTAGTAGTAGCAGTAGTAGCAGAGGCAGCAGCAGCAGCAGCAGCAGTAGTAAGTAGATAGTATAATGTTTGTTCCAAAGTAGAAAGTAGAAGTAAAGTAGTAGTAGAGTAAGCAGCAGCAGCAGTAGTAGTAGTAGTAGTAAGTAGAAGTAGAGTAGTAGTAGTAGATAGTAGTAGTAGTCAGTAGTAGTAGTAGAGTATTTGGTAGTTAGTAGCAGTAGTGGCAGCAGCAGCAGCAGCAGTAGTAGTAGTAGTAGTATAGTATGTAAGTAGTAGTTAGAGTAGTAGTAGTGGTGTTGGTGGTGTAGTGTGTGGTGGTCGGTGGTGGTGTGTGTGAGTAGTACCAGCAGCAGGCAGCAGCACAGCAGCAAGCAGGAGTAGTAGTAGTAGTTAGAAGCGGCAGCAGCTGCAGTAGTAGTAGTAGTAGTAGTAGTAGTAGTAGTAGTAGTAGTATAGTAAGTAGTAGTTAGTAGTTAGTAGTAGTAGTAGTAGTAGAAGCAGCAGCTGTAGAAGTAGTAGTAGTGGCAATAGTAGTATCAGCAGCAGCAGTACTGGAAGCAGCAGTAGCGGCAGAAGATCTGTGGTAACAGCAACACAGTAGACTGACTTTCAATAATTGATGGATGTATCAGCGTTCAGTCATAAGGTCGTGCGTCAGCTGTTTTTTTTTATCAGCACTTGACCGAGTTTGCTTGCGTGTGTGTGTGTGTGTGTGGGGGGGGGGGAGGGGGGGCGTGTGTATGACAGTGTGTGTGGTGTGTGTGGTGTGTGTGTGTGTGTGGTGTGTTGTGTGTGTGGGTGTGTGTGGTGTAGTGTGGCGGTGTGTGAGCGCGCCAGTTGGAGTGCAAGCAAATTCGTACGTATGCATGTTGCTTTTAAATAGAATGTACTTGTAATGGCTGTTTACATGATGGTGGGAGGGGGGAGGGGGCAGGGCTTGTTTGTGTGTGTGTGGGGGGGGGGGTGAGCATGTGCCTCTGTGTGTGTGTGTGTGTGTGTGTGTGTGTGTTTTGTTGTCTGTCTGTCTGTCTGTCTGTCTGTCTTTACGTCTGCTGGTCTAAGAAAGACAGATGAACACAAATACAGACACAAAAATACATACAAACAGTCGGTACGTCAGACAGCAAAAATAAAACAAACAAAAAAAGTCCAGTGCACTTTCTTCAAAACAAATTCTCACTGTGACCTTTCCGCTGTGGGAAAGCCTTGACCTTTTGACCATGGCTACAGTGTGCGGCAGGGGAGATAATTCCGACGTTTACACCTGAAAAAATGTCGGTTGCCAGGACGAACGATCAAGCGTATCTCAATTTCAAATTCGTGGTCACATCTACAATAACGACGTGTAATGGCTCCAAATGGTAGTGAATGAAAGAGACAGCGCATATCATAATTTATGGTGACACGTGATTAGGATAGGCCTACGTACGGGATTTGAATCTTTTTTTTTTGCCCTAAAAAGTTGTAAGACTCATTTCAAGCGTGCGTCATTTGAAGTGACCTTTCGAGGTCTCTGTCTCTGTCTTCTCTTGTCTCTGTTCTCTCTGTCTCTCTCTGTCTCTGTCTGTGATAGCCTAGTGGTCCAAACATTGCGCTGGCATTTGAAGACTCGGTTCGATTCCGTCGAGGATTTTTCTCCTGCAGTTAACATCATGCTTGACTCCACTCTCCCCACAATCCTTCGGATGAACTTTAAACCAGCCCCGTGTGCGAACGCACGCAGAACATCTTGCGCACGACGTTAAATCCTGGTCCCTTTCGTAAGAGCAGGCCATATACACAGGGGACATGGATTTAAAAAGCACAAAGGTGCTTATTCCATTATCCTCGAAATAACAGAATAAAAAATTAAATAAATAAACCTCCCATCTTCTCCTCCCTTCCCTTCCTCTTTCTTCCCCATCCAAAATGAGACAGTGATAGATACCAAAGGAGGCGGGAAGTTAGGCCTGGGGGGGGGGGGGGGGAGGGCAGAGACAGACAGACAGACAGACATACAGACAGACAGACAGACAGACAGACAGACAGAGAGATCGTCGTCATCATCATCATCATTACTTCCAAGGTTAACAGATAAAAGTACACACACACACACACACACACCCAACACAGCACACACCTCCAAACACCAAACAAAACACCCCACACACGCAAAAACTCACACACACACACCATCAAGACACCACCGAACAGATGACACACATACACAAAACGAACACACAACAACACAACACACAAGCACAGCACGCAGCACGTACACACACACAAAGAAACAGACACACAGACAAAACACAACAAACAAACACGAGACACACACACAGAGTGAGAGAGAGATGAGGGAAGAGAGAGAGAAGAAGAAGAAGGAGAAGAGAAAGAAGAGAGAAGAAAACAAACAACAACAACAACAACAACAACAACAACAACAACAACAATGTGAGAGGTGGTATAGTGATAAATATGATGAAGATGAAGATGAAAGATGATGATGATGATGATGATGATGATGATGATGATGATGATGACGGCGTGGTGGTGTAAGATGATGATGATGGGATGAAGTGAGATGACGACGACGACGACGATAAAAAAGACGACAAAGAGGAAGAAAGAACAAGATGGTGATGGTGGGCGACAGGTTTCAAAGCTTAATTAATGCCCCGGGAGTCGCACGTTGAATCTAAGCGGCGCTTGGTGGCTTAAGGTCAGACATTCCTTTTTATATATTTGACCTGAGACTTCCCAGATAAACTTAAAGTGCAGGCCTGCAAGTGTATGTCCTGTATGTCTATTCTCTTATGTGTGCACACATCCATGCAAAAGATCAAATCAACATGATTAAAAAATCATGTTTTCTGTAACAGCGTTCTGTGGATAGCAGGTAAAGGTAAAGGTGTTCCCATAACCTGTGTGGGGTCCTAGGGGAGCGAGGCATCAGAGACCTCAGCTTCTCTAGGGGCCAGCATGTTGAAGGCGGCGCTCATCTCCTCTCCCTCGCTGCTTTACCTTCCCTGACCCTAAAGAGGGCAGGTACCCATTTACAGCTGGGTGAACTGGGGGAACGTACTGATAGCCAAGGCGACGCAAACGGCCCCCCACCCCCTTGGTACCACGCTCGATGCTGCTTAACATTAGCTTGGGGAAAGCGAGTGCTTCTGACCACTGAGCTATCTATTCCTCCCAGTGGATGAATACAGAAAACAAAAATATGCGACATGCATTGAGGTCTGACCTGGGTTTTTTTTGTTTTTTTTTTTACAATCTCCTGGTCAACCTCAAGTTCAGACCTGCAAGTGCCTTCATTCCCTTCGTGTTATCATAGACTTGCAGAAAATCAAATATCCACGTTGAAGATCCCGTTATCCATGTCGGCGTTCGTAAAATACCCAGCATACATCCCCGCAAGTTGGATTGTGGCTACCTTCATGGTGGGAAAAACAAAAACAATGGTCACATCACAAAATCTCACCATTTGCGAACATCAAAGCTCTACTGAGAGACAAACAACAACAACAACAACAACAAACCCAACAGCAGTACTGGCCACAACGGATAATAATTGTTTAAAACACGTTTTATTCCATACACAGTGCATCTCTACCACCACCACCCCCCCACACACACAACCACACCCACCCACCCACCTACCGACACCCCCCCACACACACACACACAACCACCACCCACCCATCCATCCACACCTCCAATCCCCCATCTCACCCCACCCTAAAAAACAGACATAAATAAAATCATCCAGAAACAGGCACATATTTTACCCTGAGACACCCCCCCCCCACAACACACACACCACACACACACACACAACCACCACCACCACTACCAACCCACCCCCCCCCCCACCCCCCCACCCCTCACGCCCCTCCTAATCAATATCTCTTTCAATATAGCAATGTCATGCTCTTGCTCTCAGTTCTCTTCCTTCTTTATTATACTCACTCCCACGCTCTTCTTTTGACCTAA
>CM060341.1:36533843-36541343 GCA_030674155.1 Stramonita haemastoma | reverse complement strand
GTGCAGCTACAAAGAGTGTCTGAAGACAGACATATTTTCTTTTCTGCTTTGAAAAAAAAGTAGCTAGGTTGAAAAAGTAAACATCATAACAAACAAATCAACATTTAAAATCGATTAAAACAATTCCTTTGTTTTTGAATTATTCATGTTCTTCTACATTATTGGGAACAGATAACAAGATTTAACAAAAAAACACTGCCTACACACGGGGGCTGGATGTAAAAAAGAAAAACCAAGCACATGAGTGCTTGTTCCAGTATCCGTCGATATAAAAGAATAAATGAATAAATAAATAAATAAAGACACTAAAGGAGACACATACCTGACGTAGACTGACAGACAGACAGACAGACAGACACATTGGTCCTAATATCACTGAGAGCGAACAGAAGGTAAAATTGAAGACAAGACACATGATGGGAATGGATGACAATTTTTACAAAACTGCCTACACACAGGGACTGGATGTAAAAAAAGAAAAGCACATGAGTACTTATTCCATTATCCTCGAGATAAAAGGAAAAAAAAGAACAGAAAAAATGGACAGACACATGGCAGAGTGGTACATATGCATACACTCACACACAAACACACATGCAGGCACACAAACACACATGTACAAACACACACACACATGCACGCACGCACGCACGCACGCATGCACGCACCACACACACACACACACACACACACACACACACACACACACACACACACACACACACACACACACACACACAACAACACACAGTCTTTCGGATGTGACTATAAACCGAGTGTGTGTGAGCGCGCACAGAACATCTTGCGCACACGTTTAAAATGAACCTGTTCCGCTCTTTGGAAGAGAAGGCCACTCTGTGCCAGTGGAAACAGATAACACAACTGTGTCTCTCTGTGTCTGTGCGCACACACACTGCTGAAGTTTCTGTGTTATTAATTAATTTTTATTTATTTTATTTATTTATTCTTTTATATCGAGGATAATAGAATAAGCACTCTTGTGCTTTTTACATCCAATACCGTGTGTATGAGTTTTGTAAATTTTGTCATGTTCCCACCGGCACACGATGGCCTACTCTTCCGAAAAGCGGAACAGGATTTAACGTGTGCGCAAGATGTTCTGCGTGCGTTCGCACACGGGGCCTCGGTTGATAGTCTCATCGGAAGGACTTTTGGGGAGAGTGGAGTCAGCACTGATGTTAACTCCTAGGGGGAAAATCCTCTCGAACGGGAATCGAACCGTGTGTGTGTGTGTGTGTGTGTGTGTGTGTGTGTGTGTGGTGGTGCGTGCGTGCGTGCGTGCGTGCGTGCGTGCGTGCGTGCGTGCGTGGTGTGTGTGTGTGTGTGTTTGTGTCAAATCAAATCAAATCAAAATGTTATTTCCAGATGGTACAATGAATAAGCATTAATTTGCTTTTTTTCATCAGGTGTGTGTGTATGTGCGTGCGTGCGTGCGTGCGTGCATGCGTGCGTGCGTGTGTGCATGAATAAGTGAGTCAATACTGCACATGGGCATTAAAAACTAGTTTGTAATCACAAGGTGACAACACCAGGTGCGAACAAACTATGGGCACTGCTGAAAAAAATATGTTTCTGCACCAAAGAAAAATTGATTGAAAAGAGAACGAATGAATGAATAATCTTATTTTCCAAGGGTAACAGAGTAAGCATTCACATACTTTTTTTCATCCGGCCCTTGCCCTGGTAAGGGAATAGCACCCCCCCTCCCCCCAAACACCTGACCCCCCCCCCCCCAAAAAAAAAAAAATTCAAACCAACAGCAAAATAAAGCAAAAGCAAATCAAAACCGCCACCACCAATGATAAAATTCGACCTATGATTTAAAAAAGGGACAGATATACATTGAAAAAAAACATAATTCCCACTAAACACATTGACAATCATTTAAACAAAAGAGACAGGTATATATTCACCAAAAGCATAATTTCTAACTGGCCCCAGAGAGAGAGGAGAGAGAGAGAGAGAGAGAGGAGAGAGAGAGAGAGAGAGAGAGAGAGAGAGAGAGAGAGAGAGGTGACATGCTTTTCAATTTGCTTTACAATCTCCTGAACTAAAAAAAAAAAAAAAGCAGTAATAATAAAACTCTCTTTGGAGCATAATGAATTGACGTCAGTCACTTATTACCACAGCTCAATGCAATGTATATCTATATATTTTTAATTTGTGGGTTGTTTTTTTTAATTCAATGCCCAAAAAATTTCAAGGTGTCAAAAAGATTGAAAACAGAAAAAAAAAATGTTGAAAAATCTTTTTATAAAACCCTTTAAAAAAAATCGCAATAAAAAGCAAAAAAAAAAGTAATTTTTTTAAAAAAGCTTTTGGGTTTGTTCTGTAACGAAAGCACGACTTACTTTCGGTTTTTTTTCTGTATTATTTCAAAAAAGGATATTTTAAACAATCTTTGGGAAAAGAAAATTGCAAACTTGTGTTATGTGTGCTGAGAGTATCCTTAGTTCAGGCGTATTGCCACCCCTTCTCTCGTGAGATAACAATGACACCCTCAGGCTTGGGCTGTTTATCCCAGGTTCTTGATGAAACCATTGACACTGGGGGAACAGCAATGTGAGAGGTTGCATGACCAGTGACTTTCTCACTTAATGGAATTCCACTTTACAGCTTATAGTCTTAAGTGATCGACTATGACTCTCTGACTAGGAGGCTTTACTTGCACAGTCCGTTATGAGCTGCAGCCCTGGGGTCCAGTTGGCCTTTGGAGAACATCTCCAACATCAACGCTGACTGTCCTTATGCCCTCTTGGCCGAGACAGTGGGGATGTACTGTGGGCAAGGCATCTCCACTATAATCACATTTCTGCCCAGTGTCCGAAACAGCAGCTGCCTCCTCTGCTGTTTTGGAGGTAATCATCGAACAGGAGGGACAAACATATATTGTTTTAACGTGGACACCTCAACCGAAAGTTGTTTTTTTTTTCTTCCACTCCTCAGCTAGTGCTCCGAGTTCACCAAAGGTAAGATTTTGAATATATATGCCACTGTTTTCCCTCCTACCATGAAGACAGCTGCATTCTGACTTCGGGGATGTAAGCAGGGTATTTCGTGACCCACCAAATGCTAAAAAGAATGACAGGATCTTTAACGTGCATATATTATTGATCTTCTGCATGTCTACAATATACACGAAGCAGAATTAAGACACTGGCAGAGCTGCACTTGGAAGTTAACCTAAAACAAACATCATCATCATCATCATCATCATCATCATCATCATCATCATCATCATCATCATCATCATCATCATCCTTTACACCCAGTGGTGTGTAGGGCAGCAACAAAGACTTTCCACCCTGCCTATCCTGGGCCAGCCTGGTCAATGAACTCCAAGAGTGTTGCATGGCTTCCATCTCACATTCCACTGTCCTCCTCCATGTTGTTCTTGGTCTTCCTCTCTTTCCCCAACCCTTAATTCACCAGACGCCCCCGAGATTGGAACCCACCAGGACTTCATGGACCCACGGGACTGAAGTGGAACAGTCTTAACCACATGGCCATTGCTTCTGTCATTTTCAAGGGAGATAAAAACTCCTCCTCCCAGATCTGGAAACTTCCTGTAGAAACCGACCTTCACCTTTCCTTCACCAAGCGGGCTGATTAAGCACAGACTGCAAATTGCAAGACAAACAAATCAAAAAAATCTGACAATTTTTATTTATTTGTTTATTTATCTATTTGTTGTTGTATATTTCCGAGGATAAAGGAAAAAGCAGTCATATATGTTTTTTACGTGTTTTTTAAAATTTTTTTATCCTGTTCCCCTATACGTAATTTTGTCAATTTTATCACCCATTCCCACCGGCACAAATGGCATAAGCATTGCTTGTTGCATTCATTTCATGTACTGGTGCCACATTGTTCTGAACTAATAGCAGTTTGTTCAAACCAAATGGCCTGTTGTCTTTGTGTGTGCCTGCAAATCTGTAAAACAACACATTTTTCTTCTTGGGAAAAGTCAGGCAGTACTCATTTTACATTCGCGATCTCAACTGAGTTTTTATTTCTTTTTTTGTTGTGTGTGTGTGTGTTTTTCAATAGTTTTTATTCTGTAATATCCTTTTTATTGCCATTATTTTGGAGACGTGTTTCCGTGTGTGTTGATAGAAAACGATGCTCACTGTGCTAAACGAGTTAGAAATTTGACGACCCGGGTTCGATTCCCGGTCAAGGGGATTTTTCCTCTTTGAGTTAACATCAGTGCTGACTCCACTCCACTTCCCCCAAAAGTCCTTCGGATGAGACTAAAATCCGAGGCCCCGTGTGCGAACGCACGCAGAACATCTTGCGCACACGTTAAATCCTGTTCCGCTTTTCGTAAGAGTAGGCCATCGTGTGCCGGTGGGAACAGATAACATTTACAAAACTGCATACACACGGGGACTGGATGTAAAAAAAAAGAGCATACGATTGCTTATTCCATTATCCTCGATATAAAAGAATAAATAAAAATAGAATAATAAAATAAATAAGAAATCATCTCGTGGGGTAGGATGGCTTAGTGGTTAGAGCCTTGAGCTGTGATCTGCAAACCCAGGATCGAGACACTAGAGAGGCACCTGTTTTAGGGGATTTTTCCCCCCTGGAGTTTAACATCAGTACTGACTCGCCTCCCTCCAAAAACTTCTTCGAATAAGACTATAAACTTAGGGTCCTGTGCGTGAACACACGCAGAACACCTTGCGCACACGTTAAAGACCTGTTAGAAAAGTAGGCCATTTCACGTAGGTAGGAACTGATGACATTTTTTTTGTTTTTGGGGGAGGGGGAGACATGCACACTGGTGTCGTGTTTACACACAACCCCGAATTCGGAAGGTGGCTACCTTAAATGGTGAGGAAAGCCGGTGTAATAAGCCAAAATCACTCTATGCAAGAAACACTACCATAGTCATTTTGGCAACGCTGAAAGCACTACAGTAGTGTTTATAGCATAGCACAGGCCTACACGCCAAAAACACTATTTCTGGCTACGCCTCCTACGCGAGGCTGGGAATCGAACCCAGGACCTCATGATTTACTTGTTGGCAAGTGAACGTCTCAAACATCCTGCCACCCTCCTTCTTAGTATTTGATATATAAAAAAGTGTGTGTAAAGAGAGTGTGTTTAGCTTAGAGATAGTGTTCATAGTGTTCATAGCGTACGCCAAAGTCACTGAGATAGTGTTTAAAGCATGTGCAAAAGTGACTACGGTAGTGGTTATGGCATGAAAGCCTTACGCCAAAACCACTACAGTAGTCTTTATTGCACGGTAGTGTTTTGAGCCTGTTACACCCGTGGCATACGCAAGATCTCACCATTGGTGACGCTTTGTTTGGAGCTCTACCCGAGGAACAAGGGAGGGGGAGGGGGAGGGAATAATTTCCAGTTCTGTTTTGGACCAGGTTCAGGCAGTTGAACACCTGAAATCCAGTTAGGGACAAGAAGACCAATTAAGGACAGGAGGGAGATCAGAGATCCGGCTCCCCCCTTCCCCCTCCCCCTCCCCCCATTGAATATACTCCTTCAGTTGAAGTGTCTAATGCAGCATGCATTTCTGCATGAGGATTACGTCAGTGGGGCTCATGTAAAGAAAAGGAAAACATCTATGTAAAAAAATGAAAACTCTCTCTCTCTTGTCTGTCCATCTATATAGATAAAGAAATGAATTAGTATGAAAGAACTCTCTCTCTCTCTTCGTCCTCTCTCTCTCTCTGGCCTTTCCACAACACAAAAGGGATATTGAACAAAAAAAATTAAGTAGGGAAGGGGGTATGAAAGGTGTGACTGCAATAGAATGGACGCCCCTTTTGTAAAATCTCACACCTGCGAGCGCACGCGCACGTGTTCACGTAGCATTTTTACACATTCTCTGACATTTCCAAGGCAAATTTTCTGTTACCAATAATGAAGCGTAGGCTAAGCCTATTCAACTTTAATATCGGAGTTGAGGATCAACAAATTACTGTTCTCCTCTCTTCTACTCTCTCTCTCTCTCTCTCTCTCTCTCGGACGGTTATAGCCTAGTTGGTTAGGGCGTTGTGCGTGTGATCTGCCGACCGGGTCGAATCCCGTTCAAGAAGGATCCGGAGGTAATATATTTTGCCCTGGAGTAAACATCCGTGTCAACTCCACTACCCCCAAAAGTCCTTTAAACCAAGGCCATATGTGCGAATGCACGCAGGACATCCTGCGAACACGTTAAACCTGATCCGCTTTACAGAAGAGTAGGCCATTGTGTGCCGTGGGAACGGATGACAACATTAACAAAAACTGCAAATCACCCACAGACACTTTTCAAAATTTAGAAGTGTCAATGCATTCACAAGAATATTTGATATTTCTGTGACCTTTTTCAAGCTGCCACCCAAAAGACGATGATAAAAAGAGGAAAAATAAAGTACGCTTAAGATTATATGTTGCACAAAAAAACAAACACAAAAGGAAAAAATAAGTACCAATGAATCTTTGCGCTTTATTTTGGGGATCCAGTGAAAAGATGCAAGGGAGGTAATCAGGTCTGTACCCAGCCAAGTAGTCTTGGCTAGATAACACCCAAAACATTGCCAGACACTTACAGTGCAACTGAAGCAAGAGAAGTTGGCAAATAAAAATAATAATAGTCTATATGGCCCACACTGGATCTGCAGGAGATGCCATTTCCCTACTTGACCACATAAAGTATTATTGCGACAAAAATAGTAGTGGAGAAACAAGTGCAGGTAACAAACTACAACTTGCCAATCTTTTTAAAATGATTTATCAAAGATTCAACAAATCAAAACTTTTTTTTTTTTCAAAACTAGAAAATAATCTTTTTATGTGACAGCTTTGTGGGATTTTTCTATTAGTTTTTTTTTAAATATTTATTGTGGGTTGTTAAGTATTCGTTTCTGTCACAGCTGTTCACTTTCAAAAAAAGGTAAGGTGTCCCAAAACCTAGTCGGTCGATAAGGGACAAGGCATCAGAGACCTCAGCTTCTCTAGGGCCAGCATATTGAGGGTGGCCCCATCTCCTCTCCTCGCTGCTTTACCTTCCCTGACCCTAAAGAGGGCAGGTACCCATTTACAACTGGGTGAACTGGGAGACCGTAATGAAACCAAGGCCGCAAACAGTCACCCATCCAATTAGTAACAACGCTCCACGCTGCTTAACTTGACTGGGGGAAAGCGAGCTGCTCTGACCACTGAGCTATCCCGCCCTCACATCTGTACTTGACCATTAGGCCTATTGTATTCTGACCGCTGTCCTTTGGCATGTTCTGTAAGCCTCTTTAAGTATATACAGAGCCAATGCCTCTGTACGAATGAAATATAAATGACTTCAGTGTTCCCAGCTCTCTTACCTTTATGTGTGTGTGTGTGTATGTGTGTGTGTGTGTGTGTCGCGCGTGTGTGTGTGTGTGTGTGTGTGTGTGTGTGTGTGTGTGTGTGTGGTAGAGAGTGTGTGTGTGTGTTGTGTATGTGTTTTGTTTTTTGTATGTTTTTTGT
>CM060341.1:36518843-36523843 GCA_030674155.1 Stramonita haemastoma | reverse complement strand
TCACAATGAATCAGATTTTGCGTATGCGACCATTTTTGATCACCTGAAGGTAGCCGCATTCCGACATCCGGGAGTATGCTGGTATGTTCGTGTTTCCGTAACACTCCGAACACTGACATCAATTACAAGATCTTTAAAACGTGCATATTTGATTACCGCATGTGTATGAACACGAAAAGAATTAAGGTATTGGCAGGTCTGCACTTGAAGTTGACATGGGAGATCGTAAAAACCCAATCCTTAATCCTTCAGACACACGAGGCCGAGATTCGAACCCACAACGTCATGGATTGAAGGCGAACGATCTTAACCACTCGGCCATAGTGTCTGTCGATCACAAATAGGCCTGTAAGTACCAGCCGCCATGGCGCAGTGGTTAGCGCTTATGTTACAGACTGAAAGGTCCCGGTTCGAATCCCATAAGAGTCTTAAGGATTTTCCAGACTCCGACCGGCTCCTACCCAGAGTGAGTGTGCTGTGGGCTCAGTGGGAAGACTGGGACCACGCAATCGAGCTTCATCCACTTTACGGATGCGAGTTTGAGAGCGTTGCTCTAATTAAATTGACAAACACTGCAGGTGTCTTAATCTCTCGGCCGGTTGACGCCGAGATATATTATGGTAGTAAGCGTAGAGTACAACCCTGTCAGGTAGTTTCAAAGCATATGCACTTTCACAGCAGATCATTACATCATCCTCATTATCATTGATTATCATGCAATTAAAAAGAATTGTCTCTGATTTGCTTGTCCCAGTTGCTCTGGTCTCATGGTGACCTCATATTCGGTTTCCCATACACTTCTGTGCCTTGGTGAGTTTGTGTCAAAGCCTTTGGGGTTGGGGTTCGCGGGGGACGGTCCGTTGGAGGGATGTTGTGGTGGTCGCCATCTCATGTGGGTGACTCACTCAGTCTGGCCCACGACTGAGCTAATACTGTCGTCAGTAGGGGCTTAGTAGGTGGTGTCCTGCGTATGTTAGCTCAGAACAGGCACCACTGAACACCCCAAAGTGACCCAGCAGAAGTGCAGGGCCCCTCTGGCTGGTGGCCTCGCAGCACCCTGATATTGATGGGCTCCCTGTGGACTTCAGTCCCTGAGGATGCGACATAACGAATCTGGGTAGGGCAGTGGCGGGGAGATTGAGATGAGCGGCGTGGGAACAGTAAGCCAGGGACATAATAGAGGATGAGGCAGAAAAAAGGCCGATGCTTATTGGTGGGAGATTGAAAGAAAAAAGGGCTGCAGGGAAAAAAAATATGGGGGGGTGAGGAGTCGGAAGGGGGCGGGGTAAAATTTGAAGCTCTGAGTTCGACCTTTTGCGACATTTGCCAGAAAAGGTGACTAGGTTCACGACAGTGAAACGGAAGTTCAGTGCACAAGTTTTCGCTTACATGGCAGCACACACCAAATTGAGGAGAAGACAGAGAATAAAAAAAAAAAAAAAAAAAAAAAAAAAAACGAAATAGAAAGTCAAAGAAAGAAAGAAAGCGAGAGAGAGAGGTGAATACATAGAAAGCAGTGGTGTGAAATCTTCTGTTCGTCTGACTTGGCTGAACTTGCTGTCAAAATGCATTCATTCAAAGCGCTGTATTCATACCCTCATGTCATAATTATGCCCAAGAAGTAGGCCTAGCCCCAGGGCTGACGTAGCCTAGGTGTTGTGCCAGACACAGTAGTCAGACATGTGTGGGTGTGAATGCTCACCTGATCGCTTGTTTGTCAAGGCCAGGTCATGGGCGTGAATGAGCATGCACGTGTTGTGCACGCATGTAGGTGCAAACGGCGCATATCCGGGTGCGGGGGGGGGGGGGGGGGGGGGGGACGCGCGCACGCGCGCGCACACACACACACACACACACACACACACACACACACACAAACACACACACACACACACACACACACACACACACACACACACACACACACACACCTTCGGATGAGACTATAAACCGAGGCCCCGTGTGCGAACGCACGCAGAACATCTTTTCGTAAGAGTAGGCCCTCGTGTGCCGGTGGGAACAAATGACACGATTTACAAAAACTGCATACACACGGGGACTGGATGTAAAAAAGCACATGAGTGCTTATTCCATTATCCTCATTATAAAAGAAGAAGAAGAAGAAGAAGAAGAAGAAGAAGAAGAAGAAGAAAAACAGAGAGAGAGAGAGAGAGAGAGAGGAGAGAGACGGATGCCAATGTGGCAAGGGTTTTTTTTTGTAAAGGGGGGGGGGGGGTCATTCCTTCGAGGTTCAACACCAATGGTGAGATGTTTGCGTATGGGACCGTTTTTGCTCACCATTTAGGTAGCCACACTCCGACATCAAGGCTGATGTCTTAACACGACTCCAGTGCGCACGCATTGTGAGGGGGGGGGGGTTGTTTGGGGTTGTTGGGTTGTTGTTTGTTGTTGTTGTTTTTGGGGGGGATTGTTTTGTTTCCTTTTGTTTTGGTTTTGTTTTGTCATTTCTTCTTACAGGCATAAAAAGGCCCTTATCTTCCGAAAGGTAGGACGAGTTTTAAAATGTGTGCAAGATGTTCTGCGTGCGTTCACGCACAAGGGGCCTCGAATCATAGTCTCATCCGAAACACTTGCTAGAGAGTGGAGTCAGTACTGATGTTAATTTCAGAGGGAAAATCCCCTTGTTTGGGCGTCTCGGTGATGGCTCGAACCCGGGCCGTCAGATCCCAAGCGCATCGCTCTAACCACTTGGCTATCCCGCCCCCTATCGAGGCTTTTGAAAAGAGTCATATGGATTGGTGGTCTAGAGGTAACGCGCCTGTCTAGAAAGCAAAAAGTCCGGGTCGGAGTGTGCGGTGGTTTGAATCCCGTTTGGGCCCAGAACTTCCCCCCCCCATCCATTAGATCATGAGTGGTGGTCTCGGTGCTAGTCTTCGGGATGAGACGATAAACCGAGGTCTCGTGTGTTACACATCATTATTTAGCGCACGTAAAAGAACTCGGGGCAACAAGAGGGTTGTCCCTGGCAAAATTCTGTAGAAAAAAGCCACTCTGGTGGGGAAGCAAATACAATTGCATGCAGGAAAAAAATGGGTAGGTGCTACACTTGTGGTGATGCGCTCTCCCCGGGGAGAGAGAGCAGCCCGAATTTCAGGCAGGGAAATCTGCTGTGACATAAAGTGGTATAAAAAAATTAATTAATTACTCAATTAATGAATTAATTCATACACTCAAACCTCTATTCCAGTGTGTACTTCAGATATCAGAGTGACTCCCAGGTAGGATAAGTAAGATAAACACAGTCCATATTCTGGGCGCCCTGACCCCCCAGGATGTTCAGCTGGGGAACGCCCAACGCCAACAAACTCAAAGGAAGATAAGGCAGTGATGGCTGGTCTTAAAAGATCCTCTTTCAACTTATAAATAGAAATTGCAAAACCGCCAAAACGGAAAGCCAAGACACCGAAAAACAAACACGTTTATACCTGCCTAACCAGTAGACCCTGAGGTTCTGGGTTCTATTTCAAAGCCTTGCCCTTTCTTCCCAGTTTGATGGAAAAATCGAGCTGAATGTCGTCTTTCGAAAAAACCCTGCAAACCAAGCTGTACAGCCCACGAGAGGAGCTGGAAAGGACATGCCATTATTTTTCCCAGACACATCTGACGGAGTGGGATAGCTCAGTGGTCAGAGCACTCGCTTTCTCCAAGTCAAGTTAAGCAGCGTCAAGCGTGGTTACCAGTTGGATGGGTGACCGTTTGCGCGCCTTGGTTTCAGTACAGTTCCCCCAGTTCCCCCCAGCTGTCAATGGGTACCTGCCCTCTTTAGGGTCAGGGAAGGTAAAGCAGCGAGGGAGAGGAGATGGGCGCCACCCTCAATATGCTGGTGTCTAGAAGAGCTGAGGTCTCTGATGCTTTGCTCCCCTACGACCGCCTAAGTTATGGGACACCTTTACCTTTTTACCATCTGACAGTGTAAAAGCGAACGAGAGAAGAAGAAGAACTCTTCGGAAGGAGACTTAAGACCAGTTGGATCCATGTGTTGACGGATTTATGCACGTTAAAAAACCCATGACAGTTGAAAATCAGACATGGCAGGGAGGTACTTCTCAGCTGTCCTGGTAAAACTGGCAGGTTCAATTCCCATCTGTATCCCAGAAGTTGGAATACAGCTACCTCAGTGGTGGCCGCCGCTGTGGTCTAGTGGTTAGGGTGTTGTACTCGTAATCTAAAGGTTGCGGGTTCGATCCCAGCTATTCCGCTATGGCGTTGTGCCCTTGGAAAAGGCACTTTACGGCTATTTTCTCACCCCACCCAGGTGTAAAAGGGGTACCAACCTTGTGTTGGGGGTTAACCTTGCGATAGACTGGCGTCCTATCCAGGGGGGAGTCTATGACTCTCAGTCGCTGAACGCCACAGAAACCTGGATAAGCACCGGCCTGATGAGCCTTATGGCTCGGGACAGACTTTAACTTTAATGGTGGGGAAGAAAAAATGGTAGCTTACGCACAAATATCGCCATTTGCGAACCTCAGAGCTGTACCTGAGGAAGGAAGGAAAATTTATGATAACTTCTCTTTTTCATGTTTTTTTCCCCTTGTATTCTTTTCGTGTATTTTTTTCTTTATTTTTTTCTCTGAAAAAAATTATTATCGTGATATATAATATTCTATGACATCATGAACTTGATTTATTTTAAACATTAAACGTACATCCGTCTTTTCGGTTTATTTGTAGTGTAGCCTACTCGAAGCGGCGCCCTTTTCTTTGGTTATCGCTCTTGGCTATATGCAAAGCAGCGGTTCACCTTGAGGTAAAGCAGGACGCTAGAGAGACGAGGGGAAAGAGAGCAGGGATTTTGCACTCGTTTTCAATATGTATCAGCAAACACACACACACACACACACGCACACACACACACACACGCACGCACACACACACACGCACGCACACACACACACACACACACACACACACACACGCACGCACGCACGCACACACACACCACACACACACACACACACACACACACACGCACACAC
>CM060341.1:36483843-36511343 GCA_030674155.1 Stramonita haemastoma | reverse complement strand
TGCAGGTCCTTTTGTAGCAGAAAGCTTTAGCGTAGATTACTTTTTTGTTTAATCCTTTGTAGTATATCAGTAAACGACCTCTTATCAAGATGCTTTTAGATAAATATGTTGAAAAAGCAAGTTCGTGCTCTGGAGCCTAATGGGGGGGAGATCTGAACACCTCAGGTATTGACGTGAAATAATTTAGTTTCCACTGCTACGTTAGTAGAGATTAAGAGAGTATGGCAGTACGAACGAAGTTAAACTTCCCCTTCATTATGGAATGCTCAGACAGCAACTACTGTTTTCTGACATAGTTATGAAGGAAAATGCGCTGCACTGTAGTCAGTGGTGAGTACAGCAGAACCCACATTTTTTTTTTGCTGAGCCCATTATGCATAAATGTCTGAATGTGCAGTAGTGCTTGCACTAAAACGGGGTGTTTCCTGATGGAAGAAGGTAGGGGTCTGAGGAAACTTTCTATTTGAGATTTTGAGGGTCTTGTAATTTTTTTTAAACCCCTAGCATTTCGTTTTGTTTGCATTGTGATGAGTGATACATGATGACCATGGAAGTTAATACCATTTAGGGGGGGGCAGGATAACTTAAGTAGTGGTTGAGTGTCATGGTTTATGATGAGACGCATGGGTTTGGGCTACCACCCAGATGCCTGGTGGAGGGGATTTTTCCTTGTTGAGTTAACATCATTACTGACATGACTTCCAGGAAAGTACTGTATTATGTATGAGGCTATAAATTCAGGTCCTGTGTAAGAATGCACAAAACATCTTACGTGTTAAGAGCCATTCCACTTTTGAAAGAACTATTGCTGCCAGTAGGAATGGATGACAAAATCAAAAAATATGCATGCACACTCTTGTCATGTTTAGAAAAAATCCCCAAAGTCAGAATCTGAATAGGGCTATTAATGTTGGGCAGTCAGACATATTGCAAAATCTCCATTGTTGAACCTAGGAGCTGTAGCTGAGGGATGAAGAAAATCTTTCCCATCTTTCAATAAATAAAGCAACAATAATGTAAAAAAGGTCAACAGGGACCAAAAAAAAACCAAAATAAAACAAGTGAACATAATGTGCTTCAGGTTGGAGGGCTGCCAGGCTCAAGTTTGACCATTGCAAGCTGGAGCAGACATTGGAAGCTGGAGCATACAGCTGGAGCAGACATTGGAAGCTGTCTGTTTTAAATACAGTCCATCCCCCAGGTGAGTTCCATAGATCTATTCAACACCAGTTTCTTGCAGTCTTTCATCCTCAGCACCTAGTCATGGCAGTTACACAGAGGTTTAAAATGTTTCAGTGCCTGTATGAAACTCACTCACTCACTCACTCAGTCCCATGTCCCAAAGGACGTAGGGGGGACATGAGAGAAGACGCAACAGAGATCTTTTTCCATGCTTCACGATCCTGTGTGGCTAGTAGGAGGTGTTGTAGGGGTTGGGCGGTCCAGTCTTTGAAACTGCAGGGTTAGAAATGCATTTTGACTTAGCAATATCCTGAGGGCATCTTGAAATCTTTTTAAGTTTGTTTTCATACTTTTCTTATGTTTTGTGCTTTAATAGTATCAACAGATAGTTTATGGTTTTAGAAGTTGAAAAAAACCTAACTGCCTTCATTTTGTAGGCTGATTTTGAGTTGTCTTTGAAAAATTATGCTTGAGGCCGTATAAAAATTTAGCACAAATTTCCCACCTCTTGACATCTTGCATTGCATTGTATTGCATTATCAAGTCTCTTACAGCCCTAAAAAATCCTTTGGAAAAATGATTTGGGGGTCTTTGTTTCAAGCCTGATATGTAAAAGGAGGACTTTAAAAGGCAGGGCCTTGAAGAGCCCCCCCCCCCCCCCCCAATTGTCAAAATTTTCTCCCCAAATTCTGTAGAGCCATGTTTAAAAGACTGGATGAAGGAGTGTAGCTGGTGAGAGTGGCCATGATACTGTAAACTTTCATTGTTCTGATAGCTACAGTAGCAGAGTAGGTTAACCTTTCAGTAGACCGTCTCTCCAATGCTGTTGTTCTCTGTTCCTCAGAAGCAATGCAGAGCAGCCCCAGGGCTGTGGAGGACATGCATCTGTCAGAAAGGAGAGAGGACTTTGAGCAACAACAGCATCTGTAGGAGGGAGATTTTGAGAGGTAGGTGGTTGACAAGTTTGTGTGCGGCGATTAAGTCAGAAAAAGAAATGTTCGAAGGAATGGCAGGGTCTCTGTCAGTCTAGGTAGCTAGACCACAGTGTATTGTAGCATTGGACACTAGGTTCAGGTTGAAAGCTGAAGCTCACAGATATTTCTGCATTCCACACAGCACTTTTGTAGTCATTGATTCTATGCAGGTCATGAAGCCAGCTATGGAGGTTGGCTTTATGGAGAGCTATGGGTCTCTTTTCATATTTTAGTACTGGTCAACTATCATTAATTAATATTATTGTTAATGTATTACTTTATTTGAAATACTAAATGCTTCTGCTGTTGTGTCAGAAGAAAATGAGGGGTGCTTAGTTCTTCAGTGGTCATATGTTAGGGTGCTGTCAGGGTGAAGCAGTTCTGTTCCTTGTGGTTCTTTTACTCATCTCCTTCATGGGGGGGATCTTGGATGAAGCTTGGTGCTGGTTACATTTATTTCATTATTGAGTGTGTGGAAAGCCTTGCCAGAAAACAGAATGGTTTGTTGCTGCTGCAGCATTTTATCAGAAGTCAACACCATGGGGATGGGTAACAGGTAGCACTGTAACCATTCAGTTAAAAACTGTTTTCTGTTGAATTAAAAGTAGATTTTGACAGGTTTTTCTGAGAAATTTTGAATTTTGCAGCCACATTCTAACAGCTGTGTTTTTAAATTTTCAAAAGGTCTGAGCATTTCCGAATTACCGATTAGAAAAGATGCTAATGAGGTATATTTAATATATTGGAGCCATTGTTTTATGCTGTTTCTTTTATTTACTTATTGTGCATTAAATAAAATGTTTGTTGTATTATTTAAACTCGTTCAGAGCTGTAGACATCTGGCAGTGGGCAAGGCCTCAAACTGTACCAGGGATACCTGATGGATCAGTGGTCCTTAACGGTCTATAGGGCCACCTCAGGCTGAGTGGCATCCATTTTTAATACTACTGGAGCCTAAAAATAACCAAAACTTACGGGATTCAAACCCATGACCTACTGTCAAGATGCCAGTGTGTTAACCACATTGCCACAGTTGTTAGACTGGAGATTCAGGTTTTCAGTTCCCCAGATCTCAGTGGTGGTACCACTACTTGTGGATGCCATGAAGAGATGAAAGCTTTGACTGCTAAAACCTTTAGGCCCTCTGCAATAAGGAAAATTCCAAAGGGAAGAATTTTCAGTCACATTAGGACATAGAATATGTTAACATTAAATTCATTGCACAAACACTTCACTGGGCTGGATGTCATCAAGATTGGCCTTTTGCTCAACAAATGTTTGAGTGAAAAGACTCTGCCATGTACCGCTCAACAAGGACAAGAGACCAGAAGTGGAAAGCCCAAGTGATCTCAGGCATTTCCCCTTTTCCAGAGAGGATGCAGTGCTGACAAGGTGGGTTGTCTCTGTGGTGAGTGTGTGTGTTACTTTTTGTGCTGCCTCATCTTGTGTAATGGACCTTTCCTGCTGTTCCCATGCTGCTTGTTCTGAACTCACCACCCCAGCCATACCCAGCTTCTGTTGGATCTCAGTCAGCAGTCTTCAGAGCTTATCAGTGTCGGGATTCTATGGGGCTAGATGGGCCTTGCATGGCTTCTGGGTTATCTTGGTGGTGTTCCGTGCTACCATGATGCTCAACTGTGTGGTCCAAGTGCTCACATTGAGCCCATAGTAAACTCACACAAGGTTGGAGCTAGGTGGGGTCAAAAAAAGCATTACTTGGAAATCGAGCTTCCAATCTTCCAGCGAAACAACCATTGGGTATTTTCATGTTGAAGGTGCCATTTACAAGTTTTGTGGAGATGATTTGAGGTGGTTTAGTTATGAGCCTTGTCTCAGTGTCTTTAGTTCCAAATAGTTAACAGTGAAATATGTAACTTGTAAGTTCCTTTGGTATGAATGATCCCAGTTGTAGGTTTCATTCTTGATGCTTGCAAATGAGCTGACTTTGCTTGAAAGGTGAGTTGGTATCTGTTGGTGCTATCATGGTTACCCATACTTAAACCAGTCCATGTGGAGGTTGTCTTAGCACTGTGTAGAGCTCTGCATTAGCTCTGTGTAGATTGCCATAGCTCTGTGTAGATTGCCATAGCTCTGTGTAGATTGCCATAGCTCTGTGTAGATTGCCATAGCTCTGTGTTGATTGCCATAGCTCTGTGTAGATTGCCATAACTCTGTGTAGATTGCCATAGCTCTGTGTAGATTGCCATAGCTCTGTGTTGATTGCCATAGCTCTGTATAGATTGCCATGGTCTGAGTGCATTGCCATTATCTCTGTTTAGCAGGTTTTCGTAATTCAGTGGGCTTGTCGTGGCTTTTGCGTGGTCATTTTTTTGCCTGTGGTACATGCTTTTGCTCTGTGTAGCTTTTATCTTAGCTCTGTGTTACATGTCTTGGCTCTGTTGTTACCTTGCTGTTGCTCTGTGTACTTTTATTTTCATGGCTATGTCTGTAGCTGTTTAACCTGCTTCTATGGCTCATTATTATAGATTTATGTTTCTGATATCTGTTTTGCACGCTTTTCAAGTCAAAAATTATCTTTATTGAGAGTAAAAGATAAAGTTTACACAACTTTTTTTCATCCTGCTTCACAAAAAAAACTAAGAAAATTGACTTCTAAAACAATCAAAGACAAATATTAACCTTAGTTGAAAACTAAAATAAATGAGGATTTTCATCCAAACAGAATTTAGCATTGTATACCCTGTTTTCTTATCGCAATGTAGCGTTTCCTTAGTTTTGTATTGCTTTTTTTTGGTAGTTTGCCTCAGGTGTGTGTAGCTTTTCTTAGCTGTGTTTATTTTGCATCAGTTGTGTAAAGTTTGCATCAGTTGTGTGTAGCTTGTCTTACCAGTGTGTAGCTTGCCTTACCAGTGTGTAGCTTGCCTTACCAGTGTGTAGCTTGTCTTACCAGTGTGTAGCTTGCCTTACCAGTGTGTAGCTTGCCTTACCAGTGTGTAGCTTGCCTTACCAGTATGTACAGTGTGTAGCTTGCCTTACCAGTGTGTAGCTTGCCTTACCTGTGTGTAGCTTGCCTTACCGTGTGTAGCTTGCTTACAGTGTGTAGCTTGCCTTAGCTTTATCCTGGAAAATGTAGTGTGGTTGATGCACATACCTAAGTTTGGCTGATACATTCTGTCCTTAGCTAAAACAGATTATACCAAGGGCAGTGGTAGTGGTCTAGAGACAACTGATTCACCCCAAAATCAAGTTACCAGAGTTCTGCACTTTAAATCCTATCTGAATTCAGATAATATATCACCTCTCATTTTGTAACACTTCAGAGGAAAAATGAATTAATAATGATGTGCAAAGCACTGTCAATACTGATTGAAGAATCCATGACAGCAAGAATGTGTTCTTATGCAGAGTTGTTTTGGAAAGCATCCTGATACAAGAGCAAATAGATATGATAACAATTTAAAGAAAAAAAGGGGGGGGGGTATGCTGTGGTGATCTGCTCTCCTGGGAAAAATAGCCCAATTTTTACATGGTGAAATTTGCTGTATAATGTAATGGCATCCGTGTGTGTGTGTGTGTGTGTGTGTGTGTGTGTGTGTGGTGTGTGTGTGATGTGTGTGTGTGTGGTTAGGTGGTGTGTGTGGGGGGGAGGGTGATGAACTTAAGCTGGTGGAGGGAGTGAGAGAGAGAGAAGGGGGGGAGTTGAGGAGTTTGAGTGCGTGTGTAAAACTTTTCAGCAGAGTGTGGGAGGTGTGTGTGTGTGTGTGTGTGTGTGTGTGTGTGTGTGTGTGTGTGTGTGAGAGAGAGAGAGAGATTGGACAGATAATTTGTTTTAGCTGGTGTGTTTGTTGCTTGTCTTTTACTGATTTTAAAGTGAGAAGAAATTTTCAATAGTTAATTTTCATTACATGAGTTTGCCATTATTACAAAAAATACCAGCTTTGGATGATAATTATGGATGAAAGATAAGTATATTTGCAACTTTGCAATGACTGAATGAAATTTATTGAGGAATGAATGTTGGGTTTGTGTCTGATGATTTTTTAGTTTTGTTATTATTTTTTTTCAAGAGATTAGAATATTAGAAATGTGTGGAATTAAGACATGCCCTTATTACATATGTGCGATTTCTTTTTATTTGTTGTTATTATCATTTAAAAAATATATAATTCAGTACCTATTAGTTGAAACCTGGTTGTGGTGGTCTTTGGAATGCTTGTATGTTCATGCTGAACTTGTGTTAGCATTGATTTGATAAAGTTGTAATTGAACTTGTGTAAGGATTGATTTGATAAAGTTTGTAATTGAAACCCTGTGAACATTGATTTGATAAAGTTGTTATTGAAATTGTGTCAGCATTGATTTGATACAGTTGTAAATGAAATTTTATTTAAACATGGATCTGGTCATTTAAACTGGCTTTTGTGTTAAACTTTTTAGCTGGTAGGGGGGATGAGAGTGAGAGGGGGGGGGGGGGAGGGAGACTTTTGTGTATGTGCACATATAACTTTTCAGCTAGAGTGTGGGAAAGGAGAGAGGGGTGAGAGAGATTTTTTAGATGATGCATTTGTTATTTGTTTCTGAGCGATTTCAAAGTGAAAAAAAACACTAGTCTGACATCATAAGAAAATGACTAGCTTTCGGTAATGAAGGATGAAGTATGTACATAGACAGCTTTTAAGATGAATGACTGAATGTATTGAGGAATGAATTTTTGGGGTTTGTGTCAGTGGTGTTTTTTTCTTTTCATTTTATTGTGTTTATTTTTCTTTTTTTTTTTTTGGTGTTTTTTTTTTCTTTCTTTTTTGGTGTTTTTTTTTCTTCCAGAGATTGGAGTGTTAGAAATGTTTGAAATTTATGACATGTCTTATTACAAGAGTGATTAAAAAAAATAGTTATTATATGTTTTTTGATTATAAAAGTGACTGTTAGTTGAAACCTAGTTGTGGTGGTCTTTTCAATGCTTGTAAGTTCATGCTGATATTGTGTAAACACTGAATTGATAAAGTTGTAATATTGAACTTGTATTATAAACATGGATTGGTCATCTAATGGCTTTTAGTTGAGTCAAGTTTGAATATCTGAAATTTTGACATTGAATTTGCTCAATAGTGATTTGATCACGTATGTTGTGAACATTTTATGGTGTGTGTTCGTAGTGGAGGTGGGGGGTGAGGTTGAGAGAATAAAAGGAGGTTGAGTGTGTGTGTGTGTGTGTGGTGCGTGCGTGCGTGCGTGGTGTGTGTGTGGTGCGTTGGTGTGTGTGTGTGTGGTGTGTGTGTGTGTGTGTGTGTGTGTGGTGCGGTGTGGGTGTGTGTGTGTGTGTTTGTGTGTGTGTGTGTGGTGTATGTTGTGTGTGTGTGTGTGTGTGTGTGTGTGTGTGTGTGTGTGTGTGTGTGTGTGTGTGTGTGTGTGTGTGGTGTGTGTGGTGTGTGTGTGTGTGTGTGTGTGTGAGTGTGTGAGTGTGTGTGAGTGTGTGTGTGTGTGTGTGGTTTGGAGAGAGAGGAGAGGAGGGAGTTTGAAGTGAGAAAACGGTGGGGGGGGAGTGGAGTGGGAGGGGGTGTGAGAGAGAGGGTGTGTGTGAAACCTTTAGCTGGTTTGTGTGTGGTTGGAGAGGGGGGATGGGGTGGGGAGTTGTGAGTTCAAACTTTTAGCTTGGGGGGGAGAGGGAGATGGTGGTGGGAGATGTGTGTGTGTGTGTGTTCTGTGTGTGGTGTGTGGTGTGTGTGTGTGTGTGTGTGTGTGTGGTGTGTGTGTGTGTGTGACTTTTCATCTAGAGTGTGGAAAGGAAGAGGGGTGAGAGAGATTTTTTAGCTGATGTGTTCATTGTTTTTGAGAGATTTCAAATGTGAGAAAACTAGTCTGACATCATCAGAAAATGACTAGCTTTGGTTAATGATGGATGAAGTATGTACATTGATAGTTTTAAGATGAGTGACTGAATGTTTTGAGGAATGAATGTTTGGGGTTGGTGTCAGTGGTAGTATTTGTTTTTTTTCTCTTTTCTTTTTTTTTCCTCAAAGAGATTGGAGTGTAGAATTGTTTGGAATTATGACATGCTTCGTTACAAGTGTGGTTTTCTTTTTTTTTAAGGGTTTAAAAATTGTTTTAATTATTTTGTTTATTAATGAGTGACTGTTAGTTGAAACCTAGCTGTGGTGGTCTTTGCAATGCTTGTATGTTCATGCTGAACTTGTGTCAGCATTGATTTGATAAAGTTGTAATTTAATATTCTGTAAACATGGATCTGGTCATCTAAACTGACCTCCAGTTGAACTAGTTTGAATATCTCAAATCATTTGAAATTGAATTTGTGTCAATAGTGATTTGATCATGGAAAGCAACTTTTTGTGGCCTGTGTGTTTTGTGTGTGTGTGGGGGGGGGGGGGGATATGTGTGTGGGGGGGGGATGTGTGTGTGGTGTGTGTGTGTGTGTGTGTGTTTGTGTGAAGTACATTGGTGACATGGAAACCATGCAAGTGAACTATCAGTGTTCTGGAAAATTGTCAGTGAGGGATTATTACCTAAACTTGATATAGAGTTTTTCATACAAGAAGCAATCAGCTTGCATAATTTTCTCTGACTGCAGAAATATGCAATAAAGTGTGTGTGCTTGAAACTTTTTAGCTGGTGTGTTTGTTGTTTGGGGAGACGGGGGGGGGGGAGAGAGAGAGGGGGGGGGGGGAAGATCTTATGCTTGTGTGTGTATGTGTGTGTGAAAATTTTTAGCTGGTGTGTGTTATGGGGTAGGGGTGGGTGAGTTGAGTGAGTGAGAGAGAAAGGGGAGGGTGTGTAAGTGAGAGAGAGGGGGTGGGGTGGGGAGAGGGGGGGTTGAGTGAGAGAGAAAAGGGGGGGGGGTGTTGAGTGAGAGAGGTGGGGGGAGGGTGTAAAACTTTTTAGTGTGTTTCTGTCTGTGTGTATTTGGGGTGGGGGTGGGGAAGGGAGTTGTGTGTGTCAAACTTTGGGAGAAGGGGAAGATGAGAGTGAGGGTGGGGGGAGTTTCTGTTAGAGTGAAACTTTTTTTTGGGGGGGGTTGGGGGGGGGGGTGATATTTCTTTTTGGCTGGTTATGTGTAAGTGAAACTTTTCAGGGGAGGGGGGGGGGGGGGTGTGGAGTGAGAGATTTTTTTTGCTGAATGTGTGTGTGGGGGGGGGGGAGGTGTTTGTGTTTTTTTTTGTTTTTGAGATATTTCAAAGTGAAAAAAATGGAAATAGTAACCTGTCATGACACTAGTCTGACATCATAAAAAAATACATTTTTTGGTAGTGATAAATGAAATAAGTTTAATATCAGCTTTTAAAATGAATGAATTGGGTTTATGTCTGCTGATTTTTTTCCTTTCCTTTAAAAAAAAAAATTTGCCTCCAAGGAGATTAGAATGGTTGGAATTATGACATGTCTTATTAAAGTGTGGTTTTCTTTTTTTTTTTTTCTTGTTATAAGATTGACTACAGTTAAAAACTAGTTGTGGTGGTCTTTGCAATGCTTTTATGTTTGTGCTGAACTTTTGTCAGCATTGATTTGATTATGTAAATTCAGTAGTAAGTCTGAATAGTGTAAACATGTGTCTGGTCATCTAAACTGGCTTTCAGCTCATTAGTTTGAAGATCATAAATCACTTCAAATCAAATTTGGATCAATAGTGATCTGGTCATGAAAAGTGACTTTTTGAGAAACATAATGTGTAGTAAAGCTGAATTGAAAGCAAGATTATATAACCATATCAGTGTTCACACTCGTATGTTGGTAACATGTGAGAAAAAAAAAGTAACACACAAAACCTGTCATAAAGTTGGACAGAAAGAAATGTTACTTAGTTGTGTGCAAGATTGTGTGCAGTATTAAGTTAGCTTTGTTCATACTTGTAACATTATTGCTTTGCTGTGTAAAACTGAATTGCAGAAACAAAAAACATCTGCAGGATAGAAAGCACCATTTTACAACTCGTTTTTAAAGATATTTTGGAGTTTTTTCAGTCATTGGGACATTGTAAATGTTTACCACAAGTCATTTTACAAGTCTCACTTTACACATAACCTAGGTATTATTTTGATACTTGGCATGGTCAGTGTGGTGTGTGTGTGTGTGTGTGTGTGTGTGTGTGTGTGTGTGTGTGTGTGTGTGTGTGTGTGTGTGTGTGTGTGTGAAGGTATGAGCATTTTTTGGGGGGATGTGTGTGTGTGTTGTGTGTGTGTGTGTGGTGGTGTGTGTGTGTGTGTGAAGGGTTGAGCATTTTTTTGGGGGGAGTGTGTGTGTGTGTGTGTGTGTGTGTGTGTGTGTGTGTGTGTGTGTGTGTGTGTGTGTGTGTGTGTGTGGTGTGTGAAGGGTATGAGCATGATTTTTTTTTTTGGGGGGGGTGTGTGTTGTGTGTGTGTGTGTGTGTGTGTGTGTGTGTGTGTGTGTGTGTGTGTGTGTATGTGTGTGTGTGTGTTGAAACTTTTTAGCTTGTGGGGGGAAGACAGAGTGACAGGGGTTTCTTGTTTTGTTGTTGTTGTTGTTGTTTTAGCAAATGTGTGCTGGAGGGGGGAGGGGTGGAGTGAGAGAGAGGGGCATGGGGGTGGGTATTAGTGTAAAACTTTTCATCTGGTGAGGGAGGGCAGAGAGAGGGGGGGGGGGGATGAGAGAGAGAGCAAATTTTTTTTTAGATGATGTGTGTGTGTTCATTTTTTTTCTCAATTTCTTTTAGAGAGAGTTCAAAGTGAGAAAGATTTGAAACAATGAACTGTCATGACACGAGTCTTGATATCATGTGTGGTAGTTGTACTAGAAATTGTGTTTTTATTGAAGATCAGACTGGATGATTGTATAACAAAGTTCCATACTGTTTGTTATAAGATACTGGATGTTGTATATAGCATTTAAAAGTATTATTTGAAATGTATTGTAAGAAAAGGGGACTAATTTTTTTAATGATGGATGAAATATTAATAGTTTTTAAGATGAATGAATGAACTTATTGAGGAATTAATGTTTGGGGTTTGTATTGTGGTGATCTTCATTTCTTTGTAACAATCCTTTTTTCTTGTTTTTTTTGTTACCAATATGGGTAGGGTTTTTTTTCTAATGTTTAAGAAATTTAGATTGAAATTCTGGTATTTCAGTACAGCATTTGAAAGAAACTTTGTAATTTTTTTAGTCAGATATGCACATTTCTGACTTGGGATACAGAGCTTTTGAAAGTTTATTTTCCACTTTTAAAATAAAAATTTTAATCTAAAGAATAACATTTTGTTTTGACTGTTGACACTTCCCATGCAAGCAAACTCTGCAGGATATTTTTGGTGATTTATGGCTCACTGACTTTTTCCTCTCAGTTTTCTTAGAATATGTTGACCTTCTGTGTGTAGTAATGTTCAGTCTAGGACCCAGTGATCGTTGGTTGTGTACAAAGATGATTCTCATTAATGTTAGATGTGATGCACTCAGTAATGTAAAGAGTGCCGCTAAATTTAGATGCATTCACATGGTAATGATCAGCAAACATTACCATAAGTTAGGCATTAACATTCACATTGAGATAGAGATACGGCAAAGACCATCACTGAAGTCGATATATGGCATTCACGCAGTATAAGACAGCAAGCAGTACAAAGTGACATGTCATTTAGGTGAGGAAGTGATTGATGATCATTAGACCATTTTCCTTTATAAGAGTTTGATAATGATTAAGGCTTCCCCCCCTTTTTTTCTTTACCAGTTTGATATTGATAAGGGCACTTTTACTTTTATTACAGCTTGATAATGATAACGGCCTTTTCCTTTAATTACAGTTGATAATGATAAAGGCCTTTTTCTTTTAATGAAGTTTTGATTATGATAAAGGCCTTTTCCCTTAATTACAGTTTGTAATGATAAAAGCCTTTATCCTTTGTCAGAGTTGCAGTTGCAAATGAGAGAGTAACAATATTTTTGTGTGTGAAACTGCTATCAGTGTTATAATTTTCATGGCAATTTTGGACAAGGCACCTGCATACACTTGGCATACTCTAACTGATTTAGACTTACATGTGCATGAGTGTAATTATATATACACATAAGCTCACAATTTACACACATATTCTAGCACATAATTATATTAGCCATGCCATATGTCATGTGTGTGTGTTGTGTGCACACACACATATATTACAGCACTCATACACATAGGCATGCCCTGGTGCATGCACATACATGATGCACCACTACTTGCCCCCACACACCACCACACACCACACACAACACACACACCACACACACACACACACCACCACACACCACGCACACACAAAGATACTGTATCATAAAATCAGCATATCTTTTTACACTCTTTAAATGAAACAAAATCAAGTAAAAAATTATTAAAAAACAATCACATGAAGAAATCTAAAGAATTGATACTCTGTGACATATTTGTCAGTACTTGTTCACTCAAGGCATTGTGCTGTAGGGGTTGTAGTTGTGGTTCTACCAGTGATGGCACACAACACTCTGATGGAACACAGACCACCGCAGATGCCATGGCATTCTGAAAAGACTGCTGCCTTCTTTGGGTGGCTCTGTGGCAGGAGACACTCAGCTGAGTGTGACTGCAGGGTTGGAACTTGGGTGAGGCCTCGGTGGTTTGGGTGGCATCATGTACTATTCACAAATTGTTGTTTATTTTTTATTTATTTTTTTTTTTTTTTTTTACTTATTTACACATTCATTTACTTATTTATCACTTATTTATTTGTATACTTAGGATTTTTTCATCTTTTTCCTATTTATTCATTTAGTTATCCGTTTTTTTTCTTTACATATTTATTCATTTACTTATTTATTTTATCATTTTTCTTTTTATTGTTATTGTTATTTTATTATTATTTTTTTTATTTACATGATGCCACGGCCCATGATCTGCTCAGTCTTGCTAGCCACACCCCAGGCATGGAGAGAGAGAGGAGAGGAGGGCAGACCACTGTTGGTGATATTGCACACCCAGAGGGGAGTGCTGTCACCTTCAGGTTTGTTCTGCGGGGGTGGGGTGGCTGTGACAGTTGGTGGAGGAGGAGGGACCCCAGGGTCCCATGGGTAAGCAGCAAGACAGATTGAGCTGTGAGGGCCAGTTCAGCCTGAAGTCCACACAGCGCGCATACACAGGCACATACACACACATGCAGGCATGCAAGCACATTCATGGATGCTACACATGCGCAGCGTACATACACACACACTTTCTCTCTCTGTCTCACATACACACATGTAAACACACACACACACACACACACACACACACACACACACACACACACACACACACACACCACACACACACTTACTCTATCTCTCTGTCTTGTCTCTGTCTCTGTCAATGCACTGGAAAGAGATGAGTGCATTGATCTTTAGGCTGGTGTGAAGAGAGCCACAGGGACTGGCTGGAGTGAGGGCACCCAATGTTCTCTCCTTTTCACATCCACAGTCAGAGTGTAGCGTGCCATCACTGTCAGAACCACTCCTGCATCTGCTTTAGCACTATGCTTGTGAGCGAGAGAAAGGTTTACCCATTTTGATGCAAAAGGAAAAGGTTGGATCCAAATTCTGTTTTGGTTTAGCTGCATGCACTCTGTGTATAGTGTAGGGGTGTAAGGCCAGAAAAAGGATGTTTAATTTTTTTCTTAAGAAGTGTGTGTGGTGTGTGCATGTGCGCATGCATGGTATGCATGTGAGTACAATCAGAAGTGTGTCTGTGCATATAGGTGCCTTTTGTCTTGTAAAAAGAATTAACGCAATGCAAGGTATCAAACACTGATATATGTTTCATACCAGATACACCTACACACACACACCAACACACACACACACACACACACACACACACACACACACACACACACACACACACACACACACACACACACACACACACCAGTCATAATTTGTAAGATGTCAAAGGTAATGTTTTCATAGAATGAATTGAAATATGAATTTTATCTCTTGGGATTTAAAAAGGAAATGCAAGTCTTTTGAAAGATTTTGCATAATTTTATTAATAAATTAAAATGTAAACTTGATCTTTTGGACTTACAAAGAAATGTAAGTTCTTGAAAAATATTACATCATTTTCATGGTCAACAACATCCCGAAACTGAGTGATAACTAGAAGTCACTGAGCCATCAACTGCCAAAGCTGATTGAGAGAGAGAGAAGAGAGAGAGAGAGAGATGGAGAGAAGGATGGAGTGGATGAGGGGGGGGGGTGAGTGAGAGAGAGGAGAGAGAGAATGGCTATTTTATTTTTATTTAAATATTTTTCTTATTAAGGGTAATATATATAACTACACAGGGGTTTTTTTTCACTTACCCACCTTTGCCCTCTTTCCCCCTGTGTGTGGTGTGTGTGTGTGTGTGTGTGTGTGTGTGTGTGTGTGTGTGTGTGTGTGTGTGTGTGTCGTGTGTGTGTGTGTGTGTGTGTGTGTGTGTGTGTGTGTGTGAGAGAGTGAAGAGAGGAGGAGAGAGAGAGAGAGAGAGAGAGAGAGGGAATTACCTATGATGTGGATGTTTAGATTTATTATTTTTCATAAGTGGCATGGCCCATTCCTATTTTTGAATTAAATTTTTTTAAGGTTTGGATTGTGGATGTGGGGAAAAAAACAAATGGTTAGGCATGACATTCTGCATGAACCAAATCTTAAAACATACATTTATTGTTGATGAGGTTTATTTCCCCCTAATTTTGTTGTCATGGGAATGCCCTATTATGTAAAATGTGTGTCTCTGTATCATAGGATTTAAAGTCTTGTGTTGGAGCATGGTGGTTACAGAAATCTTTACTTATGAGAAAGATGAGAGGGAGAGAGAGGTATATGTGAGAGAGAGGTATATGTGCATAATTCATTTTACTTTGAGATTTCCTTTCCTAAAGAAAGGAGAGAGAGGGGAGGGAAGGAGAGAGAGAGAGAGAGAGAGAGAGAGAGAGAGAGAGAGAGAGTGTGTGTGTGTGTGTGATGTGGTGGTGTGTGTGAGTGTGTGTGTGTGTGTGTGTGTGTGTGTGAGAGTGTGTGTGTGAGAGAGAGAGAGAGAGAGAGTGTTGGTGTGTGTGTGTAGGGTTTTGTGTGTTGTGAGAGAGAACACACACACACATACACACACACACACACACACACACACACACACACACACACACACACACACACACACACACACACACACACACAACAGAGGAGAGAGAGAGAGAGAGAGAGAGAGAGAGAGAGAGAGAGAGAATGACAAAAAAATTTATGAAAAAGAAAGATTCCAAAAGGAGAAGAAGAAAAAAAGAAGAAAAAAAGACACAAAAAGGAAAACAAAAAAAAAACAAAAAAAAGAAAGAAAAGAAAGAAAAAAAAAACAAGGAAATAAAAAAAGACCAGAAAAATGAAAAACAAAGCAAAACAAAAAATAATTTCTCATATAAAGAACCTTGGGAAAAAAATTGCATGAAATATATGTGCATGCTTTCATATGAGTATGTGTGTTATGTGAATATTCTGATTTTTTGTTATATATTGTTTTGCTAAATAAGTTATTTTGTCATTTTGTGAACTTTATTTGTTATTGGAACAAGTTGTAATTTTTTTCTCAAGTGTATGCTGTTGTTGACAGTGTTTACAGCTGTTGTTGTGTGTGTGTGTGTGTGTGTGTGTGTTGTGTGTGTGTGTGTGTGTGTGTGTGTGTGTGTGTGTGTGTGTGTGTGTGTGGGAGAGAGAGAGAGAGAGAGAGAGAGAGGAGAGAGAGAGATTTGGAGAATAAATGGAAAAGCACAAAACAAAGCTTTACACCATGCCCTCCTCCCCTCCACCTTTCCCTGTTTTCCTGAGTTTGTGCTGTTGTGTGTGGTGGGGGGGGGGGGGGGGGGGGGTGGTAGGGGAGGGAGTGAGAGAGCAAGTGAGAGAGAAGAATGGCTTAAAAAAAAAAATTAAGGGTAAATATATAAGTACACAGGGTTTTTTTCACCATACCCACCTTTGCCCTCTTTCCCCTGGTGTGTGTTGTGTGTGTGTGTGTGTGTGTGTGTGTGTGTGTGTGTGTGTGTGTGTGTGTGTGTGTGTGTGCTGTGCGTGCGTGCGTGCGTGCGTGCGTGCGTGCTGCGTGCGTGCGTGCGTGCGTGTGTGTGAGAGAGAGAGAGAGAGAGAGAGAGAGAGAGAGAGAGAGAGAGAGATTACCTATGATGTGGATGTTTTGTTTTATTATTTTCCATAAGTGGCATGGCCCTTCCTATTTTTGAATTTATTTATTTTTTAAGGTTTGGATTGTGGATGTGGGCAAAAACAAATGGTTAGGCATGACATTCTGCATGAACCAAATCTAAAAACATATATTTACTTTTCATGGGGTTTATTTCCCCCCTAATTTTGTTGTCAAGTAAATATCCATATTATGTAAAATGTGTCTCAGTATCATATGATTTAAAGTCTTGTGTTGGAGCATGGTGGTTACAGAAATCTTTACTTAGCAGAAAGATGAGAGGTAGAGAGAGGTATATGTGAGAGAGAGGTATATGTGCATAATTCATTTTACTTTGAGATTTCCTTTCCTAAAGAAAGGGAGAGAGAGGGGAGGGAAGAGAGGATGGATGGGAGGAGGAGGAGAGAGAGAGAGAGAGACAGAATGACAAAGAAAGTTATGAAAAAGAAAGGTTCCAAAAGGAGGAGAAGAAAAAGAAGAAGAAGAAAGAAAAAAAGAAAAGAAAAGAAAAGAAAAAAACAAGGACAGAAAAAAGACCAGAAAAATGAAAAAGCAAAACCAAAAATAATTTCTCTTTTGAAGAAGCTTGGAAAAAATTGGATGAAATATATGGGCATGCTTTCATATGAGTATGTGTGTTGTGTGAATATTCTGATTTTTTGTTATATATTGTTTTGCTAAATAAGTTATTTTGTCATTTTTGTGAACTTTATTTGTTATTGGACAAAGTTGTAATTTTTTTCTCAAGTGTATGCTGTTGTTGACAGTGTTTACAGCTGTTGTATGTGTGTGTGTGTGTGTGTGTGTGTCTATGTGTGTGTGTCTATGTGTGTGTGTCTATGTGTGTGTGTCTATGTGTGTGTGTCTATGTGTGTGTGTGAGTGTGTGAGAGAGAGAGAGAGGGGGGTGGAGAGAGAGAGAGAGGGGGGTGTGGAGGGGAGAGAGAGAGAGGGGGGGGGGTGGAGAGGAGAGAGAGAGAGGGGGGGGGGAAATTTTTTTATAGAATAAATGGAAAAGCACAAAGCTTTTCACCATGCCCTCCTCCCTTCCACCTTCCCTTTTTTCCCTCTGTGTGTGTGGGTGGGTGGGTGGGTGAGTGAGAGAGCAAGTGAGAGAGAGAGAGAGAATGGCATTTTTTTTTCATATTATGGGTAGATATATAAGTACACAGGGTTTTTTTCACCATACCCATCTTTGCCTTCTTTCCCCCCTGTGTGTGTGTGTGTGTGTGTGTGTGTGTGTGTGTGTGTGTGTGTGTGTGTGTGTGTGTGTGTGTGTGTGTGTGTGTGTGTGTGTGTGTGTGGAGAGAGAGAGAGAGGAGAGAGAGAGAGAATTTGTTTTTAGAATAAATGGAAAAGCACAAAGCTTTTTACCATGATTTCCTCCCCTCCACCTTTTATTTCCCTCTGTGTGTGGGGGGGGGGGGGGGGGTGAGTGAGAGAGAGAAAATGGGTATTTTCTTTCTTTCTTTCTTTTTTTTTTATTAAGGGTAAATAGGTACACAGGGGGTTTTTTTTGCCTTACCCACCTTTGCCCTCTTCCCCCCTGTGTGTGTGTGTGTGTGTGTGTGTGTGTGTGTGTGTGTGTGTGTGTGTGTGCGTGCGTGCGTGCGTGCGTGCGTGTGTGTGTGAGTGTGTATATGTGTTTGTATGTGCATGTGTGTGTGTACGTGTGTGTGTGTGTGTGCGTGCGTGTGTGCGTGCTTTCGTGCGTGCTAGAGGGAAAGAAAGAGATATATATATTACCTATGATGTGGATGTTTTGTTTTATTATTTTCCATAAGTGGCATGGTCCATTCCTATTTTTGAATTTAATTTTTTTTTAAGGTTTGGATTGTGGATGTGGGGCAAACAACAAATGGTTAGGCATGACATTCTGCATGAACCAAATCTTAAAACAGACAGTTACTTTTGATGGGGTTTATTTCCCCCCCAATTTTGTTGTCAAGTAAATGACCTTATTATGTAAAATGTGTGTCTGAGTATCATAGGATTTAAAGTCTTGTGTTGGAGCATGGTGGTTACAGAAATCTTCATTTAGTGCGAAAGATGAGAGGGAGAGAGAGGTATATTATATTTGCATAATTGATTTTACTTTGAGATTTCCTTTCCTAAAGAAAGGAAGAGAGAGGGGAGGGGAGAGAGAGGTGGATGGGAGGAAGAGAGAGAGAGAGAGAGAGAGAGAGAGAGAGAGAGAGAGAGGAGAGAGAGAGAGAGAGAGAGAGAGAGAGAGTTATGAAAAAGAAAGGTTCCAAAAAGAGAAGAAGAAAAAAAACACAAAAAAGAAAAAAAAAGAAAAGAAAAAAAAAAGACCAGAAAAATGAAAAACTAAGCAAAACAAAAAATAACTTCTCTTATAAAAAAAGCTTGGAAAAAAAATGCATGAAATGTATGTGCATGCTTTTATGTGAGTATGTGTGTTATATGGATATTCTGATTTTTTGTTATATATTGTTTTGCTAAATGTTATTTTGTCATTTTTGTGAACTTTATTTTTATTGGACAAAGTTGTGACTTTTTCCTCAAGTGTATGCTGCTGTTGACAGTGTTTACAGCTAGTGTGTGTGTGTGTGTGTGTGTGTGGTGTGTGTGTGTGTGTGTGTGTGTGTGTGTGTGTGTGTGTGTGTGTGTGTGTGGAGAGAGGGAGAGAGAGAGAGAGAGAGGGAGGGAGGGAGGGGAGAGAGAGAGAGAGAGAGAGGGAGGGAGGGAGGGAGGGAGGGAGGGAGAGAGAGAGAGAGAGAGAGAGAGAAGAGAGAGAGAGAAGAGAGAGAGAAAGAGAGAGAGAGAGAGAAGAGAGAGAGAAAGAGAGAGAGAGAGAATGTGTATGTTGTGTTAGTAAGAGTGATTTTACTGTCAGTGTTAATGTTGCCTAAGTGTGGTGTTGAACTCTGACTCATTGTCTGGAAAGATGGTATTTTGATGTTATTTTTGGCAACAAGGTTTGTCTGAAGTTGCACAGGTATTCTTTTTAGATTCTCTGAAAGATTGAGAACTGTTTTTGTGTGTAACTAAGGTATATGAAGAGTAAGTTTTGTTTTGGAAAAAAATGATACTCCTGTGAAAAGTATAGTTTGCTTTTATTTTTTTAATAAGAAAGCTGTGTAAAACACCAGCTATCTCAAAAAAAAAACCCAGACTTGTCTGAATGACATTTTATAGTATAGTATCAGACCGCTTTAGACTTCATTTTTTATCATCATCCTTTATTTATTTTTTAGTTATGCTTTTATTCAATAATTTTTTCTTTGGTGGTAGTGGTGGTGGGGGTGGTGAGGGGTGTGGGTGGGGAGTCACAATACTGAATTGTGGTGTACTGGTACAAGAGAATGTGTGTGTGTGTGTCAATCAATCAATCAATCAGTTTTATTCAGTTTTTGCAGGCCATAAGACCCATATGAACACAAAATATGAAAAGCAACCATGTAGCAGTCGAGGTGATATAGTACAGTATGCACACAAGTGTGTGTGTGTGTGTGTGTGTGTGTGTGTGTGTGTGTGTGTGTGTGTGTGTGTGTGTGTGTGTGTGTGTGGTCACAATACTAAATTGTATTGTACTGGTACAAGAGATTGTGTGTGTGTGTGTGTTTTGTGTGTGTGTGTGTGTGTGTGTGTGTGTGTGTGTGTGTGTGTGTGTGTGTGTGTGTGTGTGTGTGTAAAATTTAAACCGATTTTCCAAAGGAGAGCATATCACCACAGTCCTTCCTGAATTTTTGTGACATTAATTTGCCAGTGGGAGCTGGTTTTTGTAATAAAAGGTTATCTTTTTTGCTGTGACTAATTGATACAAAGTTTAACACATTAAACAACTTTTAAAAATTGTACAAATTATAAAAAATTGTTAAATTAAAGAAAAAAAGGGGGGGTGGCTGTGGTGCTGTTCCCCTTGTGCTTAACAGGTTGAAAGAGTTGTTCAGTATTCAAAATGTTAAGTTAGGTAACACTTGATAATGTGATGCTGGATTGAAGATAAATTTGTCTTCTGTGTTGACACTGAAGCCAGCCCATGATTAGGCAAAGAGCCATGTTAGCTTTCCTAAGCACTGTAGGAGATGTGTCAGTCTTCCTAAGCACTGTAGGAGATGTGTTGTGTCAGTCTTCCTAAGCACTGTAGGAGATGTGTTGTGTCAGTCTTCCTAAGCACTGTAGGAGATGTGTCAGTCTTCCTAAGCACTGTAGATGTGTCGGTCTTCCTAAGCACTGTAGGAGATGTGTCAGTCTTCCTAAACACTTTAGATGTGTCAGTCTTCCTAAACACTATAAGAGATGTGTTAGTCTTCCTAAACACTGTACGAAATATGTTGTGTCAGTCTTCCTAAACACTATAGGAGATGTGTTGTGTCAGTCTTCCTAAACACTGTAGGAGATGTGTTGTGTCAGTCTTCCTAAGCACTATAGGAGATGTGTTGTGTCAGTCTTCCTAAGCACTATAGGAGATGTGTTGTGTCAGTCTTCCTTAACACTGTAGGAGATGTGTTGTGTCAGTCTTCCTAAACACTGTAGATGTGTTATGTCAGTCTTCCTACACACTGTAGATGTGTTATGTCAGTCTTCCTAAACACTAGTTGTGTTATGCTAGTGTCCCTAAGCATTGTAGTTGTGTTACTGTCCCTAAGCATTGTAGATGTGTTGTGTGTCTTCCTAAACACTGTAGATATGTTAGTCTTCCTAAACACTGTGTATGTGTGTTCATTGTCTTTGGAAGCATTGTAGATGTGTTCTATCAGTCTTCCTAAGTACTGTAGGAGATAAAGTTGTACTCTGTCAGTCTTCCTAAGCATTGTAGAAGATGTGTTCTATTACTCTTCCAAAACAATTTGTAGGAGACACAAACCCATCCCCCCCCCCCCTCCTAAACAACAACTTTTCACTTTCAAATGTCTGTCAGACTGGGTCCTTCCTATCTGTCTGGTCTTCTTCGCCTTGCTACATTCCAGCTACCTCTGGTACCAGACTTGTACACATTCCAGCTTATAATCTTAAATACACTGGTCCATCTGCTTAAAACCTGTCCTTTTTGATAGCCATACAAAGTCAGTAGAGAGGATTTTTTTTTATTCCCAAGTCTGCACAGAGTAAAAGAATATGCATACATGAGTGCACATGTGCATGTGGATGCTGTGCTTAAGGTGCAATATGCTATCGAACCCAGTGAGTGTCTCTTTGAGTCTACAAACATTTAAATGTTGTTTTTACAGATTGTTGTTTTCTTGTTGATGGGATTAGTGTTTCTGTTTTCTAACTGGTAACTTTATATTTTTTTTCTGTCACACTGTCATTAGTTCATGTAGCACCTCTTAATACATAGCATCATAGCGCTTTAAGCACAGATGTTGCAAGTCAAAATAAAACACAGGGATACGAACACTCATTTAAGGAGATAAATAAAGACAAAATGTAAACAAAAAGCACAGGCACATTTCTGAGAGAATTTTTGTTTCTGTTTTAAAAAAAAAAAAAAGCCTAGTAGACTTTTTGAATAAACCTTGATATAGTTCCTAACTTGAAAACCATTTTGAGAAAACTTATAATAAATATAGGTATATTCCTTAGCCAAGACTTTTTTTTCTAAACCTAGTATGAGAAAAGTTATATATAATATATATATTTACATCTCTCTCTCTCTCTCTCTCTCTCTCTCTATTATATATATATATATATATATATATATATATATATATATATATATATATATATATATATATTATATATATTGCAGTTACATTTGTTCATTTTTTGCTCTTTGCAGTGCATTTAGACCTAGGCCCCGTCAGACTTTGAAGATGTTGAGAGGATTGCAGTAATTTGCCAAGTATTTACTCTGTGTGTTTGGGGGAGGGGAGGGGTGTGGACCTAAGGAACTGTATACAGAAATAGGAGTTACATTTATATCATTCAGTGTGTTCACAGGGTTGGTGGACCTAGATGCATCTGACTTGGAAGATGTTGAAGGAACTGTAGTGCCTTTTAAGTATTCACTCTTGTGTGTGTGTGTGTGTGTGTGTGTGTGTGTGTGTGTGTGTGTGTGTGTGTGTGTGTGTGTGTGTGTGTGTTGGGGTGGGGGGTGGGGTTGGGGGCATGCACACATAGTTATACTGTTCCTATTCTGTGTTCTACAGGGTCGATGGACCTAGATTGATCAGACTTCGGAAATGTTGAGGGGACTACAATGTTTTGCTAAGCTAAGTATTCACTCTGTGTCTGTGTGTAAGATGAAGAGAGTTTATGGATGGATCATTTGTGTAGACACTGCAGGTATGTTTGTTCCTTCCCTGAGTGTGCAGTATTGTCAGACCTAAACAAATCTGACTTTGGAGATTTTCAATGGATTGCAGCGTTTTGCTAAGTATTCACTGTGTGTGGGGGGGGGGGGGGAGGGGATGGATGGGTTTGTGTGCAGAGATAGGAGTTAACATTTGTTCATTCAGTGTGTTTACAGGGTTGGTGAGCCAAGAGGCATCAGACTGAAGATGTTCAAGGGACTGCAGTGTTTTGGTAAGTATTCACTTTGTGTGTGCTGGGGTTTTTTTTTTTTTTTTTTTTTTTTTTTTTTTGTTTTTTTTTTTTGGGGGGAGGGGTTGTGGTGGTGGATGGGTTTGCCTACAGAAATAGGAGTTACATTTGTTCATTCATTGTGTTAATAAGGTTAGTGAACCTACATAGATCAGACTTTGAAGATTTTCAAGGGACTGCAGTATTTTGCTAAGTTAAGTATTCACTCTGTGTGTGTGTGTGTGTGTGTGTGTGTGTGTGTGTGTGTGTGTGTTGTGTGTGTGTGTGTGTGTGAGGGGAGAGAGGGGTGTGTGGAAAGGCAGGTGATGGTTGTGGATGAATTTGCAGACATCATAGTGACATTTGTTCATCTTTCTGTTCAGGGGGTTGTAGGACCTTGACGGATCAGACTTTGGAGATGTCAAGGAGACTGCAGTGTAATGCTAAGGTAGAATAAGAGATATAGTTTAATAATCGATCAAAATCTCAATATTGACAAATTGACCCCCACCTGCCTTTAATGGCTCCTAGCGCAAAATTAGGTAATGTGTTAAGGGACTCATTTTGTGGTGGAGCGTCACAAATACTAAAACTTTGTGAAAAATACTGAAAATTGCCATGAAAATACTGAAATCAGTAGTATGGGGGGACACACGTCTGCTGTCAGTAGGACAAGTAAAAATAAACAGCTTAGGCATATCCACTTTTTTTGTTGCCTGTTCACGCAGTAGCTATGAGTGGCAGTAAGAACATACCCCAAAGAGTGGAGAGTCAAGTAGAATTCCAGGGGTATGCTACAGTCTACTTTATTTTCAAAAGATGTAGCGTGATTTATTACATGAGTGCAAGATGATTGTGTGTGTGTGTTGACACTTTGGATGAGGGTAGAAAAGGTGACCAGCAAAGAAGGGTTGGTTTGTTGTTGTTGGTGGTTTTGTTGTTGTTGTTGTTTTTTTGTGTGTGTGTGGGTTTTTTTTGGGGGGGGTCCGCAAGCAATACTATACTGTGCTTTTATATAACTTTTCAGTCCTGAGAGATTTCTCTGTGTGTTAATTGAGCTTCTGTCTTCCAGAAGGGGACATAGCCACAAGAACAGTGCCACCTGTTTTTTTTTTTTTTTTAAATTTTCCTATGTGTGTGTGTATGTGTGTGTGTGTGTGTGTGTGTGTGTGTGTGTGTGTGTGTGTGTGGTGTGTGTGTGTGTGCGCAGTCATAGACATCATATTTACAATGGTTCACTTTTTGTGTTCATTATGTTCAGGGAACAGAGGAAGACGAGGGAAAGAGGCCATCAGATAGAGAGCTGGTGCAGCTTTCTCAGGTAGGTGTCCACGTGCATGTGCATGCATGTGACCATTTATATTTTGTAGGAATAGTTTCCTTATAAAAGCATATTTTTTTAACATAATTTTAACAGGGACAACTCTCTTGTTGCCGTGGGTTCTTTCACACGTGCTAAATCTGCGTTTCACACATGATCTTGGTTTATTGTCTCATCTGAAAGACTAGCACTGGGACCACTTTCACAGTCTAGTGGATGGGGAGAAAGTTTAGGCACAAAACAAGATTGAACCCAGACTTTTCCCTTTCTCTGCAGATGTATTAACTCTAGGCCATTGATCCACTGTTCGATTAAAAAAAAAACACCTGTTTAGTATATATATAGGCCTTGGTTTATATATATATACACATATATATATATATATACATATATATATATATATATATATATATAATATATATATATATATATATATATATATATATATTATATATATATATATATATATATATATGTAATTCACATTTGCTGTAATGACTACAATGAAAAAGACAACATTGCAAATTATAGGAACCCAAAAGTACTATGATATTCTCTCAGAAGAAGTGTTTAAAACATATTCCATTTTCTTTATATGACATTTTGCCTGTGTTCTTTTGTTGTGGCAACCAGGTAGGGATACTTAGACTCTGGGATGGGCACAGGATGTCCATTCTGCAGTGGTATTTGCCCATGTGGCACTTTTTATGGATATTTTTGTACTTTAACATGTTTGTTATTCTTTTTTACATTTTTTTTGTAATCTGGGGACGATGAGTAAAGCAGAATGGCTGGCGTCCTCAGCACAGCCCGGTATATTAAGGAATGAAATGATTTTTTGTTTTTTAATTTTATTTATTCTTTTATATCGAGGATAATGGAATAAGCGCTTGTGTGCTTTTTTACATCCAGTCCCCATGTGTATGCAGATTTGTAAATCTTGTCATCTGTTCCCACCGGCATACAATGGCCTACTCTTATGAAAAGCAGATCAGGATTTAATATGTGTGCAAGATGTTATGCAGTGTTCACACACAGGCCTTGGTTTATAGTCTCATCTGAAGGACTTTTGGGAGAGTGGAGTCAGCACTGATGTTAACTCCAGGAGAAAAATCTCCTCAAACAGGAATCAAACCGGTGTAGTCAAATTGCGAGCGCAATGTTCTGACCACTAGGCTATCCCGTTTAGGTATTGTGTTATTAAATGGGATTTTTTTCAGATGGACCATGTCAGATATTGAATGGTAGGAGGAGGAGTTGGTTTTGAGCTTGAAGTTGAAAGTTACTGGATCCACTGAAACTGAGTGAGATGACAGCCCTGATATGGCTTTTGTGGTTGGTAGGGCTGTAAACAGTATGGAATGGAATGGAAGAGGTGTTTAGATTTGATATTTGTCTTCTGTTGAGAAGGAAGAGAGATTGCAGATCATCGTAGACTAAAATGAATTTGTAGACTAAAATGAATTTGAAAATGCAGAATTTGTGTGTGGTAAAATTTGCTTCATTTTACTGTTATTTATTGACAGGTAGGAGGACAGACACCATCTCAGACTGGACAGGCTTGAGGCTGAATGAAGGAAGGAAGGACTGCCAGAAGCAGAAGGAAGGAAGACAGAAAAAGATGGAGAGAGAGAGAGGGCTGGTGGTCTGGTCAGCCATGGTGTCCCTGCAGTGAAGAAGACTGCCTGATACCCAATGTAAGAGAATTTTGTTGACATACCTTTTCTAAAAAAAACTCTATATATATTTGTTCATTGGCTATATACAGCTCTAAGGTTGAACAATGGTGAGATTTTGTGTATGCGACTGTTTTTGCCCACCATTGTCTGCTGCGTATGTTCGTGTTTTCTGTTACTCACTGATCATTGACATGAATCTTTAACATGCATATTTCATTTTCTGCATGTGCAAATAAGGGAATTAAAGCACCAACAGGTATGTGCTTGAAGTTGACCTGGAAGATTGTAAAAAACCGCCACCCTTAATTCACTAGATGCCGCTAGGATTTGAACCCATGACTTCATGGACCCATGGGATTGAGGTCAGACTGTGAACTACCTGGCTATAGTGTCCATCATATTGACATGGAAATGCTTAGATATATCTTAAAGCGCTTCAAACAAAATTTGCGTAATATAATAGATAGTGACATATATACATAAAAACCTAGCTATTCTAAAGTATTTGAAACAACATTTTCTGTAGGGTCTAGCCTTCATCAGGCAAGTAAAGGGACAGGCAGCAGTTCACAGCGACACTTTACTGTCATATTTTCTTGGGAATTTTGTCGTTTTCTTGTTTGTGTATATCACTTGTGAAAGAAGTGTGTTCAGGTGTGGTACTTAGTTATTGTTGTTGTGGTTGAAATCCAGGCAGTGGTAGTAGAAATGCTATTATTTGTTTTTATGTACGTGTATTGTATCGTATTGTATATCACAGTGAATTTCTTAGCATAAAATTTGGGCTGATATCCCTAAGAAAAACTTGTCATCAGTAGCAGCAGCACCCATGAAAATATCACATGTGTATTTATTTTCCAGTGGCTGGCTTTTGTTTTGGAAGAGTATTTTCCCAAAGACTACTCTTTTATTGCCATAGTAATAGCACTGTTTGTCACATAGGGGACTTTGCTTTATTGTCTCATTCTAAAGACAAGCACCCAGACCATCACTTGAGATCTTGTGAATGGGGAGAAATTTGTATTTTATACCACTTTATGTCACAGGAAATTTCTCTGCATGAAATTCAGGCTGCTCTCCCCAGGGAGAGCGCGTTGCCACAAGTGCAGCGCATACCTTTTTTTCTTCTTTTTCCTGCATGCAACTGTATTTGTTTCCCTACCAGAGTGGCTTTTTTCTACAGAAATTTGCCAGGGTCAGCTCCCTTGTTGCCCTGGGTTCTTTTATGTGTGCTAAATAGTGATGTGAAACACACAGGACCTCGGTTTATCGTCTCATCTGAAAGACTAGCGCCCAGACCACCACTCAGGGTCTAAAAATTCTGAGATTCAACCTATCTACTGTTGGCCGCCGCTCTTTCTCTATTTCTGGTCCATCAATCTGGAACGACCTCCCTCTCTCCCTTCGGCAAAAGCCTACATATGACACTTTTAAATCCAACCTCAAGACACACTTGTTTCAAACCTAAGATTTTTTGCCTTCTGTTTTCATCTCCTATTTGTCCCTGCCTTCAACAATTGAAATTCCATTCACCCTGTCAAAATGTATAACCTCTATAAGTGTGTGTGTGTGTGTGTGTGTGTGTGTGTGTGTGTGTGTGTGTGTGTGTGTGTGTGTGTGTGTGCGTGTGTGTGGCGCGTGCGCGCGCGCGCGCGTGTGTGTGCTTTCGAATTTGCTAGAATTATTTATTGTCATTGGTTGTTTGTTGTGAGGGTCAA
>CM060341.1:36473843-36478843 GCA_030674155.1 Stramonita haemastoma | reverse complement strand
CTGACAGCCTGGTGGTTAATTAAAGCATTGCACTGACAGTCTGGTGGTTAAAGCATTGCACTGACAGCCTGGTGGTTAAAGCATTGCACTGACAGCCTGGTGGTTAATTAAAACATTGCCCTGACAGCCTGGTGGTTAAAGCATTGCACTGACAGCCTGGTGGTTAAAGCATTGCACTGACAGCCTGGTGGTTAATTAAAGCATTGCACTGACAGCCTGGTGGTTAAAGCATTGCACTGACAGCCTGGTGGTTAAAGCATTGCACTGACAGCCTGGTGGTTAAAGCATTGCACTGACAGCCTGGTGGTTAAAGCATTGCCCTGACAGCCTGGTGGTTAAAGCATTGCACTGACAGCCTGGTGGTTAATTAAAGCATTGCACTGACAGCCTGGTGGTTAATTAAAGCATTGCACTGACAGCCTGGTGGTTAAAGCATTGCACTGACAGCCTGGTGGTTAAAGCATTGTCCTGACAGCCTGGTGGTTAATTAAAGCATTGCACTGACAGCCTGGTGGTTAAAGCATTGCACTGACAGCCTGGTGGTTAAAGCATTGCACTGACAGCCTGGTGGTTAAAGCATTGCCCTGACAGCCTGGTGGTTAAAGCATTGCACTGACAGCCTGGTGGTTAAAGCATTGCACTGACAGCCTGGTGGTTAATTAAAGCATTGCCCTGACAGCCTGGTGGTTAATTAAAGCATTGCACTGACAGCCTGGTGGTTAATTAAAGCATTGCACTGACAGCCTGGTGGTTAATTAAAGCATTGCACTGACAGCCTGGTGGTTAAAGCATTGCACTGACAGCCTGGTGGTTAATTAAAGCATTGCACTGACAGCCTGGTGGTTAAAGCATTGCACTGACAGCCTGGTGGTTAAAGCATTGCACTGACAGCCTGGTGGTTAAAGCATTGCCCTGACAGCCTGGTGGTTAAAGCATTGCACTGACAGCCTGGTGGTTAATTAAAGCATTGCACTGACAGCCTGGTGGTTAAAGCATTGCACTGACAGCCTGGTGGTTAATTAAAGCATTGCACTGACAGCCTGGTGGTTAATTAAAGCATTGCACTGACAGCCTGGTGGTTAATTAAAGCATTGCACTGACAGCCTGGTGGTTAAAGCATTGCACTGACAGCCTGGTGGTTAAAGCATTGCCCTGACAGCCTGGTGGTTAAAGCATTGCACTGACAGCCTGGTGGTTAAAGCATTGCCCTGACAGCCTGGTGGTTAAAGCATTCCACTGACAGCCTGGTGGTTAATTAAAGCATTGCACTGACAGTCTGGTGGTTAAAGCATTGCACTGACAGTCTGGTGGTTAAAGCATTGCACTGACAGCCTGGTGGTTAAAGCATTGCACTGATAGTCTGGTGGTTAAAGCATTGCACTGACAGTCTGGTGGTTAAAGCATTGCACTGACAGTCTGGGATTGAACCAACACTGAGATCCCGTTGGAACAGATTTTTACCTTGGAGTTAACCTCAGTTGTCAACTGCACTCCCTCCTAAATCCTGTAGATGAGAGTATAAATCTTGATCTCATGTGTGAATGCATGCAGAACATCTAGTGCACATGTTAAAACCTGTTCCAGATTTCGGAAGAGTAGGCAATATGTTCCAGTGGGAATGGATAATCGACAAAAACCTCATGCAACAGTGCCGTGTTTAGACATCATCCCCAAAGTCAGAATGCAGCTACCTTAATGGTGGATAGTACAGTGACATACACAAAATCTCATCATTGTTCAACACTGGAACTCCAGCTGAGGAATGTGGAAAAAAGCACACAAAAGGAAAAACCCCCTTCTCCCCCCTCTAAAAAAGAAGCCTCAATCTGTCAGATTCTGAGCTGTTGTTGTTGTTTTGTTTTTTTAATTGTTGTTTTACTTCTGCGAAGAGATACATTAAAATGCAATGGAAAATGCTGAATTTCATTTTCTTTTTCTTTATAATCTGATTCATAGATGGAGGACAGCCCTGGGACTGGGGACAGAGGGCTGGTGGTCAAGTCATCCCTGGTGCCCTACAGCCATGAGACTGCAGCACCTGTCATGTAAGGATGGTGACTTTTTACTCTTTTTTTGCATTCTCCATTCCTCGAGTAGAGTTCAGTGAGAGAATTACATATGCGACTGTCTTCCTTCCCCCTACCTCCCCTCCCATTAAACTGGACTATAAACCAGAAGATATAGGATTGCATGGGTGATTTTCCTTCTGTTTCAAATGGCGATTTTCAGATTACATTTTTTTTTGTAAAGGAATACTAAACTGTAGGTTTCGCATCCTTTTGAAAATAAGCTGTGACAAAAACCTCTTGGAAAACGCTTGAAAGTTGATGTTAATTTGTCTTTTAAAAGTATTCTCATTAAGGATGATGATGATAAACTAAAGATACATTATTGTGCAGAAAATAAATGTTCAAATGCATGCGAGTGTGCAGATGAAGCAAACTAGGAATAACCGAGAATAAACTCTTGAAGGAGGTAAATATTCATGTGGCACATGCACAGTAAGTCTTTGGAAGTCATTGATCAATCTCCGATGGACTTTTGTCTTTAAAAGTTCAAAACAACAATGCAGGGCAAAAACTGTGCATTCAATCTGTGTAACAGACAAAAGCAGAGCTTGGAGGCTATACAATAATATTAATAATATTATTATCATCTACTAATATTGGTAAAGTAGAAAAAAGTGGTTTTGCTGTAGGTGTGATAAAACACATAGGCCTGCAGGAGTTGGGGGGGGGGGGGGGGGGGGGGCAGGAAACTGAAGATTACTACCAAGAGCAGATTTCACACATAGTTTTGGATTTAAGTTGCTACAAATCAGATACACAGTAACAAAATTAGACGCAAAATTGGTGCCTAACCCCGGAGCGGAGCGTAAATTAAATATAAGTGCTGGTTTTGTAAACGACATGATCAAGGCAAGTGAACATTGTACCTTTGGTTTCCATATTCCAGTGCAGCATTCTTTTGTGGACTGATATTGATTGGTAGTTGTAGTTATGAACTTCGCAATTTTTTTAAAACTAGATAATTGTAAACGTTTTAGTAGCTCAGATGTTCTGCCTAAAAAGTAAAAGTATTTAAGTGAAATGATCTCTCATATCTCCCAGGACCTCAGATTTATAGTGTCATCCAAAACATCAAACTGGGAAGAAATAGCAGGGTTGGGAATATAACGTAGAATCTCCTGCTTGTTAGCAGGTGAACATCTTGACATCCTGCCACTTTCCTTCCTAGTGATGACATGATTATTCTGTGTGTTGTTTTAGGTAGTGAGTGACTGATGTGTCACTTGTGGTGTGTGCAGTGTGACTGATGTGTCACTTGTGGTGTGTGCAGTGTGACTGATGTGTCACTTGTGGTGTGTGCAGTGTTAGGTAGTGACTGATGTGTTACTTGTGGTGTGTGTGCAGTGTGACTGATGTGTCACTTGTGGTGTGTGCAGTGTGACTGATGTGTCACTTGTGGTGTGTGCAGTGTTAGGTAGTGACTGATGTGTCACTTGTGGTGTGTGCAGTGTGACTGATGTGTCACTTGTGGTGTGTGCCGTGTGACTGATGTGTCATTTGTGGTGTGTGCAGTGTGACTGATGTGTCACTTGTGTGTGTGCAGTGTGACTGATGTGTCACTTGTGTGTGTGCAGTGTGACTGATGTGTCATTTGTGGTGTGTGCAGTGTGACTGATGTGTCACTTGTGTGTGTGCAGTGTGACTGATGTGTCATTTGTGGTGTGTGCAGTGTGACTGATGTGTCACTTGTGGTGTGTGCAGTGTGACTGATGTGTCACTTGTGGTGTGTGCAGTGTGACTGATGTGTCACTTGTGGTGTGTGCAGTGTGACTGATGTGTCACTTGTGGTGTGTGCAGTGTGACTGATGTGTCACTTGTGTGTGCAGTGTGACTGATGTGTCACTTGTGGTGTGTGCAGTGACTGATGTGTCACTTGTGGTGTGTGCAGATGGTGTCTGTCCAGGCATGAGGGAAGGAAGAGGGGGCAGGCAGCACATGCCTGTTGTACCCCCAGACCACAGCAGCAGGGGCAGACAACTGCACACAACTCCCTTCATTCAGAAAAATGGCAGGGAGGGCTGGCTCTGAAGCCTTTCCAGAAGGACAGTGAATAATGGCGTCAGTTTTAGTTTAGAAAGCAGCAGTGTTTTCCATGGCTTCAGTTTTAGCACTGGGAGGTCGATGTGACAAAAGAGCACAGCCACTTTAAAAAAAAAATGTTCCGCCAGAGATAGGAGTTTTCTTTCTGAATCTTGTCATACGAAGCGAAAAAGTGTCGCACTGTACCTGACAAGTCGAGCCCAGCACATCCAACTTTGGCATGGGAGAGAATTGAAATCTTGTTCATGTTAATGGGCTGAAGTTTAAGTTGTTTGGAATTCTGCTTTAGCACCGCACCAGTGGTCAAACTGAAGCTGTGGACAGTGTTACTTTGTTTCATCATCATTCCCCCTTCCCCCAAAAATATAAAACACTCCAGTGCTGATCTATAGCATCCTCATTCCCATCATTCCCTGCCCCCATTCCCTCCTCCCCCTCCTGCTTGCATCCCTGTGAAGGGGACTTGCCAATGCACATGGTGTTGCCTGTTTGTGAGGTGTGTGAGTGAGTGTGCAGGGGTGTGTTATACACTTAAAAACTTGTTATTCCTAAGCTAAAGCTCTGAGGTTCACCAACAGGAAGATTATCTCAACTGCGACCATTTTTGCGTCCGTCATAAAGGTGGACTAATTCTGACTTGGGGGGATGTGTTATAAATGGGTCATCAAAATGGGACACTGCTAAAATAAATCCATGACACTAAACAACACTGCTAAAATAATCCATGACACTACACACACTGCTAAAATATATCATTGGCACTACACTGCGCTGCTAAAATAAATCCAGGACACTAACACTACACTGCTAAAATAAATCATGACACTACACTACACTGCTAAAATATAATATGTAAAACTACAGTACACCTACTTTGCTAAACTAAATCCT
>CM060341.1:36433843-36468843 GCA_030674155.1 Stramonita haemastoma | reverse complement strand
AAATGCACTTCACTGCACCCACACTGATAAAAATTAACAACCCCCCATAAAACAGCCCTAGATCTACACTGCTAAAAATGAGCCATATTTAACTGCACTACACACTTTTTAAAAATTTTATTTTATTTTATACCACTTTATGTCACAGCAGATTTCTCTGCTTGAAATTCGGGCTACTCTCCCCCAGACAGCAGTTGCCACAAGTGCAGCGCCTACCCATCATTTTTTCCCCTCAGGGATGGTGTCTAAACACGACACCTGTGTACATGCTGTTTTTTTTTTGTTGAAATAATTTTGTCATCCCTCCTACCAGCACACGATTGCCTGCTCTTCCGAAAGGCGGAAGGGTAACGTGTGGGCAAGATGTTCTGCATACATTGCACGGGGCCTTGGTTTATAGTCTCATCCAATGACTTTGACATTCAGTTCGACTTTTTTGTCAAACTGGGAATAAAGGGCGAGGCTGGGTACGAACCCAGAACCTCACGGTTCACTTGTTGGCAGGCGAATGTCTTAACCATCCTGTCACCTTCCTTCCCTTTGCACTACTTAAAGTAAACCTCTGATACTGCACCACACTTACACTGTTAACCCTACATGTGTGCCAGTGGGAACAGACAACAAGATGAATAAAACTGCATACACATGGGGACTGGATGTAAAAAAGCACATGAGTGCGTATTCCATTATCCTGGATATAAAAGAATATTCAGTTGGCCTCTGTCAGTGGTGTTCACTATGGAATGCACGCCAGAAGAAAGGTCATTAATTGTTCAGCGACAGCCCTGGCTGTGGCTGGTCAGTCCAATGCGGGAGTGGCAGTCTCTGTCGCATCTGATGCAGATGTGGCTTGTTGAGGTGGTTGGAGTAAAGCCTTCGGCTTGGCTCTCTTTTTGTTTGCTGCCTTGTGGGTCTTTTCTTCACCACACTTCAGCTGTTTGTGGAGAACACTGCTCCATTTGCTGAGGTCAGCCACTACCTCCTCCTAGTTCTCTGTGTTGATGTCCAGGGCTTTCATGCCAGATAAATAAATAAATAACACGCACACACACACACACGCACACATGCATCTTGATACTGCAAGTACTCTGTTAATTAAGATACTCCCCACACCCACCCACAATAGGACACACTAGTCACACTGCTATAAATAAAAATCGTCCATGGATCTAGGCTACATTCCCAAAAAATCCCAACCCAAAACACTTCTACAACACTCTAACCAAAATTATACTGCTAGAAAAGATACTACAACCCATGCTATAGTTACACTGAAGAGAGAAATAAGCGCATGATACCACCATGATGCCCTAACACCAGAATAGACACACCCACAACACTAAGCTACAGTTACACTGCTCCAATAAAATAGATACATGTATAAAAATATTCTACACTTACATTGCTAAAATGAACACATCCATAATACCATGCTATAGTTACCCTGCTACAATACCTACATCTACCACTCTATAGCTACGCTACTAAAATGATTATATCCATAACTTAAAATGGCAGATAGGCTACAGAGCTAAAATGAAAAATCAGCAGTAAACAGTTATGTACTATTCACCCTCTTCTCTTTCCCCTCAGAGCTTTTAAAATGAAATAGCACGGAAAATATCGTGGTTATGATAATTCTCACCAGTTGCGGACATAAATACTAACTATCCCTGACCCCTCCTCCTCTAAAAACACCCCCACAGACTTTTACTGTTTTGTTTTCTGTGTAAAGCCAGTTTGCCACAGATAGCTGTACAGTTAAAGGGAAGTAGCCCGTCAAATACTTCAAATTAAATAGTACTAGAAAAGTGGCTTCCCTTTAAATGCTTGACGCACTTCTTCTGAGACGATGGGAGGCGACAGAGCTGTAGTTTCATTCATTCATTCTTTCATTTCGAGGACAATGGAATGAACACTCGTGTGCTTTTTTTAAATTTTTCTTTTTAAATCCAGTCCCCGTGTGTAAACAGTTTTGAACTCTGTGTGTGTGTGTGTGTGTGTGTGTGTGTGTGTGTGTGTGTGTGTGTGTGTGTGTGTGTGTGTTCAATTTCTTTTAACGTCTTTTCACAAATTGTGTTATTAGACGGAAATGAGAGAGAGACAAAGACAAAGAAAGACAGAGGGGAAGGGTGTGTGAATGTCAGGGAGGAGGGTGTTGTTGGTAATGTATGGAAGATGGAATTTCAGGGATCAAAAGGGCCTACATGTGGATTGATAAAAAACCTTAACGTTACCTACCTATTAAACTATAATGAACAAAAAGGAAAATGCAGATCTAACAATTCCTAACAAAAACAGTAATTCCAACGAAAAAATATAAGGTAATTTCACCTGAGAAAAAAAGTTGTAAGTAGCCCCCCCCCCCCCCCCCCCCCCCCCCCCAAAAAAAAGAACGAAACACCACCGACAATAAGAACAAATTAAAAAAATTTTAAAAGCTACCCCCACCCCCCAACAACAACAACAACACACACACACACACACACACACACACAAATATATCAAACATAAACAAAAGACCACCCAATCCCCCAAACCAAGAACGAGAATTCCCAACAACAGCAAGGAGAAGCCAATTATGACCATTATCACCCCCCCCCCCCTCCCTTCCACAAGAAACGACCAAAATAAACAATAGGTATAACAAAAAAATATTTGTGTGTGCTCCTACCCAGAGTGAGTGTTCTGTGGGCTCAGTAGGAAGATTGGGACCACACAGTCGAACATCATCCACTTTCCGGATGAGAATTTGAGAGTGTTGCAGGTGTCTGTATCTCTCGGGCCTGGTTTACGCTGGGATATATTATGACTGTAAGCGTAGAGTAAAGCCCTGTCAAATAGTCTCAAAGCCGATGCACTTCCACAGCCGCATCATTAAATCATCCTCATCATCATTGATCATCATGCAATAATAAAGATTGCCTCTGATGCGGTGGCCCCGTTGCTCTGGTCTCATGGTGACCTCAGATTTGGTTTGCCCATACACTTCTGAGCCTGTGGTGAGTTTGTGTCAAAGTCTTTGGGGTAGGAGGTTCGCGGGGGACAGTAGTTGGAGGGATGTTGTGGTGGTCGCCACCTCAGGTGGGTGACTCACTGTCTGGCTCTGTGACTGAGCTAATACTGACGTTAGTAGGGGCTTAGTAGGGGGTGTCCTGCGTATGTTTGTTCAGAACAGGCACCAATGAACACCACCAAAGTGACCCAGCAGAAGTGCAGGGCCCCTCTGGCTGGTGGCACCACGGCGGCCTACTGTTGATGGACTTCCTGTGGACTCCTGACCCGGGGGGTGAGGCACAATGAATCTGGGTAGGGCTGCGGCGGGAAGATTGACATGAGCGGCTTGGGAGCAACCGGACGGGGACGTCACAGAAGACGAGAAAGTAAAAAAAAAACAACTGAAATATAGCAAAGAAATCCCAATGTTTAAGTTGATGGCAGGAGTTGTCCCTGCATCCTTAAGAGATCAGTTCCAAATCAATCATTCCAGAAATACTGAAAAGCCGAGTGTCCGAATCCCAAGAATACACTTGTTCAAGTATGGTACCGTACGCATACTCCCTCCTCTACCATCTCCGACGTGTGTGGCGCCGGACTTGTGGTGACACCGCGGCCCTGAAGAGCTCAGAAAGGTGGTTTGTCGGGAGGAAATCGGGTACAGTGTACGCACCGAAAACCAAGCAGGACGCACAATAATAATGACAATATACTGCAATATGATGCCCCGACTTTTGTACGGTTACAGACCCAGAGGCACCAGGACAGAATGGCACCGTGTGCATACCCCCTCCCCAAACATCTCCGACGTGTGTAGCGCCGGACTTGTGGTGACACCGCGGCCCTGAAGAGCTGAGAAAGGTAGTTTGTCGGGAGGAAATCGGGTACAGTGTACGCACCGAAAACCAAGCAGGACGCACAATAATAATGACAATATACAGCAATAGGATCCACCAGGGCAAAGTGCAGGCCCCCACGCCACATGCGCGCACGCAAACAAACGCACTGACAAACATCGGCGCGCGCGTGCGTGCGCGCATGCATACCCAACCCCCTACCAAAAAAGTGCGGTTTGGGGCAAAGACGGGACCCAAAGAACCGTTTTCGGGCCCGCCCTGCCCGAACTTTTGCACGGTTACAGACCCCAAGGCACCAGGACAGAATGGCTCCGTGTTCATACCCCCTCCCCTAACATCTCCGACGTGTGTGGCACCGGACTTGAGGTGACACCGCGGCCCTCAAGAGCTGAGAAAGGTAGTTTGTCGGGAGGAAATCGGGTACAGTGTACGCACCGAAAACCAAGCAGGACACACAATAATAATGACAGTATACAGCAATAGGATGCACCAGGGCAAAGTGCAGGCCCCCCGCCACATGCGCGCACACAAACAAACGCACCGACAAACACCAGCGCGCAAGCGCGTGCGCGCATACATACCCAACCCCCTACCCAAAAAGTGAGGTTTGGGGCAAAGACGGGACCCAAAGAACCGTTTTCGGGCCCGTCCTGCCCCGACTTTTGCACGGTTACAGACCCCAAGGCACCAGGACAGAATGGAACTGTGTGCATACCCCCTCCCCAAACATCTCCGACGTGTGTGGCGCCGGACCTGTGGCGACACCGCAGCCCTCAAGAGCTGAGAAAGGTAATTTGTCGGGAGGAAATCGGGTACAGTGTACGCACCGAAAACCAAGCAGGACGCACAATAATAATGACAATATACAGCAATAGGATGCACCAGGGCAAAGTGCAGGCCCCCCGCCACATGCGCGCACACAAACAAACGCACCGACAAACACCAGCGCGCGCGCGCGTGCGCGCATGCATACCCAACCCCCTACCCAAAAAGTGCGGTTTGCGGCAAAGACGGGACCCAAAGAACCGTTTTCGGGCCCGTCCTGCCCCGACTTTTGCACGGTTACAGACCCCAAGGCACCAGGACAGAATGGCACCGTGTGCATACCCCCTCCCCTAACATCTCCGACGTGTGTGGCGCCGGACCTGTGGCGACACCGCGGCCCTCAAGAGCTGAGAAAGGTAGTTTGTCGGGAGGAAATCGGGTACAGTGTACGCACCGAAAACCAAGCAGGACGCACAATAATAATGACAATATACAGCAATAGGATGCACCAGGGCAAAGTGCAGGCCCCCCGCCACATGCGCGCACACAAACAAACGCACCGACAAACACCAGCGCGCGCGCGCGTGCGCGCATGCATACCCAACCCCCTACCCAAAAAGTGCGGTTTGCGGCAAAGACGGGACCCAAAGAACGTTTTCGGGCCCGTCCTGCCCCGACTTTTGCACGGTTACAGACCCCAAGGCACCAGGACAGAATGGCACCGTGTGCATACCCTCCCTAACATCTCCGCGTGTGTGGCGCCGGACCTGTGGCGACACCGCGCCCTCAAGGCTGAGAAAGGTGTTGTCGAGGAAATCGGTACAGTGTACGCACCGAAAACCAAGCAGGACGCACAAAATAATGACATATACAGCAATAGATGCCCAGGCAAAGTGCAGGGCCCCCGCCACATGCGCGCACACAAACAAACGCACCGCAACACCAGCGCGCGCGCGCGGCGCGCATGCATACCCAACCCCTACCAAAAAGTGCGGTTTGCGGCAAAGACGGGACCAAAGAACGTTTCGGGCCCGTCCGCCCGACTTTTGCACGGTTACAGACCCCAAGGCACCAGGACAGAATGGCACCGTTGCATACCCCCTCCCTAACATCTCCGACGTGTGTGGCGCCGACCTGTGCGACACCGCGCCTCAAGAGCTGAGAAAGTAGTTTGTCGGAGGAAATCGGGTTCAGTGTACGCACCGAAAACCAAGCAGGACGCACAATAATAATGACAATATACAGCAATTGATGCACCAGGGCAAAGTGCAGGCCCCCCGCCACATGCGCGCACACAAACAAACGCACTGACAAACACCAGCGCGCGCGCGCGTGCGCGCATGCATACCCAACCCCCTACCCAAAAAATGCGGTTTGCGGCAAAGACGGGACCCAAAGAAGCGTTTTCGGGCCCGTCCTGCCCCGACTTTTGCACGGTTACAGACCCCAAGGCACCAGGACAGAATGGCACCGCATGCATACTCCCTCCCCTAACATCTCCGACGTGTGTGGCGCCGGACCTGTGGCGACACCGCAGCCCTCAAGAGCTGAGAAAGGTAGCTTGTCGCGAGGAAATCGGGTTCAGTGTGCGCACCGAAAACCAAGCAGGACGCACAATAATAATGACAATATACAGCAATTTGATGCACCAGGGCAAAGTGCAGGCCCCCCGCCACATGCGCGCACACAAACAAACGCACTGACAAACACCAGCGCGCGCGCGCGTGCGCGCATGCATACCCTAACCCCCTACCCAAAAAGTGCGGTTTGCGGCAAAGACGGGACCCAAAGAAGCGTTTTCGGGCCCGTCCTGCCCCGACTTTTGCACGGTTACAGACCCCAAGGCACCAGGACAGAATGGCACCGCATGCATACCCTCCCCTAACACTCCGACGTGTGTGGCGCGGACTGGCGACACGCACCCTCAGAGCTGAGAAAGTAGTTGTCGAGGAATCGGTCAGTGTGCCACCGAAACCAAGCAGGACGCACAATAATAACAATAACAGCAATGATGCACCAGGCAAAGTGCAGGCCCCCGCCACATGCGCGCACACAAACAAAGCACTGACAAACACCAGCGCGCGCGCGCGTGCGCGCATGCATACCCTACCCCTACCAAAAATGCGGTTTGCGGCAAAGACGGGACCCAAGAAGCGTTTGGCCCGTCCGCCCCGACTTTTGCACGGTTACAGACCCCAAGCACCAGGACAGAATGGCACCGCATGCATACCCCTCCCCTAACATCTCCGACGTTGTGGCGCCGGACTTGTGGCGACACCGCAGCCCTCAAGAGCTGAGAAAGGTAGCTTGTCGCGAGGAAATCGGGTTCAGTGTGCGCACCGAAAACCAAGCAGACGCACAAAATAATGACAATATACAGCAATTTGATGCACCAGGGCAAAGTGCAGGCCCCCCGCCACATGCGCGCACACAAACAAACGCACTGACAAACACCAGCGCGCGCGCGCGTGCGCGCATGCATAACCCTACCCCTACCCAAAAATGCGGTTTGCGGCAAAGACGGACCCAAAGAAGCGTTTTCGGCCCGTCCTGCCCCGACTTTTGCACGGTACAGACCCAAGCACCAGGACAGAATGGCACCGCATGCATACCCCTCCCCAACATCTCCGACGTGTGTGGCGCCGGACTTGTGGCGACACCGCACCCTCAAGAGCTGAGAAAGGTAGCTTGTCGCGAGGAAATCGGGTTCAGTGTCGCACCGAAAACCAAGCAGACGCACAATAATAATGACAATACAGCAATTTGATGCACCAGGCAAAGTGCAGCCCCCCCCACATGCGCGCACACAAACAAAGCACTGACAAACACCAGCGCGCGCGCGCGTGCGCGCATGCATACCCACCCCTACCAAAAATGCGTTTGCGGCAAAGACGGGACCCAAAGAAGCGTTTTGGCCCTCCTGCCCCGACTTTTGCACGTTACAGACCCCAAGCACCAGGACAAATGCACCGCATGCATACCCTCCCCTACATCTCCGACGTGTGTGCGCCGACGTGCGACACCGCAGCCCTCAAGAGCTGAGAAAGGTAGCTTGTCCGAGGAAATCGGGTTCAGTGTGCGCACCGAAAACCAAGCAGGACGCACAATAATAATGACAATATACAGCAATTGATGCACCAGGGCAAAGTGCAGCCCCGCCACATGCGCGCACACAAACAAACGCACTGACAAACACCAGCGCCGCGCGCGCGTGCGCGCATGCATACCCACCCCCTACCCAAAAATGCGGTTGCGGCAAAGACGGGACCCAAAGAAGCGGTTTCGGGCCCGTCCTGCCCCGACTTTTGCACGGTTACAGACCCCAAGGCACCAGACAATGGCACCGCATGCATACTCCCTCCCCTAACATCTCCGACGTGTGTGGCGCCGGACTTGTGGCGACACCCAGCAGCCCTCAAGAGCTGAGAAAGGTAGCATGTCGCGAGAAATCGGGTTCAGCATTGTGACGCACCGAAAACCAAGCAGACGCACAATAATAATGACAATAACAGCAATACGATGCACCAGCAAAGTGCAGGCCCCCCGCCACATGCGCGCACACAAAAACAAACGCACGACAAACACCAGCGCGCGCGCGTCGCCGCATGCATACCCAACCCCTACCCAAAAATGCGGTTTGCGGCAAAGACGGGACCCAAAGACGTTTTCGGGCCCGTCCTGCCCCGACTTTTGCACGGTACAGACCCAAGGCCAGGACAGATGGCACCGAACAACTCCCTACCTAACATCTCCGAGTGTTGGGCACCTGGGCAAACCCGCCCTCAAGAGCTGAGAAAGTACTGTCGCGAGAAACGGGTCAGTGTGCGCACCGAAACCAAGCAGCGCACAAAATAATGACAATATACAGGCAAAGAAGCCAGGGCCCGTCATGCCCCCCTGCACTGCGGCACACAAACAAAGCACCAGCAAACACCAGCGCACGCGCGCGTGCGCCTGCATACCCTGACCCCTACCAAAAGGACGGTTGCGGCAAGACGGACAAAAGAGTCGTTTTGGGCCCGTCCTGCCCCGACTTGCACGGTTACAGACCAAGCAACCAGGACAGATGCACCGGCAGCAGCCCCCCCCAACATCTCCGACGTGATGGCGCCGGACTTGTGCACACCGCAGCCCTCAAGGCGAGAAAGGCAGCTTGTCGCAGAAATCGGTTGCGTGCAAAGCGACCCAAAACCAATGGACGCACAATAATAAGACAATTTACAGCAATTATGCCCAGGCAAAGTGCAGGCCCCCGCCCATGCCCGCACACAAACAACATCCCGACAACACGCGCGCGGCGGCGTGCCGCATGCTCCCAACCCCTACCAAAAATGCGGTTGCGGCAAAGGGGACCCAAAAGAAGCTTTTGCCCGTCTGCGCCGACTTTTGCACGGTTACAGACCCCAGCACCAGGACAGAATGGCACCGCATGCATACTCCCTCCCCTAACATCTCCGCGGGGTGGCGCCGACTTGGCGACCCCCCCAATGAGTGCTGAGAAAGGAGTTCGCGAGGAAATGGGTTCAGTGTCGCACCGAAAACCAAGCAGGACGCACAATAATAATGACAATATACAGCAATTTGATGCACCAGGGCAAAGTGCAGGCCCCCGCCACATGCGCGCACACAAACAAAACGCACTGACAAACACCAGCGCGCGCGCGCGTGCGCGCATGCATACCCTACCCCCTACCCAAAAAATGCGGTTTGCGGCAAAGACGGGACCCAAGAAGCGTTTTCGGGCCCGTCCTGCCCCGACTTTTGCACGGTTACAGACCCCAAGGCACCAGGACAGAATGGCCCGCATGCATACTCCCTCCCCTAACATCTCCGACGTGTGTGGCGCCGGACTGTGGCGACACGCAGCCCTCAGAGCTGAGAAAGGTAGCTTGTCGCGAGGAAATCGGGTTCAGTGTGCGCACCGAAAACCAAGCAGGACGCACAATAATAATGACAATATACAGCAATTTGATGCACCCAGGGCAAAGTGCAGGCCCCCGCCACATGCGCGCACACAAACAAACGCACTGACAAACACCAGCGCGCGCGCGCGTGCGCGCATGCATACCCTACCCCCTACCCAAAAATGCGGTTTGCGGCAAAGACGGACCCAAGAAGCGTTTTCGGGCCCGTCCTGCCCCGACTTTTGCACGGTTACAGACCCAGGCACCAGGACAGAATGGCACCGCATGCATACTCCCTCCCCTAACATCTCCGACGTGTGTGGCGCCGGACTTGTGGCGACACCGCAGCCCTCAAGAGCTGAGAAAGTAGCTTGTCGCGAGGAAATCGGGTTCAGTGTGCGCACCGAAAACAAGCAGGACGCACAATAATAATGACAATATACAGCAATTGATGCACCGGGCAAAGTGCAGGCCCCCGCCACATGCGCGCACACAAACAAAGCACTGACAAAACACCAGCGCGCGCGCGCGTGCGCGCATGCATACCCTACCCCCTACCAAAAAGTGCGGTTTTGCGGCAAGACGGGACCCAAAGAAGCGTTTTTCGGGCCCGTCCTGCCCCGACTTTTGCACGGTTACAGACCCCAAGGCACCAGGACAGAATGGCACCGCATGCATACTCCCTCCCCTAACATCTCCGACGTGTGTGGCGCCGGACTTGTGGCGACACCGCAGCCCTCAAGAGCTGAGAAAGGTAGCTTGTCGCGAGGAAATCGGGTTCAGTGTGCGCACCGAAAACCAAGCAGGACGCACAATAATAATGACAATATACAGCAATTTGATGCACCAGGCAAAGTGCAGGCCCCCCGCCACATGCGCGCACACAAACAAAGCACTGACAAACACCAGCGCGCGCGCGCGTGCGCGCATGCATACCCTACCCCCTACCAAAAAATGGCGGTTTGCGGCAAAGACGGGACCCAAAGAAGCGTTTTCGGGCCCGTCCTGCCCCGACTTTTGCACGGTTACAGACCCCAAGCACAGGACAGAATGGCACCGCATGCATACTCCCTCCCCTAACATCTCCGACGTGTGTGGCGCCGGACTTGTGGCGACACCGCAGCCCTCAAGAGCTGAGAAAGGTAGCTTGTCGCGAGGAAATCGGGTTCAGTGTGCGCACCGAAAACCAAGCAGGACGCACAATAATAATGACAATATACAGCAATTTGATGCACCAGGGCAAAGTGCAGGCCCCCCGCCACATGCGCGCACACAAACAAACGCACTGACAAACACCAGCGCGCGCGCGCGTGCGCGCATGCATACCCTACCCCCTACCCAAAAAATGCGGTTTGCGGCAAAGACGGGACCCAAAGAAGCGTTTTCGGCCCGTCCTGCCCCGACTTTTGCACGGTTACAGACCCCAAGGCACCAGGACAGAATGGCACCGCATGCATACTCCCTCCCCTAACATCTCCGACGTGTGTGGCGCCGGACTTGTGGCGACACCGCAGCCCTCAAGAGCTGAGAAAGGTAGCTTGTCGCGAGGAAATCGGGTTCAGTGTGCGCACCGAAAACCAAGCAGGACGCACAATAATAATGACAATATACAGCAATTTGATGCACCAGGGCAAAGTGCAGGCCCCCCGCCACATGCGCGCACACAAACAAATGCACTGACAAACACCAGCGCGCGCGCGCGTGCGCGCATGCATACCCTACCCCCTATCCAAAAAGTGCGGTTTGCGGCAAAGACGGGACCCAAAGAAGCGTTTTCGGGCCCGTCCTGCCCCGACTTTTGCACGGTTACAGACCCCAAGCCACCAGGACAGAATGGCACCGCATGCATACTCCCTCCCCTAACATCTCCGACGTGTGTGGCGCCGGACTTGTGGCGACACCGCAGCCCTCAAGAGCTGAGAAAGGTAGCTTGTCGCGAGGAAATCGGGTTCAGTGTGCGCACCGAAAACCAAGCAGGACGCACAATAATAATGACAATATACAGCAATTTGATGCACCAGGGCAAAGTGCAGGCCCCCGCCACATGCGCGCACACAAACAAACGCACTGACAAACACCAGCGCGCGCGCGCGTGCGCGCATGCATACCCTACCCCTACCCAAAAAAATGCGGTTTGCGGCAAAGACGGGACCCAAAGAAGCGTTTTCGGGCCCGTCCTGCCCCGACTTTTGCACGGTTACAGACCCCAAGGCACCAGGACAGAATGGCACCGCATGCATACTCCCTCCCCTAACATCTCCGACGTGTGTGGCGCCGGACTTGTGGCGACACCGCAGCCCTCAAGAGCTGAGAAAGGTAGCTTGTCGCGAGGAAATCGGGTTCAGTGTGCGCACCGAAAACCAAGCAGGACGCACAATAATAATGACAATATACAGCAATTTGATGCACCAGGGCAAAGTGCAGGCCCCCCGCCACATGCGCGCACACAAACAAACGCACTGACAAACACCAGCGCGCGCGCGCGTGCGCGCATGCATACCCTACCCCCTACCCAAAAAATGCGGTTTGCGGCAAAGACGGGACCCAAAGAAGCGTTTTCGGGCCCGTCCTGCCCCGACTTTTGCACGGTTACAGACCCCAAGGCACCAGGACAGAATGGCACCGCATGCATACTCCCTCCCCTAACATCTCCGACGTGTGTGGCGCCGGACTTGTGGCGACACCGCAGCCCTCAAGAGCTGAGAAAGGTAGCTTGTCGCGAGGAAATCGGGTTCAGTGTGCGCACCGAAAACCAAGCAGGACGCACAATAATAATGACAATATACAGCAATTTGATGCACCAGGGCAAAGTGCAGGCCCCCCGCCACATGCGCGCACACAAACAAATGCACTGACAAACACCAGCGCGCGCGCGCGTGCGCGCATGCATACCCTACCCCCTATCCAAAAAGTGCGGTTTGCGGCAAAGACGGGACCCAAAGAAGCGTTTTCGGGCCCGTCCTGCCCCGACTTTTGCACGGTTACAGACCCCAAGCCACCAGGACAGAATGGCACCGCATGCATACTCCCTCCCCTAACATCTCCAACGTGTGTGGCGCCGGACTTGTGGCGACACCGCAGCCCTCAAGAGCTGAGAAAGGTAGCTTGTCGCGAGGAAATCGGGTTCAGTGTGCGCACCGAAAACCAAGCAGGACGCACAATAATAATGACATTCTAACTCATCTCCCGCTGAAACCTGCACTAAGAGTGCTCTTGAGATAAACACCACTTGCCAGCCGTCAGTTTGCGCCTAGCCGCCGGACCAGTCACATCAGGAGAGTGCCTTCCTTCTGTTTTCTGTTCTGTGCCTTTCTTTTAGAGTGTGTGTGCACTATGATCTTTCTTTTTTCCTGTTGGATGTATACAGCCTTTCTTGTGTTCTAGGCTTTGGATTTTCTGTGGTGTAGGCTGTGGGGGGAAAATGTGTATATATACATAATTGTAACCTTTTTGGGCAATTTAAAACAGTCTTGTTTGACTCAACTGTGAGTACCACCCTAGTCATAATAGTTCCCCCCTTTTCTTCCCCTTACTTGAGGAGGAAGTTTTTTCTGCTGAACTCAACAGATGTTCCCTCAGCAAGTTTACACACAGTATGTGCCTTGTTTTCAGTAACTTGGAGGCTAAATGCAGGCCATAACATCAATAATTTGGGGATAAACAAAAACAACATCATTAATTTCTGACTGATGATTAATCTGAATTTGAGGAAATAGAGACAATTATTTCCCCCACTCACCCCAAATTTTTTATATTGAAATGGAGTAAAGTTCTGATGAGAAGAAGAAATACAGAAAAAGAGGGAGAAAACCATCTCCTGACCTCCTCACCCTACTTTCTGCTGCACTGCGAGCCACTGTAGGGAACCCCCCCCCCCCCCCCCCCCCCACCACCCCCCTTGTCAGATAAGAGGGTTGACTTACATTAAACAGATGTCAAGCTACAGGATGCCAGGCTCAAGGCCATACTGGCCAAGTACCGCATCCCACAATCTGCCGACTCTGTGCAACGCACACTAAGGAGTCAGCCAGCTATAATGCCTACGGCTATAACAGCTGGCTGTGGAATATACTAAATGAGCATTGCTTTTTCAGCAACGGTGCACGTGCACTGCTGTGAACTTTTCGTGCAGGTCAGCATAGCTATAAGGCAACCTGAGCAGCTAAGGACACCCTGGTAGATGTCCTTTCCCTTACAGGGCATGCAACCTTTGACCTCTCACCTAGTAGAGAGAAACGCATAACATGCCACTCCATAGACAGTGCAGGCCTTGGTGCTACGCACACACAGCTGTGAGCAGTGAATGGCTTTTAACCCAACGGGGCAAATTTCACAGAGCTCTGAAAGAGGCCAAAGTTACTCAGAAACTGAGCATCTCACTCAACGAGTGTAAGGGGGGAAAGCTTGGGGTCAAGGCTAGTGTCATGGGGGTCACAGCAGCAACAGCAGTTGGCATATTTCGTTTTATTTTGGGGTGGTGCTACCAGCCAGACAACCAATGATAGTCTGAGGGCATTGGGAAATCCCCAAGAGATGAAAGGTGTGATGGGAAGTTTGTCTATAAGGAAACCATCCTTTCCTTTTCCAAATGAGTTCATTTTAAAATAAAATTAATATTCCCATTGGAGTAATAACTTCATGATAAAATCTTTTATTGCATTTTTGCAATTTGATTGCATCATTGCATTGCATTTATTGCATGGCAAATAAGAGAGAAGTGGAATTAAGTCACTTCTGATATATTATAAGTGTTGACACAGTCAAAGGGATGACAATATTCCTTGAGTTATACCCCACAGACTCTAAGTAGCTCAGTAGGAAATGAGGCTGTAGATTCAGAAATCAATAACTGAATATATTTATCTTGCGAAAAATCTTTGTTTGTAAGAGAATGAGCCTGTAAAAATTGTTATATTTCCATAGGAAATGGAATCTATTACATGATTCTCAGTTTGAAAGCCTTCAACGGAAATATAGATTGTAAAAAGTTTGATATGGAAACATATAGGAAGGCCTTAGATTTTATCACAACAGGCCGTTTACTTGCATAAATTGATCTGCATCATGCAGTTTATTCAGTGGCCCCTTTTTGAATGTTGCACACGTTTCTTAATAGAAGGGCAAGTTATACTGTTTCTAAGCTACAATAAGGGGTTGTTGTTTTTTTGATCATATTCTCATAATTCTGAGCATGGTAGTAGGGGATACAGAACATGAGACAGAAGTCGTGGAATGGGCTGTTGACATAGTCAAATCAAACTGATATTTTGGGGTTTGCAAAAAATGATTAAAAATCATAATTAAACCCATGCAAGAAAATCATCCCATAAAGGGTTTGTTATCAACTCTCAGGAGCTGAGTGTCAGACTTACTGAAGAAAGAGAACTTGAATCTTTCAGTGCTTGCAGTCACCTACTAAAGCAAAGAAAAGCTAAAATTTTAACAATGACCTCTTGTTAGGTCCGAGGGCTGCTAGTCTGTTGCTAGCTTGATGGTGTTCCCCATGGGAAACTCCTTTGCCACACTCTGAAATACAGTAGAAACACTGTTCACAAGTAATAAGTGTGCTGGTAATTCGGACACAAGACTCTGAAGTTATCTCAAACTGAGAGATGTTTCTGGCCTTACAGGCTTTACTGTCCTCTGCTATTGATAGTCAGTTCTAGTAGATCTGACAATGGCACAACTGTTAGTTGTGCCGAAATTCGGACAGATATAATTATGACACTTGTTTGTTGTGGATAAATATGACCTTAAGTGGTATATCACAAACTTACCTCAGCAAAGAGAGAAAATTAAAGTTACACTTACCTAGGCCACATTGGTTACTGACAGCTCTCACATGGATGGGGAGGTCTGTATATAAATCAAAACAAAGCTCAAACTACAACTCAAGACTCTTTAGTTATCTCAAACTGAGAGATGTTTCTGGCCTTACAGGCTTTACTGTCCTCTGCTATTGAGAGTCAGTTCTATTAGATCTGACAATAGCATGACTGTAGTATTAACTAAAGGGGATCTAGCAGATCATAAACCTGTGACATTGACCAAAGAAATCTGAAAATGATGTATCAGCAAAGATATCACAATCAGGTATGCTTGCACTGCTTGGTCAGAAAATTGTATGTCATAAAATTGTCCATTTCATGGTATGTTGAATGGTAGTTTGTACTAAGCCTTCTTAAAGAGACTGTAGCATTACTTGCTTTCTTCCCTGTAGGGGACTCTTTTGCTGCGTGCATAAAACAAACTACCTGTTCTAGATATATATCTTTTTGACCTGACTGACATGCTTATGCAATTGATGCTTGCATTATCAGCTTGAATTATCCCTCTTTCCATTGTTTTCCAACCCTCTTTCTTTGCGCTGCTTCCAAGAGTACTGCCAAAGAATGCCAGACAAAACAGAAGAAATAACTGTTGTGCCTCTGCAGACAAACCCAGATGTTTTATCTCTTGGTGTAAAAAAGGGAGATAATCTGACCCCTGCTTTTCTCAAATAGAGATAGCTTCTGTATCATTCCATGATCCCAACCTCAAACACCATGTAAGGAAGGAACTCAAGGTACTGATAAGCAAATATCTGACAAAGATGGAATACATGTGGCCGACGCCGACACCATCATGCTTCCCTAGCAGGCATCCACTGTCTAATATACAACATGTACATCAACAAGTGGCAGTGGTACGCTAAGGTTTCACCTTTTTCAGTCAATGGCATCAATTTTCTAGCCTTTCTCAAATCAGAAGAGAAAGCCTCACTAAAAATTTTGATGGTGTTAATGTTCTTTTGGTGTTACATACCTAGTTAAAATATTCATGGATGGGGCTTTGAAGCTAATCCAGTGCTGAACAGTCAAAGGAAAGGATTAAAACCTGTGATGCCAATGTGGAGTTAGATATATATTAAAATGTTGACACTGAAAGAATTTTTAAAATAAAGGGGGAAAAGCTTATCATGCTTCTTACTCCCCTCACTGGACAATGTTGCCAAAACCTGAATGCACTAGACTTGTCAGGCATGTCAATGATGGACAACAAAATGCACTTTTTATTTTGCAAATAGCGTATTGAAGCATACTTGACATGGGGATCACCAGGATCCTATAGAACTGCCTTAACCAAATGATACGCTGAGTGTTGTAGCAACACTAATATTATACTTGAGAACAGCTTCTCTGAGAAAAGACAATTGTAAAAAATTTCATTGCCTTACAGGCCCTCAACATAGTGTTAACAGAGACACTATTATTATAGCTCACTGGAAGCCATACACTCTAGCTGATGCAGACTAAGATACTGATATATATCTATACATACAGCACCAGCCTACTAAGGTGGTTAGTGCTCCTGCCCCAGGCTGCAGGTGCCTATCAGTGTTGTTATGACAGCTGCTGGCTGGACTAGGGAGTCTATTTACACCTGCTTTTATAGCAAAATGATTAACTGTGGCAAACCACACTTTGGACAGGTCTTTATGTAATACTAATTTGTCAAAGATGAAGTTGATCTGTTCTTTTTGCAACTCATAACCACTGTTGCTCTAAATATCTCAAGAGCACTCTTAGTGCAGGTTTCAGCGGGAGATGAGTTAGAATTGTATAAGACAAGGAGAGACTTACCTGGTAAGTTGAGTCTTGTCGAGAATTCTGACGAATTTCTCCCGATGAAACCGGAACAGAGTGCACTTGCCCTCCCTTTAATTCTGTTACCCACCCATATAGACCAGTAGCTCTATAACCTGTGTGTTGTATCTTCACTGACTCAGTGTTTATTCGTTGCACTCTCAATGACTGACGGCTGGCAAGTGGTGTTTATCTCAAGTGCACTCTGTTCCGGTTTCATCGGGAGAAATTCGTCAGAATTCTCGACAAGACTCAACTTACCAGGTAAGTCTCTCCTTGTCTTATACAAATATACAGCAATTTGATGCACCAGGGCAAAGTGCAGCCCCGCCAATGCGCGCACACAAACAAACACTGACAACACCAGCGCGCGCGCGCGTGCGCGCTGCATACCTCTACCCCCTACCAAAATGCGTTTGCGGCAAAGACGGACCAAGAAGCGTTTTGGGCCCGTCCTGCCCCGATTTTTGCCGTTAAGCCCCAAGCACCGGACAGAATGGCACGCATGCATACTCCTCCCAACATCCCCGAGTGGTGGCCGGTTTGCACACAGCTCAAGAGCTGAGAAAGGAGCTTTCGCGAGGAAATCGGTCAATGTGCGAACTAAAACCCAGTCAGGACGCACTTTCAATGACAATATACAGCAATTTGATGCACCAGGGCAAAGTGCAGGCCCCCCGCCACATGCGCGCACACAAACAAACGCACTGACAAACACCAGCGCGCGCGCGCGTGCGCGCATGCATACCCTACCCCCTACCCAAAAAATGCGGTTTGCGGCAAAGCGGACCCAAAGAAGCGTTTTCGGGCCCGTCCTGCCCGACTTTTGCACGGTACAGACCCAAGGCACCAGGACAGAATGGCACCGCATGCATACTCCCTCCCTAACATCTCCGACGTGTGTGGCGCCGGACTTGTGGCGACACCGCAGCCCTCAAGAGTGAGAAAGGTAGCTTGTCGCGAGGAAATCGGTTCAGTGTGCGCACCGAAAACCAAGCAGGACGCACAATAATATGACAATATACAGCAATTTGATGCACCAGGGCAAAGTGCAGGCCCCCCGCCACATGCGCGCACACAAACAAACGCACTGACAAACACCAGCGCGCGCGCGCGTGCGCGCATGCATACCCTACCCCCTACCAAAAAATGCGGTTTGCGGCAAAGACGGGACCCAAAGAAGCGTTTTCGGGCCCGTCCTGCCCCGACTTTTGCACGGTTACAGACCCCAAGGCACCAGGACAGAATGGCACCGCATGCATACTCCCTCCCCTAACATCTCCGACGTGTGTGGCGCCGGACTTGTGGCGACACCGCAGCCCTCAAGAGCTGAGAAAGGTAGCTTGTCGCGAGGAAATCGGGTTCAGTGTGCGCACCGAAAACCAAGCAGGACGCACAATAATAATGACAATATACAGCAATTTGATGCACCAGGGCAAAGTGCAGGCCCCCCGCCACATGCGCGCACACAAACAAACGCACTGACAAACACCAGCGCGCGCGCGCGTGCGCGCATGCATACCCTACCCCCTACCCAAAAAATGCGGTTTGCGGCAAAGACGGGACCCAAAGAAGCGTTTTCGGGCCCGTCCTGCCCCGACTTTTGCACGGTTACAGACCCCAAGGCACCAGGACAGAATGGCACCGCATGCATACTCCCTCCCCTAACATCTCCGACGTGTGTGGCGCCGGACTTGTGGCGACACCGCAGCCCTCAAGAGCTGAGAAAGGTAGCTTGTCGCGAGGAAATCGGGTTCAGTGTGCGCACCGAAAACCAAGCAGGACGCACAATAATAATGACAATATACAGCAATTTGATGCACCAGGGCAAAGTGCAGGCCCCCCGCCACATGCGCGCACACAAACAAACGCACTGACAAACACCAGCGCGCGCGCGCGTGCGCGCATGCATACCCTACCCCCTACCCAAAAAATGCGGTTTGCGGCAAAGACGGGACCCAAAGAAGCGTTTTTCGGGCCCGTCCTGCCCCGACTTTTGCACGGTTACAGACCCCAAGCACCAGGACAGAATGGCACCGCATGCATACTCCCTCCCCTAACATCTCCGACGTGTGTGGCGCCGGACTTGTGGCGACACCGCAGCCCTCAAGAGCTGAGAAAGGTAGCTTGTCGCGAGGAAATCGGGTTCAGTGTGCGCACCGAAAACCAAGCAGGACGCACAATAATAATGACAATATACAGCAATTTGATGCACCAGGGCAAAGTGCAGGCCCCCCGCCACATGCGCGCACACAAACAAACGCACTGACAAACACCAGCGCGCGCGCGCGTGCGCGCATGCATACCCTACCCCCTACCCAAAAAATGCGGTTTTGCGGCAAAGACGGGACCCAAAGAAGCGTTTTCGGGCCCGTCCTGCCCCGACTTTTGCACGGTTACAGACCCCAAGGCACCAGGACAGAATGGCACCGCATGCATACTCCTCCCCTAACATCTCCGACGTGTGTGGCGCCGGACTTGTGGCGACACCGCAGCCCTCAAGAGCTGAGAAAGGTAGCTTGTCGCGAGGAAATCGGGTTCAGTGTGCGCACCGAAACCAAGCAGGACGCACAATAATAATGACAATTACAGCAATTTGATGCACCAGGGCAAAGTGCAGGCCCCCCGCCACATGCGCGCACACAAACAAAGCACTGACAAACACCAGCGCGCGCGCGCGTGCGCGCATGCATACCCTACCCCTACCAAAAAATGCGGTTTGCGGCAAAGACGGGACCAAAGAAGCGTTTTGGGCCCGTCCTGCCCCGACTTTTGCACGGTTACAGACCCCAAGCACCAGGACAGAATGGCACCGCATGCATACTCCCTCCCCTAACATCTCCGACGTGTGTGGCGCCGGACTTGTGGCGACACCGCAGCCCTCAAGAGCTGAGAAAGGTAGCTTGTCGCGAGGAAATCGGGTTCAGTGTGCGCACCGAAAACCAAGCAGGACGCACAATAATAATGACAATATACAGCAATTTGATGCACCAGGGCAAAGTGCAGGCCCCCGCCCACATGCGCGCACACAAACAAACGCACTGACAAACACCAGCGCGCGCGCGCGTGCGCGCATGCATACCCTACCCCTACCCAAAAAATGCGGTTTGCGGCAAAGACGGGACCCAAAGAAGCGTTTTCGGGCCCGTCCTGCCCCGACTTTTGCACGGTTACAGACCCCAAGGCACCAGGACAGAATGGCACCGCATGCATACTCCCTCCCCTAACATCTCCGACGTGTGTGGGCGCCGGACTTGTGGCGACACCGCAGCCCTCAAGAGCTGAGAAAGGTAGCTTGTCGCGAGGAAATCGGGTTCAGTGTGCGCACCGAAAACCAAGCAGGACGCACAATAATAATGACAATATACAGCAATTTGATGCACCAGGGCAAAGTGCAGGCCCCCCGCCACATGCGCGCACACAAACAAACGCACTGACAAACACCAGCGCGCGCGCGCGTGCGCGCATGCATACCCTACCCCCTACCCAAAAAAATGCGGTTTTGCGGCAAAGACGGGACCCAAAGAAGCGTTTTCGGGCCCGTCCTGCCCCGACTTTTGCACGGTTACAGACCCCAAGGCACCAGGACAGAATGGCACCGCATGCATACCCCCTCCCCTAACATCTCCGACGTGTGTGGCGCCGGACTTGTGGCGACACCGCAGCCCTCAAGAGCTGAGAAAGGTAGCTTGTCGCGAGGAAATCGGGTCAGTGTGCGCACCGAAAACCAAGCAGACGCACATAATAATGAAATATACAGCAATTTGATGCACCAGGGCAAAGTGCAGGCCCCCCGCCACATGCGCGCACACAAACAAACGCACTGACAAACACCAGCGCGCGCGCGCGTGCGCGGCATGCATACCCTACCCCCTACCCAAAAAATGCGGTTTGCGGAAAGACGGGACCCAAAGAAGCGTTTCGGGCCCGTCCTGCCCCGACTTTTGCACGGTTACAGACCCCAAGGCACCAAGGACAGAATGGGCACCGCATGCATACTCCCTCCCCTAACATCTCCGACGTGTGTGGCGCCGGACTTGTGGCGACACCGCAGCCCTCAAGAGCTGAGAAAGGTAGCTTGTCGCGAGGAAATCGGGTTCAGTGTGCGCACCGAAAACCAAGCAGGACGCACAATAATAATGACAATTATACAGCAATTTGATGCACCAGGGCAAAGTGCAGGCCCCCCCGCCACATGCGCGCACACAAACAAACGCACTGACAAACACCAGCGCGCCGCGCGCGTGCGCGCATGCATACCCTACCCCCACCCAAAAAATGCGGTTTGCGGCAAAGACGGGACCAAAGAAGCGTTTTCGGGCCCGTCCCTGCCCCGACTTTTGCACGGTTACAGACCCCAAGGCACCAGGACAGAATGGCACGCAGCATACTCCCTCCCCTAAACATCTCCGACGTGTGTGGCGCCGGACTTGTGGCGACACCGCAGGCCCTCAAGAGCTGAGAAAGGTAGCTTGTCGCGAGGAAATCGGGTTCAGTAGTGCGCACCGAAAACCAAGCAGGACGCACAATAATAATGACAATATACAGCAATTTGATGCACCAGGGCAAAGTGCAGGCCCCCGCCACATGCGCGCACAACAAAAAAAACCCCACTGACAAACACCCAGGGGCGCGCGCGCGTGCGCGCATGCATACCCTACCCCCCTACCCAAAAAATGCTTTTTGGCGGCAAAGACGGGACCAAAGAAGCGTTTTTGGGCCCGCCCTGCCCAACTTTTGCACGGTACAGCCCCCAAAGGGCCACCAGGACAGAATGGCACCGATGCATACTCCCTCCCCCTAACATTCCACGTGTGTGGCGCCGGACTTGTGGCACACCGCAGCCCCGAGCCCTCAAGAGTGAGAAAGGTAGCTTGGGGGCGAGGAAAGGGGGGTTCAGTGTGGCCCCAAAAAAAACCAAACCCCGGCCCCCACAATAATAATGACAATATTAAAACAATTTGATCCCCCAGGGCAAAGTGCGGCCCCCCCCACGGGGCCCCACACAAAAAACCGCACTAAAAAAAACCCCCAACCCCCGCGCGCGGTGCGCGATGCATCCCCCCCCCCCATCCCAAAAAATGCGGTTTGCGGCAAAGAGGGGCCCCCCAAAAAAGCTTTTCCCCGGCCCCCGCCTTTTCCCCCCGGTTTTTTGCACGGTTACACCCCCCAAGGGGGCACCAGGAAGAAGGCCCCACCGCCCCCTACCCCCCCCCCAATTTTCCCCGACTGGGGGGCCCCCGGACTTTTGGCAAACCGCCCCCCTCAAGAGCTAAAAAAGGAAGCTTGTCGCGAGGAAATGGGTTTCTTTTTGTGGCCCAAAAACCAAGAGGACGAAAAATAAAATCCCAATATACACAATTTTTTTGCACCGGGCCCCAAAGGCAGGCCCCCCCGCCACATCCCGCCCAAAACAAAGCACTCCCCAAACACCAGCGCGGCGCGCGTGCGCGCATGCATCCCCAAAACCCCCCTACCCAAAAAAGGGGGTTTGCGGCAAAGACGGGACCCAAAGAAGTTTTTTTCGGCCCGTCCCCCCCCCGACTTTTAAAACGGCCCCACCCCCAAGGCCCCAGGACAGAAGGCCCCACCCTGCATACCCCCCCCCCAAAATTTTCTCCGACGTGTGTGGCGGCCGTTTTGGGGGAAAAACCCGCAGCCCTAAGATTGAGAAAGGTGTTTTTCGCGAAAAAATGGGTTCAGTGTGGCACCGAAAAAAACCAGGACGAAAAATAATATGACAATAAACAGAATTTGACACCGGGGCAAAGTGAGGCCCCCCCACTTTGCCAAAACAAAAAAAAATAAAATGACAACACCAGCGCCCGGGCCCCGCGCGTCCCCCGGCATGCACCCCCTACCCCTATCCAAAAAGTGCGGTTTGCGCAAAGGGGGGCCCCAAAAAGCGTTTTTGGCCCGCCCCCCCCGCCTTTTGGGGCACGGTTCACCCCCCAAGCCCCCAAAGGGAAGGGAAAAGCATGCCAAATCCCCCCCTAACATCCCCCGACGTGTGTGGCGCCGGACTTTTGGAAAAAAACCCAAAAGCCCTCAAGAGGGGGAAAGGTACTTGTCGGGGGGGAAATGGGTTTCCCCGTGTGCGCAAAAAAACCAAGCGGACGCAAATAATAAGGGAAAATTTTTAAGCAATTTAAAATTCCCCCGGGGAAAAAAGTGCGGCCCCCCGCCACAGCGCGAACACAAACAAAGCACTGAAAACACCAGCGCGCGCGGGGCTTTGGCGCATGCACCCCCTCCCCCCCCCCCAAAAAGGGGGGGTTTTTTGCGGAAAAAAAGGGCCAAAAGAAGCGTTTTGGGCCCCTTTCCCCCCCGTTTTTTGCCGGTTCCGGACCCCAAAAAAACCGGGAAAAAGGAAAGGGCCCCCGCATGCATACTCCCCCCCCCAAAATTTTGACGGGTTTGGGCCCCGGACTTGTGGCGACAGCACCTCAAGAGTAAAAAAAGGTTTTAGTTGTCGGGGGGAATCGGGTTCAGTGTGCGCACCGAAAACCCCAAGAGGAGCACAATAATAATGACAATTACCCCCAATTTGATCCCCCAAGGCAAAGTGGGGGGCCCCCCACATGCGGCCCACAAACAAATCCTTTTCCCCCAAAACCACGGGGGGCGCGCGTGGCGAGCATCCCCCCCCCCTTCCAAAAAGTGGGTTTGGGGAAAAAGCGGGCCCCAAAAAGGGGTTTTTTTTGGGCCCGTTGCCCCGATTTGACTTTACACCCCCAAGCCACCAGGAAAAAGGGGGACCGCATGTTTTAACCCCCCCCCAAATTCCCCGACGTGTGGGGCGCCGGACTTGTGGAAAAAAACCCGAAGTAAGGGGGGGAAAGGGTTTTGTTTTTCGCGAGGAAATCGGGTTCCCCGTGTGCCCCCCAACCCCCCGGGGACCACAATAATAAGACAATAACCCCCAATTTGGATCCCCCCGGGGAAAGTGCAGGCCCCCCCCCAAACCCCGGCACAAACCAAACCGCACTGACAAACCCCCCGCGCGCGGCGCTTCCGCGCATGAAAACCCTCCCCCCCCCCCAAAAAATGGGTTTTTTCGGAAAGGGGGGAACCCAAAAAGCGTTTTGGGCCCCTTTCCTGCCCCGTTTTTTCAGGTTTTTCACCCCCCCAAGGGCCCCCGGGAAAAAAATGGCCCCGGGGATGCATACCCCCCCCCCAAAACATTCCGACGGTTTGGGCCGGGATTGGGGTGGAAAACACCGGCCTAAAAAAGGGAAAGGGAAAGTTGTCGCGGGAAAAAAGGGGGGGTTTCAGTGGCGCCCAAACCCCAAGAGGACCAAAAAAATAATGACAATTACAGCAATTTGGGGGCCCCAGGGCAAAGTGCAGGCCCCCCCCACATGCGCGCACACAAAAAAACGCACTGACAAACACCAGCGCGCCCCCCGCGTGGCGCACCCCAATCCCCCCCCCCCCCCCAAAAAAGGGGGGTTTTTTCCCGGCAAAGGGGGGACCAAAGAAGTTTTTTCCGGGCCCGTCCTGCCCCGACTTTTAAAAGGGGTTTACCCCCCAAGGCACCAGGACAGAAAGGCACCCATGCATACCCCCCCCCCTAACATCTCCCACGTGTGTGGCGCCGGATTGTTCAAAAACCGCACCCCCCAAGAGTAAAAAAGGTTAGCTTGTCGCGGGAAATCGGGTTCAGTGTGCGCAGAAAACCAAGCAGGACGCAAAAAAAAAGGGACAATATACAGCAATTTGATGCACCAGGAAGGGGTGCAGGCCCCCCCCACAGCGCGAACAAAAAAATGCACTAAAAAAAACCCGGGCGCCGCGCGTGCGCGCAGGGAAATACCCCCCCCCTCCCCAAAAAGTGGGTTTGCGGCAAAGAGGGACCCAAAAAAAGGGTTTTTGGGGCCCCGTCCCCCCGTTTTTTTGGAGGTTAAAGGGCCCAAAAGCCCCCGGGGAAAAAAATGGCCCGCATGCATACTCCCCCCTAACATCTGAGTTTTTTGGCGCCGGACTTGTGGAAAACCCGCCCCCCTCAAGAGCTGAGAAAGGTAGTTGTCGCGGGAAAAATTGGGGTTCATTTTTGCCCCCAAAACCCCAAGCGGAAAAGCAAAAAAAAATGACAATATACAGCAATTTGACCCCACCAGGGAAAGTGCAGGCCCCCCCACAGGGGGCAAAACACAAAAAACCCCGACTGAAAAACCCCAACCCGGGGGGCGCGCGGTGCGGATGATACCCTACCCCCTCCCAAAAAAATTTTCGGTTTACGGAAAGAGGGAAAAAAAGAATTTTTTTCGGGCCCCCCGGGCCCGGGACTTTTGCACGGTTTAAAAACCCCCCAAGGCCCCGGGGAAAGAAGGGAAAAACCGCATGTACTCCCCCCTAACATCTCCGACGTGTGTGGGGCCGGATTTGGCGACACCGCAGCCCCTCAAGGGTGAGAAAGGTAAGCTTGTCGCGGGGGAAAACGGGTTCAGTGTCCCGCACCGAAAACCAAGCAGGCGAAACAATAATAATGACAATATACAGCAATTTTTTGCACCAGGGCAAAGTCCCAGGCCCCCGGGCCCTCCCGCCCAAAACAAATGCACTGACAAACACCACGCGCGCGCCGTGCCCCCGCATGCATTACCCTCCCCCACCCCAAAAGGGGCGGTTTCCCGGCAAAGAAGGGAAACCCAAAAAGCGTTTTTGGGCCCGTCCGCCCCGACTTTTGCACGGTTACAGCCCCCCAAGCCCCAGGACAGAATGGCACCGCATCCCTACCCCTCCCCCTAAATCCCCCGCCCGTTTGTGGCGCCGGCCCTTGTGGGACACCGCAGCCCTCAAGAGTGAGAAAGGTAGCTTGTCGCGAGGAAATCGGGTTCAGTGTGCGCACCGAAAACCAAGCAGGACGACAATAATAAGACAATATAACACAATTTTGATGCACCAGGGCAAAGTGCAGGCCCCCCGCCACATGCGCGCACACAAACAAACGCACTGACAAACACCAGCGCGCGCGCGCGTGCGCGATGCATACCCACCCCCTACCCAAAAAATGCGGTTTGCGGGCAAAGACGGGACCCAAAGAAGCGTTTTCCGGGCCCGTCCTGCCCCGACTTTTGCACGGTTACAGACCCCAAGGCACCAGGACAGAAATGGAAACCCGCATGCATACTCCCTCCCCCTAACATCTCCGACGTGTGTGGCGCCGGACTTGTGGCGACACCGCAGCCCTCAAGAGCTGAGAAAGGTAGCTTGTCGCGAGGAAATCGGGTTCAGTTGTGCGCACCGAAAACCAAGCAGGACGCACAATAATAATGACAATACTACAGCAATTTGATGCACCAGGGCAAAGTGCAGGCCCCCCGCCACATGCGCGCACACAAACAAATGCACTGACAAACACCAGCGCGCGCGCGCGTGCGCGCATGCATACCCTACCCCCTATCCAAAAAAGTGCGGTTTGCGGCAAAGACGGGACCCAAAGAAAGCGTTTTTGGGCCCGTCCTGCCCCGACTTTTGCACGGTTACAGACCCCAAGCCACCAGGACAGAATGGCACCCGCATGCATACTCCCTCCCCTAACATCTCCGACGTGTGTGGCGCCGGACTTTGTGGCGACACCGCAGCCCTCAAGAGCTGGGGAAAGGTAGCTTGTCGCGAGGAAATCGGGTTCAGTGTGCGCACCGAAAACCAAGCAGGAGCACAATAATAATGACAATATACAGCAATTTGATGCACCAGGGCAAAGTGCAGGCCCCCCGCCAACATGCGCGCACACAAACAAACGCACTGACAAACACCAGCGCGCGCGCGCGTGCGCCCCATGCATACCCTACCCCTCCCCAAAAAAAATGCGGTTTGCGGCAAAGACGGGACCCAAAGAAGCGTTTCGGGCCCGTCCTGCCCCGACTTTTGCACGGGTTACAGACCCCCAAGGCACCAGGACAAATGGCACCGCATGCATACTCCTCCCCTAACATCTCCGACGTGTGTGGCGCCGGACTTGTGGCGACACCGCAGCCCTCAAGAGCTGAGAAAGGTAGCTTGTCGCGAGGAAAATCGGGTTCAGTGTGGGGCACCGAAAACCAAGCAGGACGCAAAAATAATAATGACAATATACAGCAATTTGATGCACCAGGGCAAAGTGCAGGCCCCCCCGCCACATCCCGCAACACTAGACTCTGTTTTAAAACCTGAATATTTTAGATATTGAAACCCCCCACGGATTGTTAGATGCAGAGAGAGAGAGAGAGAAGAGGGAGAGAGAGAAGAGGAGTGAGAAGAGAAGAGAGAGAGAGAGATTTTCTGTTCTAGTAGTAGTAGGGGTGGGGGTGTCAAACTGTCAAGCCCCCTCGATAAATGTGACAGTTGTCCTGAAATAACACCCAATCAGAAAGGCCTCTACCAACACACAACTGCTGCTGCATATAAAAGCTTTTTCCTTTTTTCTTCTCTGAGCATATTAACCTATCTAAAAGCGCGCGAAATCAACATTCCCCGCTTTTTTTTTTTCTTTTCCATGTCCTGTTTCCCTCCCAGGGTAGCTTGCTACCATCAACAGCAAGCAGCAGGATAGGTCTCCACCTCCATCCTTCACCCTAACAAACACCTGCACACAGGGGGCCCCTAGAAACTTTACAGTCTGTGACACACCTGTAGTGAAGGTAAAGATTTTATTTTATTTTATTTTATTTTAAACCACTTTATGTCACAGCAGAATTTCTCCATAAAATTTGGGCTGCACTCCCCGGGAGAACGCATCGCCACAAGTGCAGCGCCTTCCCATTATTTTTTTCCCCTTAGGGATTGTGTCTAAACACGACACCTGTGGGCATGCTGTTTTTTGTTGTTTTCTTCCTTTTGTCATCTGCTCCTACCCGCACAAGATGGCCTGATCTTCCGAAAGGCGGAACGGAATTTTAACGTGTGTGGCAAGAGTTCTGCGTGCGTTCGCACACGGGACCTCGGTTTATAGTCTCATCTGAAGGACTTTGACATTCAGTTCGATTTTTTTCGTCAAACTGGGAAGAAAAGGGCGAGCTGGGTACGAACCCAAGAAACTCGCGTTATACATATTGGCAAGCGAACGTCTTAACCATCCTGCCACCGTCCTTCCTGATGTTGCTGCTTGGGTATTTATTTGAATGTAATTATTCTTGCTGTTCATCAGACAGTAGTTTTCATGTATGTTTTGGTTTGTATTTTTTTTTTTACTGTCCAGTGTTGCCTTTCAAACACAACATACACATATACACCCGCACCTACACTGCATGTAGGGAGACATTCATGCCAACACACACAACTTATTCATACATGCAGCATATAATTATATGCATACGATTATTCATTTCATGCAGATAGACGACATGCATGCACAGAATGGGGGACACAAACTGCTACAAACTTCTATCATTTTTAACACTCCCCCCCTCCCCCCCTGTTTTGTTCTTTGAAATGCTCACACAGTGCAACAAAGTCTGTCATAATAGCAAAACAATGTCTAGTGCTGCTGTGAAGCACCTCACAAGTCAGGGCCCAGTGCATTCCTCTTCAAGGTAGGAGAGAACTGTAATCTTTAAAGTCTTCCTGCAAAAACCGTTGGCAAATGGACAAAGAAGGCAGACAATAGACTCTTGTCTATTGGACCAAGACAGAAGCAAGGAGTGAGGTAGAAAAGAGAATTTGAAAAGAAAATTTGCAGAGAAGTTCCAGAAAGTAGTGATGCTATCTATATTGTCTCCCCACCACCACCACCACCACCACCACCTTTATGCCCACTGGGAGATCTGTCCATCTGATATCCCAAATTGTAGAGAGACTTTAGCAGACACTTAAACAAACTGCCGCCAACTTCTCTTTCACAGAATAGGGTCACATTCCCAACGCATGTCCTAAATTCAGCCACCAATCACAGCAAGGCAGCACCTTGTTTGAAAATAAGCTTAGGCTGCCATCTCCCCCCCCCCCCCCCCCCCCCCCCCCAAATTTGAATTTCAAATTAAACCCGTGCTGCTTTATCTGCCACGCTGATAGATCTAAAAGGAGGTCGCTGGTGCCCCGCTGTGTGCACGCACGCACACACACACACACACACACACCACACACCACACACACCACTCACACACACACACACACACACACACACACACACACACACACACAGAGTACATAATAGCAAATTTCTCTGGGTGAAATTCGGGCTGGTCTCCCGGGGAGAGCACATTGCTACATGTGCATCGCCACATGTGCAGCGCCTACCCATTTTTTTTCCTTTTTCTTGCATGCAACTGTATTTGTTTCCCTATGAGAGTGGCTTTTTTCTACAGATTTTTGCCAGGGTCAGCCCCTTGTTGCCATGGGTTCTTTTACGTGCGCTAAATAGTGATGTGTAACACACGGGACCTCGGTTTTATGGTCTCATCCAAAAGACTATCGCCCAGACCACCACTCAGGATCTAATGGATGGGAAAAAAAGTTTTGGGTCCAAACGGGTACAAACCACCACACAATCCGACCTGGACTTTTTGCTTTCTAGGCAAGGCGCGTTACCACCTAGACCACCGATCCACTACTTTCGTTTTCACGGAATTCCGTTTTTGCGATTTTGGATTTTTTTAAAAATGTATTAGATCCAAGACCTTGAGTCCTATTGAAAATGATCAGGAGACAACCTGTGATGAATTGCTTCTTGAAAATCCTTGAAAGTGAAAGCTTGTCTTTCTAAAGTATTCTCATTAAGGTGGATGATAAACTAAAGATACATTTTTGTTCTGAAAGATAAAGGTTTGAATACGTGTGAGTGCGTGGATATAATGAACAAGGACTAGCAGACAACAAAGTTTTCCATGGAAAATATTTATTTGGAGCAAGAGTTTGAAGCTGAAGCCAACTTCCAAGGGCAGAGGTGACGCTTTGTTTGGACTCTGGCTGCTAGGAAACAGATACAAGGTTACAAAGACAACGCCCGATGTGCCTCATGCTGGGGCCTACATGAAATCTAGGCTTAGTGCTGATTTGGAAGAACAACGTGATGAAGACAAGTGAACATTGTATTTTCGTTTCTACATAGGGATATTTCGTCTCATTCTTTTGCTGACTAATATTAACCGGTAGATGCCTATCAAATCGTATTGATAAATAATGAACTGTGCTGTTTAGTTTTAACTTTGGTAACTAAATTATTCTAAACCATTATAAATATTAGATATATATATATATACAGTCGGACCGCTTATAAGAATCTTGCTTATAGTGAATCCACCTTATAAGAAAGCAAAAAGTTGGTTCCCTCGAAGGTGTTCTTTATTATGACTTAGGAAAGCTCGGATATTAGAATCTCGGTCATAAGAAACCCCTCTTATAAGAACGTCAATTTCTGGCCCCACCGAGGATGTTAGCTCGGACATAAGAAAGTCTAGTCCGTTTTCAGAACTTTACTTTGCAATAGCGAGACCTCCTTCAGTCAGTTTTCTGTAAGCGAGCTCACCAAACCGAAAGCATTTCCATGAAAAACCTAACTTGATTCTTTCAGGAAATTCTGACGTCACACCAGATGTGGCTGGCAAGTTTTGAAGACAGGCACATAAAAGCAAAATTTATCCAATAACATTATGTTTCTTTTTCATTCATTCGCATTGCATGGACTTCCACACAGCCTGTATTTTCCGCAACAGCTTGGGCAGGTGCCTTTAGGCCCCATCTTTTTGATTGCTGGAATCGGAAAGGCGAAGCCAGCCTCGGATCTCAAAATTTGTGCCAGCACTTCCAACTTGTTGTTATTGTAGTTTGAATTTTCACAGTGAACGACCCAAGCTTCTCTTGTCAAACCGGTCGTAAAAACCAATATATGCATAAAATTTGAACAAGTCGGTCTAAAAAATACAGCCTCTTTTATTTTATCTTGTTGAGCATATGGTTGTCTTTCAAGTGTCATTTGTTTCCAGTAAATGAGGATACATTTATTTACTTGTGTTAGTTATTGTGACTAACTTCAAGCAAACTCGTGAATTATGGAATCTTGTTGCCAGTTTTTTTTTTAGTTTCCCTGCTGTTTTAGTCGTAGGCTTTCAGTAACACCCAATCAAAACTTATTTCGAGCTTATCTTTTCCAGTACCATTCAGGTGTCTGATAGTAAGTTTTTATTCAATCTTTTCAAGGGTCCTTTGCGATTTTTTTTAACGATTTTTATTCCTGTGATAAGTGATACAGGAAGACCTTGAGCCGACAATCAAGCCCTAATCACTTTATAATTATTCTCTTTCCGAAAAAAGTTTCTGCTTTATTTTAGGGATGGTTTTTCGTTTATAATTACAGAAATAAAAGTTGTTGGATCCACAGAATTCCTCTGTGTGTGTGTGTGTGTGTGTGTGTGTGTGTGTGTGTGTGTGTGTGTGTGTGTGTGTGTGTGTGTGTTGTGTGTGTGTTTTAAGTTGCTTTAGATTTTGAACATTATACCGTTGTCGCTGAATTTCAACTAAAACGTGGAGAAGGCTACAGTTTAAAAGCTCATTCCTATGTAGACGGAACGTGACCAGAACGAACCAATTTAAGAACAACCACAGCAGCAGCAGCGGCACCATCTACAACAACAAACTCGAGTAATTGTAGATAGGGTGTGTGTTTGTTTTACCATGATGAAATGTCCAGTTAGCTGTTATTTTACTCATTTACACTGTTGCTCGCTTATATGAAAGCACACTCAAAATAGTGTTCAGGTGCTCGGATATAAGAAAGCCCACTTAAAACAAAGCCCGCTTATAAGAAAACGTAAAATCGGGTCCCCACGACTTTCTTATAAGCGGGTCCCACTCTGTGTGTGTGTGTGTGTGTGTGTGTGTGTGTGTGTGTGTGTGTGTGTGTGTGTGTGTGTGTGTTGTGTGTGTGTGTGTGTGTAGCGAGAGAGACTATATATTATATATATTTATATCTCCCTCCCTCTCTGAGATTTATATAGAGAGAGACAGACAGACAGACAGACAAATAGACAGAGAGAGAAAGACAAGAGACAAACAGACAGACAGACAGAGAGAGAAAGATAATGAATGAATGAGTAATGAATAATCTTTATTTTTCAAGGGTTACAAAGTAAATATTATATACTTTTTTTCATCGGGTCCCCTTGCCCTGATCAGGGAATAAAGCTAAGAAACCCCCTCCCTACCCCTACATACCAGCATCATCACCAACAGCAGTTCAATCAATATTTTAAAAGAAGAAAACGGGATACAGTCAACGAAACGCGTCATCCTAACTGGATACACTGATAATTATTTAAACAAACGTTGTGTGTGTGTGCGTGCGTGCGTGCGTGTAAGCGGTAAAACAAGCAAAGTATGCATAAAAGGGGAAAAAAACATTTTAAAAAATAACATAAAAACAACACAAAAAGCTTCATAAAAACATCTCTATATTCAAATGGTAAGAATACAATTTCAATCCAACATAACAATCAAAACACTCCTCTCCATAATAAGTCTAGGATAGCATATATGAAGGTGGAAGTTGGAGAGGAAAGGGAAATAAAGGAAATGAAAGAAAGAGAGAGAGAGAGAGAGAGAGAGAGAGAGAGAGAGAGAGAGAGAGAGAGAGAGAGAGAGAGAGAGAGAGCATCTTCAAATTACATCGTCATCAAAACAAATCAGTTAAAGTATTTCAAAACACTCACATTTCTGTAAAAAATATGTATCATCAATGAAACCTATAAGCTCACAATGTGGCCAAGCCTAACAATGAAAAGAAAATTCCGAAAGCAAAACAAACAAACAAAAGAGCAAAATTGTATAAAAGAAATATCAAACAGGAGCGAAACAACATTTAAATACAAAAATACAACATAAATACAAACCAGTTTTAAATCAAACTCAATACAGTAAAAGATTTTTTTAAATATACTAATGAAGATGAAGTTGAAAATGCAATTATTCAGGACGATGGTACGTAAGGCATTACAAATCTATAAGCCAAAACATTCATATGAAAAATGATACATTCCGTGCGTGTGTTTGTGTGTGTGTGTATGTGTGTGTTTGTGTGTGAGGGGGAAAAACATAAAAACCAAACATAAAAACCCTTAAACACAAAAAACTAATTAAAAATCATTTCTATATTTAAACAGTAAAATTCAATTTCAATTCAACATAGGAACCAAACACCTATACTGTGATAAGTCTAGGATAGCATATGTGAGAGTGGAATGTGGAAAGGAAAGGAAAGGAAAGGAGGAGAGAGAGAGAGAGAGAGAGAGAGAGAGAGAGAGAGAGAGAGAGAGAGAGAGAGAGAGAGAGAGAGAGAGGGAGGGAGGGAGGGAGGGAGAGAGAGAGAGAGAGAGAGAGAGAGAGAGAGAGAGAGAGAGAGAATCTTCAAATTACATCGTGATCAAAACAAACCAGTCAACCAAGTATTTCAAAACACCCACAAAACACTTCTGTAAACAATAATTATCATCAATGAAACCTATAAGCTCACAATGTGGCCACAGCTAACAAGGAAAAGAAAATCCCCGAAAAGCAAAACAACAAACAAGAGAGCAAGATTGTATAAAAGAAGTATCAAACAGGAGCGAAACAACATTTAAGGTTGTAAATACAAACCAGTTTTAAATCAAACTCCATACATTAAAAGATAATATATATACTAATGAGGATGAGAAGATAGCAAATATTCAGGACGATAAAACATGAGGCATTACAAATCTTTAAGCCAAAACATTCATATGAAAAATAATATATTCTATGCGTGTGTTTGATTCGATTTATTCTTTTATATCGAGGATAATGGAATAAGCACTCTTGTGCTTTTTTTATCCAGTCCCTATGTGTATACAGTTTTGTAAATATCTGTTCCCATTGGCACACGATGGCCTACTCTTACGAAAAGCGGAACAGGATTTAACGTTGTGTGCAAGATGTTCTGTGTGCGTTCGCATACAGGGCCCCGGTTTAAAGTCTCATCCGAGGGACTTTTGGGGAGAGTGGAGTCAGCACTGGTGTTAACTCCAGGAGAAAAATCTCCTCGACCGGACTGGAACCCGGGTCGTCAAATTGCCAGCGCAATGCTCTGACCACTAGGCTATCCGTCCCGTGTGTGTGTGTGTGTGTGTGTGTGTGTGTGTGTGTGTGTGGTGTGTTGTGGCGCGCGCGCGCGCACGCGCACGCGTGTGTGTGTGTGTGTGTGTGTGTGTGTGCGTGTGCGTGTGTGCGTGCGTGCGTGGGAAAAACAACCAAAGAAGGCATAAAAGGAAAAAGACACGCGCACACATAAAAAAACAAACATAAAAAACCTTAAACACAAAAAACTAAATAAAAATTGTATCTCTGTATTTAAACAGTAAAATACAATTTCAATTTAAATATCATTAAGAACCGAAATATTCCTATCCAATGATAAGACTAGGATAGCATATGTGGAAGTGGAAGGTGGAAGAGAGAAAAAAAAAGGCATTATCAAAATTACATCGTGATCAAAACAAACCTGTCAACAAAGTAATTCAAAACACCCACAAAACACTTCTGTAAACAATAATTATCATCAATGAAACCTATAAGCTCACGATGTGGCCAAGCCTATCAAAAGAAAAATCCCGAAAGCAAAAAGAGCAAAATTGTATAAAATAAATATCAAATAGGAGCGAAACATTTAGAGTTATACAAACCAGTTTTAAATAAAACTCAGTACATTGAAAAATTTTAATATGCTAATGAAGATGGAGAAAATAGAATTATTCATGAGGATGGTACATAAACCATTACAAATCTATAAGCCAAAACATTCATATGAAAAATACGTTCCAGTGTGTGTGTGTGTGTGTGTGTGTGTGTGTGTGTGTGTGTGTGTGTGTGTGTGTGTGTGTGTGTGTGTGTGTGTGTGTGTGAGGGGGAAAAAAAACAAAGAA
>CM060341.1:36431285-36433743 GCA_030674155.1 Stramonita haemastoma | reverse complement strand
TTTTTTTTTGGTATTAATAATCATCTCTCTCTCTTCCTCTCTCTCTCCCCTCTCTCTCTCTCTCTCTCTCTTTTCTCTCTCTCTCTCTCTCTCTCTCTCTCTCTTCTCTTCTCTTCTCTTCTCTTCTTCTCTTCTCTCCTCCCCCCCCCCCCCCCTCCCCCCCCTCTCTCTCTCTCTCTCTCTCTCTCTCTCTCTCTCTCTTTCTCTCTTCTCTTCTCTTCTCTTCTCTTCTCTCCTCTCCTCCCCTCTCTCTCTCTCTCTTCTCTCTCTCTCTCTCTCTTCTCTCTCTCTCTCTCTCTCTCTCTCTCTCTCTCTCCGTAAAATAGTTATGAGTAAATCACGATTTTTATTAGTCAGAACACAATGAGCTTATGAAGTCAGCAACATGACAAAGAGAAAGGAAAATCCCAGAGAGAGAGAGAGAGAGAGAGAGAGAGAGACAGAGAGAGAGAGCTGTCTCTCTCCGCATCACAACACAGCGAGAGAGAAAAGGGAGCACGCAGTCTCTCTCACTTGAACCAGTTTTTCCCCTCCCCCTTTTGCACGGGTCGATCAGCTGATTTTGAGGTCACAGACCTTCACCTTGGTAGTTGAAATGACCCTTCCCCCCTCCCCCCCCCCCCCCACCGCAAGCAATGCTTTGTGTGTGTGTGTGTGTGTGTCCATGAAGTGTCAGAGACATGTGAAGCTACCGTGATTCAGCGCGTGCTACTGTAGACCAGAATCCACCAGTAAAAACTTCCGTACTCGTGGCAAGCTCGAGTCTTATATTTCCCCACTATACTACTCTCTCTCTCTCTCTCTCTCTCTCTCTCTCTGCAGCCCCCCTCGTTTCTTCTGCTCTGTTCAGCCCTTTCATTTCCCCCCTCCCTCCCTCGTTTCCCCCTTTCCTATACCCCCACCCCACCACTCTTTCCTTCCCCCGATGGTTGGACTTTGTCCTCTGGATCATTCCGGTGATAACTGCTGAACTGGAGTGCACTGCAAGTGAAAAGGCTGCCCTGTATTTTGCCAGTCTGTTTGTCTGTCTGTTTGTCTCGTGTCTGTTTGCCTGTCAGTAGAGAGAGCTCTGCTTTGTGGTGGTTGGTTGGTTGGTTGGTTGAATACAGAACAATTATGAACTGGGTTAATTCCGCTGGGACTTTAGTATATTATATGATAATCAAAGAAGGAGTCCTGTGCATCTCTCTCTCTCTCTCTCTCTCTCTCTCTCTCTCTCGGATGAGACTGTAAACCGAGGCCCCGTGTGCGAACGCACGCAGAACATCTTGCGCACACGTTAAATCCTGTTCCACTTTTCGTAAAAGTAGGCCATTGTGTGCCGGTGGGAACAGATGACAATATTTACACAACTGCACGCACACGGGGACTGGATGAAAAAAGCACACGAGTGCTTATCCCATTCTCCTCGATATAACAGAATAAATAAATAAATAATCTCTCTCTCTCTCTCTCTCTTCTCTCTCTCTCTCTCTCTCTCTCCTCTCCTATCTATGGCTGTAGTGACCATCTTCCTATATGTGTAACATGGGATAGGAAAGGTACACAAATCCCAAAAGTAGGTCACAAAGAAATTACATACCGATCTTTTGCAAAATTCAATGAAAACCATTTTATAAATGATTTGTTAACTTCTTCACTAAACAATGTTTACAACTTGACAGATCCCGAAGAAGCCTTGACCCTCTGGCTTGAAACTTTTATGTCTATATATAATAAACATGCTCCCTTTAAAAACCCACAGAGTAAGGCATAAAGTACAACCTGAGTGGATAACAAAGGAAATTTTATCTGAAGCACAGCATCGAGATAACTTGTTAAAGGCAGGAAAATTTGTATGAATACAAGGCACAAAGAAACAAAGTAAATTCCTTGAAGCGAGCATGTAAACAAAAATACTTTCAAAATCTTACTTCTTCCAAACAAAATTCAAGATCAATGTGGAAAGCTATCAACCAGCTAACTAATAAATCTTCCTCACCTTCCACTATTCAGAATATTTCTCCTGATTACCTAAATAGCTATTTTACCACCATGCCAGACTCATTGATAAAACAGAATAATGCTACACAAAACTCCCTAGAAAAACTAAAAAAACCTTTTGTGGATCCAAAAATATCAAATCAGCTTTGAAAATACCACCATTGAACATAACTGAAGTTTACCAATCCCTACAACGCTTAAAACAAACAAAAAGTCAAGGTCCAGATGGTGTGGATGGAAAAATCTCAAAAATGGCAGCTCCCTTTATAACTGAGACGCTCACTTATGTTTATAACTTGTGTATTGGAAAATGTCACTTCCCATCACAATTCAAACTGGCCAAAGTAATTCCTTTTCATAAATCTGGTGACTCTTCAAAACCATGTAATTACAGCCAATATCAGTTTTATCAATTATATCCAAACCACTTGAAAAACATATACACAAACACCTTAGCAATCATTTAGAACATTAT
>CM060341.1:36413785-36423785 GCA_030674155.1 Stramonita haemastoma | reverse complement strand
GTGTGTGTGTGGTGTGTTTGTGTGTGTATTGGTGTGTTGTGTTGTGTGTTGTTTTGTGTGTGTGTGTGTTGTGTGTGTGTGTGTGTGTGTGTGTGTGTGAGTGTGTGTGTGTGGTTTGTGTGTGTGTGTGTTGTGTGTTTGTTTTTTGTGTTGTTTTATGTTGTTGTTTGTGTGTGTGTTGTTGTGTTGTGTGGTGTGTGTGTTGTGTTTATGTGTGTGTGTGTGTGTTTGTGTGTGTGTTTGTTGTGTTGTGTGGTGTGTTGTGTTGTGTTGTGTGTGTGTGTGTTGTGTGCATTCTATTCTATTCTTTTATATTGAGGATAATAGAATAAGCACTCTTGTGCTTTTTTTACATCCAGTCCCCATGTGTATGCAGTTTTGTAAATGTCATCTGTTCCCACCAGCACACAATGGCCTACTCTTGCAAAAAGTGGAACAGGATTTAATGTGTGCGTAAGATGTTCTGCGTGCGTTCGCACACAGGGCCTCAGTTTATAGTCTCGTCCGAAAGACTCTTGGGGGAGTGGAGTCAGCACTGTTGTAAACCCCAGGAGAAAAATCTCCTCGAACAGGAATCAAACCTGGGTTGTCAAATATCGAGCGCAATGTTCTGACCACTAGGCTATCCCGTCCCCTATTCATGACTTTTTGACAAAAACACCGATCATGGAATAAATGAATCAATAAATGAATATTCATGACTTTTGACAAAAACACACGATCATGGAATAAATGAATCAATAAATGAATATTCATGACTGTTTGACAAAAAACACCGATCATGAAATAAATGAATCAATAAATGAATATTCATGACTGTTTGACAAAAAACACTGATCAGGAAATAAATGAATCAATAAATGAATATTCATGACTGTTTGACAAAAAACACTGATCAGGAAATAAATGAATCAATAAATGAATATTCACGACTGTTTGACAAAAAACACTGATCAGGAAATAAATGAATCAATAAATGAATATTCATGACTGTTTGACAAAAAACACTGATCAGGAAATAAATGAATCAATAAATGAATATATTCATGACTGTTTGACAAAAAACACCGATCAGGGAAATAAACGAATAAATAAATGAACATTCGTGACCTTTGCACTTTCAGACTGCCCAGTGTGGAACTTTGACGGGTCGAGCACGTACCAAGCGGAGGGGTCCAACTCGGACATGTACCTTCACCCTGTGGCCATCTTCAGCGACCCCTTCAGGGGTGGGAAGAACAAACTGGTGCTCTGCGAGGTCTTCAAGTACAACAAAAAAACCGGCAGGTGAGAGAGGAGAGAGAGAGAGGGAGGAGGGGGGGAGGGAGGGAGAGAGGAAGATGGGGGGGAGAGAGGAAGGAGGGGGGATGGGAGAGGAGAGAGGAGGGTGGAGGAGGGGGGAGAGGGAGGGGGAGGGGGAGGGAGGGAGAGGGAGGAGAGAGGGGGGAGGGAGAGGGAGGGGGGAGAGGGGGTAGGTGAGAAGGGGGGAGAGGAGAGGGAGGGGAGGGGAGAGGGAAGAGGGAGGGAGAAAGGGGGAGAGAGATAGGAAGGGAGGGGGAAAGTGGCACGAAGCAGAAGTTCTGAATTTTTTCCCCTTTTTAAAATTTTTACATTTTTTTCTTAGGATGACATTGAGTAGACATTGCGTGTTTAATTTTTTTTTTTTTTTAAGTGTGGGTGAGTAGGTGGATGTGTGTGTGTGTGTGTGTGTCCATGTGCGCATGCGTACACGTGTGCCTGTATATTTTGTCACTGTCGTTGTGTAATATTTATATGACTGATCAGTTGATAAAATGAATGAGTTATCCAATTCTGACCAGTGTCTTTTTATTATTGTTATTATTCATTTATTTTGTTACACAGCATGTTCATAAAACAATATGACTTGAATATATATATTTTTTTTTTCTCTTGTTAGTTTTTTTTTTCAATATTATTTTATTTCAAGGATGATGGAATAAGCCATCATGTGCTTTGCTTTTTTTTTTTAAACTCCCAAGTCTCCTTGTAAATGCGGTTTTAAAAAAATTGTCGTGTGTTCTCACGAGCTCAAAATGGCCATCTATGCCACATCAGTAAACTCAATGCTTTCTGTTGCTTCGTGAATGGCTGAGTATTCAACTAACGCCCTCTGTTGCCGATTTCAGAGACGAATCGCCGCAAGGCCTGTAACGAAGCCATGGAGAGAGCGAAGGACACCCACCCCTGGTTCGGTATCGAGCAGGAATACACACTACTGGACTTTGACGGACATCCGTTCGGCTGGCCCAAAAATGGATTCCCTGGACCCCAAGGTGAGTGCATGAGTGCACGCATGCATGCACACACATGCACGTACATGCACACACACACATGCAGGCATGTGCATGCACATGCATGCGTGCGCACATGCACGCGCATGCACACACACATACACACACACATGCACGCACTAGACAAAGCCTTCAATTAAAAAAAAAAAAATTTGGATTGGACAGAGGCAATTTGGGTTACATTTTTTTAAAAGAAAAAAAAATGTTGGATTTGACATTGGATATTTAAAATTTGGCCTGTCAATAGTGAAAACAGAGTGTTGACTTTGAGACAAAAGTGTTGACTATTGTGACAAAAGTTTTAAACTATTGTGACAAAAGTGTTGACTATTGTGACAAAAGTGTTGACTGTTGTGACAAAACTGTTATGACAAAAGTGTTGGCTATTGTGACGAAGTGTTGACTATCATGACAAAAACTATTGTGATAAAAGTGTTGGCTATCATGACAAAACTATTATGATAAAAGTGTTGGCGATCGTGACAGTACTGTTGTGACAAAAGTGTTGACAATCATGACAAATGTGTTGACAATCGTGACAAAAGTGTTGACAATTGTGACAAAAGTGTTGACAATCATGACAAAGGTGTTGACAATCGTGACAAAAGTGTTTACAATCGTGACAAAGGTGTTTACAATCGTGACAAAGGTGTTGACAATCGTGACAAAAGTGTTGACAATCGTGACAAAGGTGTTGACAATCGTGACAAAGGTGTTGACAATCGTGACAAAAGTGTTGACAATTGTGACAAAGGTTTGACAATTGTGACAAAAGTGTTGACAATTGTGACAAAAGTGTTGACAATTGTGACAAAAGTGTTGACAATTGTGACAAAGGTGTTGACAATTGTGACAAAAGTGTTGACAATTGTGACAAAAGTGTTGACAATTGTGACAAAAGTGTTGACAATTGTGACAAAAGTGTTGACAAATGTAACTAATGTGTCAACCAGGTCCCTATTACTGCGGGGTGGGTGCTAACAAGGTGTATGGTCGTGACGTGGTGGGAGGCCCATTACCGCGCCTGTCTGTACGCTGGCATCAAAATCGCTGGCTGTAACGCTGAAGTTATGCCTGCCCAGGTAGGACTGGTGATAGTGTGTGTGTGGGGAGGGGGGGGGGAGGGAGTGGAGGAGGGGAGGGAGGTTGTGTGTGTTGGTTTGTGTGTATGTGTGTGTGCATGTAGGAGTGGGGGGGGGAGGTTGTGTGTGTGGTTTGTGTGTATGTGTGTGGGAGTGGGGGGTGGGGGGAGGAGAGTGTTGTGTGTGTGTGAGTCAGGGGAGGGGGGGGGGGGTTATGTGAGTGTTTTTGGTATGTGTGTTGTGTGTGTGTATGTGTGTGTAGTTTGTGTGTGTAATGCGGGGTGGGGGGGGGGGGCGGGGCATTGTGAGTGTTTTTGGTGTGTGTGAGTGCGTGCGCGTGCAAATTTATGGTAGGACACTTTTGCTGTGTATTTCTTGTGCATCTTTTTTTTGATGATGCAGCTAGATGTAGTACATGTATAGATCTAAATTTTTGTTCTCTGGTCAGCTGTGTGTGTGTGTGTGTGTGTGTGTGTGTGGTGTGTGTGTGTGTGTGTGTGTGTGTGTGTGTGTGTGAGAGAGACAGACAGACAGACAGACAGAGAGCTTTTTTTTCACACACATCTGCAACAGATTGTGTGTCATTACTGTTAGATCAGTTACATCTGTTTACACACAGACACACCCACACAGACACCCCCCACCCACCCAACCTCCCCCCTCCCCACACACAAACACCCCCCCCCCACACACACACACACACACACACACACACACACACACACACACACACACACACATACTCACACAAACCAACCTTCCCACACATCATTCTGAAAAGAAAAAAAAAGAACTCCTCATCACATTTTTTTCACCATTTTATCCTCAAACAGTGGGAATTCCAAGTTGGGCCCTGCGAAGGCATCGAGATGGGAGACCATCTGTGGATCGCTCGCTACATCTTGCATCGCGTGGCCGAGGACTTCGGCATCGTGGTGACCCTTGACCCCAAACCCATGGAGGGCGACTGGAACGGCGCCGGTGCCCACTGCAACTACAGCACACAGGCCATGAGGGAACCTGGGGGTCTGAAGTGAGTGTCTGGAGAACTGAGTGTGTGTGGGTGTAGTGTGTGTGTGTTTGTGTGTGTGTGTGGGTGTAGTGGGGGTGGGTGGGTGGGTAAGTGGGTGTAGTGTGGGTGTGGGTGTGCCCATTGCAACTGCAGCTCAAAAGCCATGAGGGAACCTGGGGGTCTGAAGTGAGTGTCTGTAGAACTCTGTGGGTGTGTGTGTGTGGGTAGATAGATATCTTCAATTTAAGGTCTATTGACATTTAGTGATTTTAGAAGGGTGTGTGTGTGTGTGTTTGTGTGTGTGTGTGTATCTGTGTGTGGGTAGGTGGGTGTCAAGTCAAGTCAAAATTTTATTTCCAGATGGTACATTGAGTAAGCAATAAATTTGCTTTCTTTTCATCAAGCCATCCATGTTGCAAAAAAAAGAACAAACACCACAAGTGACTGTTTGGAGAACTCTGTGTGTGTGTGGGGGGGTGTGGGGGTGTGTGTGTGTGTGTGTGGATGGGTGACGTGTGTGTGTGGGGGGGGGGAGGGAGGATGGATGGTGGGGGTGTGTGTGTGTGCATGCGTGCGTGTGTGTATAGATCATTCTAAAAAGCAAAAAACCAAAGAGAATCACTCTTTCATCGCTTCCTATTCAAAACAACATATACACACCAAGTCATTAAAACTACAATCCTGATATCACCAAGTGTGAATGGTCTTTAAATTAAATACATAAAACTACAATTTTTCATACTCACTACCACTCCCACTCCCCCCCCCCCCCCCCCAAAAAACCCAAAACCCCAACTCAAACTTTAACCAAAACCCATTTTCTCCTCCACAACAGAGAGATCGAGAAAGCCATCGAGAAGCTGTCGAAACACCACGTGCGCCACATCAAAGCCTACGACCCCCGAGAGGGCAAGGACAACGAGCGACGTCTGACGGGGCTGCACGAAACCTCGTCCATCCACGACTTCTCTGCAGGCGTGGCCAACCGTGGCTCCAGTATCCGTATCCCGCGGCAGGTGTCCGAGGAGTGCATGGGCTACCTGGAGGACCGGCGACCCTCGTCCAACTGTGACCCCTACGCTGTGACGGAGGTCCTGGTTAGAACCACTGTGCTGGACGAGTGAAGGTGTGGTGGGAGGAGAGAGACAGACTGACCACTGGTGTGTGGGGAGAATGAGGAGGAGGGGGAGGGGGTTGTGGGGTGGGGTGGGGGGGTTGGAGGGAAAGTGTGCTGGGTTTTTTTTAAGGGGTGGGTGGTTGTGGTGGGGTGTGGGGTAAGGGTGGTGTATTGGGTTGGGTAGAGTTGGGTGGTTTGGGTCCTTTCTGGTGGAGAGAAAAGTGGTCTGGGGTTTTTAGGGTGGGATGTGGGGTTGGGTGGGTGGGTAAGGGGAGGAAAGTAGAGTGGGTGTTTTTAGGGTGGTGGTGGGGGTGGGTGGGGGGGGCTTAGGGAGAGAAAAACTGTGCTGGGGTTTTTAGGGGTAGGGTGGCGGTAGGGATGGGGTAGAAAGTTGGGCTTGGGTGTTTGGGGGGGTGGGGCAAGGGAGGGGTAAGGTTGGTTGTGTGGGGGACTAGGTGTTGGAGGGATGAGGATTGTGTTACAAGGAGGGGAGAGGTATGACAATTTGAGAGATTTTTTTTATGTGTTGAGGTTGATAAATGTTTGGGTGCATAGTTTCTGAAATGATTGTGGAGAATTTACGTGTAGACTTTTTTTTTTTTTTTAACTTTTTTTTTTTGTCTTATGTCACCTGACTAATGGACTTTCTCTTCTCAAACTGCTGGGTTTTGTAATGGAGAGAGAACTAACGAGCACACAGACTGTAATGACGTACATGTATGCAAATTTTTTAGAGTGGTATTTTGGAATATGAAGTTGAGATTTGTATGGCAAACCTCTCGTATATTATACCCTATTTTTGTTTTCATATTTTTTCCCCCTCTCTGGATGATGTAGCTTGTTGAAATGCTTACGGAGTGACTGTATGAAAACATGAGAGTTCATATTCAGACCTCTTTTTTTCTGGAAGCCAGATTGTTTTTGAATGTTTACTTGGTTGGGTGGTTATTGTGGGTCTTGTGTTAACATTTTTTTTTTAAATCTGCCATTGCTCGACACTTGTGTGGCTAAGGCCTGTGTAGGTTTGTGTATATATATAACTGTGACACACGCCCATACAGTATACTGCTCTTAAACCTGGGAGTTAGAACATTGTTCTTGGGTTTTGGTGTCTCGGAAAACTGTATTCAAGGTTCTGCTGAGCTCTAAGTGCCTGCGAAATGTTTACAAAATCAACTTGCCACAAGTTGTTGTTTTTTTTAAATTGTAAGATGGAAATGGGGTGGGTGGGTGCGAGCAAGGTTGAGTTTTAAATGAAAAAATTATGAAAATTGTGTGTAAAGTGTGTGTGTGTGATTGGGGTTTGTTGTGTGTGTGTGTGGTGGGTTAATTTTCAAAGGGATATGAAGGGCAGCTTTTCTTCTGATGTCATCCTTATTCATCAGGGCAGATATTCACTCTAAATCTGGCACAGGTTTTTTTTGTTGATTTTTTTTTTTTTTACACCTGTGTGTGTGTGTGTGTGTGTGTGTGTGTGTGTGTGTGTGTGTGTGTGTGTGTGTGTGTGTAAATGAAAGAGTCCTGAAGGAATCGAGTATGGAAGAGATTTTATGAATACTGTGGGGGTATACCAGTTTCCATATTGTGGTTTCATGCGAGTTTTTTTTCAAGAATCATAATCAGTATTCTCCTGCTTCTGGCCATTCAAACGCACAGGTTGAAGATATTGTTGAAGTTGTGGAAATGATAATTATAAACTTCTCTGGAGTCTATGGTAAGGAAGTAGGCATCTGTGTAGTTTTAATATTGTAGTGTGTGTCTTATTCTGCATACACAAAACGAAAACTGAAACAGCTGAGTTGTGTATGGAAAGTTAAAAAAGATTGCGAGGAAAAATTTCAAATTTTTATTTTCTTCAGGAAATGTTCACATTTCATCTGTAGTGGACCAGTTGACTGAGATTCTGTTTTAAAATGGAAAGACTCTTTGTCACATGCTAAATAAAAGAAAACAAAAAAATCCTGCGATGTTCTGACCTCAAGTCTGAATTACCATGTAGTTTCCTTTAAAAAAAAGAAAAGAAGAAGAAAAAAGATATTACAGTGGGACCAGTCAACTTTATGTGTGTGTGTGTGTTCTCTTAAAAAGAGTTGGCTAGTTTTATAAGGTTTTTAAAATCTCATTTATTTTCATGTTTGAGAGCTTGCATGGAAGTGAAGAAACGAAATCTACCGTGAGTGACTGGGGTGTGGGAAGTGTTCGCCCAGGGGTCAGAATTCATAGAAGAAAGCTCAGTGATGAAGGATGTAGAAATCCAGGGGTCCACCGGTGTTCTTGTTAGCTTCTGCAGTCAGGGATATAGAAAAATATTTCATCGCATTAAATTTCTTTGATGCAAAGTTCGGGATATAGGGAAATATTTCATTGCATTAAATTTCTTTGTTGCGAAGTTTGGGATATAGGGAAATATTTCATCGCATCAAATTTCTTTGTCGCGAAATAACTGGGTTTGGAATTGTTCCTGATATTGTTAGGGATGAAATGCATGTTGTGATAACTAGCAAAAAGGTGGAGGAGTGGTGTTGTGTCGATGTCTTCTTGATACGTGTATTCCATGAGTGAATGAGGCTAGATTGAGGAGTGCATGTGTGTTTAAGTGTGTGTGTATGTGTTTGAATGATAACAAAGTGAAACTCGGAATAAGTGTGTGTATGTGTGTGAGAAACTAACCTCACTTGTAACCGGTTACACACAAAAACGGTGACAGAAGAATTTATGACAAATCTGATGGGCAAGAAACATTCTAACGTTGAACAGTTTATAAAACCGCAACCTTTTTGGAGTGACTTGCGCATCTAATTCCCATAACCTGCTTTGAATTAACTCAGAAATCTCTGATCTATTTTTGTCCGCCAGGATCCGATGTTGTATATTGATGGTGAAATAATGTTGCTGTGTACATGACCATGTTGTATTCCGGTTGTCCTTCTTCTACCTTGAAAATAAAGGGATGCATGTTCAATCCTAACCATGATTTCGTGTTTTCATTTTTTGGACATTTTTATACATTTTTTTTTAGAAACTGACAATCTAGAAAGTATAAATCTTTCTTGTTTTCATTGCCTGTTTTTCTTTCTTCTTTGGGGGGGAGGGGGGGGGGTTGTTTTGGTTTAAAAAAAAAAGTTTTTATTTAAAGAAAAAAAATCTTTTTGCTGTAAAGGTTTATTGAAAAATGTTCCATTTTACAGTTTAAAGGTCAAAGTATATTAAATTACCACCATCTGTATATTCTAAAAAGAATTTTTAAAATGTAGAAAATAAAAGGCTGTCTTGTGTTTTCTAGCATGTGATGAATGTGCTCGAAGATGGCGTAGACTGGTAGTGACTTTGTAGAGTAGTGTTCAGTTGTCATGTCATGTTGTGTCGTGTCATGTCGGTATCTGACGGGCAAATTTTTTATTACACATTTTATTCTGTGATGGCTTCAATAAAGAGTACATCTGCTATACATGTATGTCAGGCCTGGCTGTTGTGTGTGTATAAATGTGTGTGTGTGGGGAGGGGGGGGGGGAGTGTGAGGGTGTGTATGTGTGTGTGTGTGAGTGATAGTGTGTGTGTGTGTTTGCGTAAATGTGTGTGTGCAAGTATGCGTGTGTTAGTGAAGGTGTCTGTGTAACTGTAAGAGGTTGTAACTATGTGTGTATGTGAGGATCTGTAAATGCAAGTGTGCATTAGGGTGTTTGGACACCATCCCTAAAATAAGAATGCAGATACCTTAATGGTGGGTAAAAACGCAAAATCTCACCACTGGTAAGTCCCAGAGTTCTGAGGAACAAACAATAATAAAAAATAATATATATATAATTATAAAGGAAAACAGAAAACCTAGAAAGAAAGTGCTCATTAACCCTCTTGCATTCGGATTCTCTGAACACAAACTGCCCCTAGATTCACATTCCATCACAAAATCAGGTCAGGCACACATGCTCCCTCACCTTTTCTCCTTCTAAGTACATACCAGCAGCTACAATTACTTCCAGACTCTCAGCAGAGTTTCTACCTCTGGGCTGATAGAGCTTTGGCATGTGGTAGCAATTAGTGCTGGTCACAGCATGATGGAAATCTACTGTGTGTAAATCCTGGCAAATCACGGTTCAGGATTCAGTGGGGGCAAGGTTCGGGATTCATGGGGGCAATTATTCAATCCCGGCAAATCCCGGTTCGGGACTAAGAGGGTTAAGCAAGTGAAAGGTGGGTGGGTCAACGGACTCTAGCTCCACTTTCCTTGCAGGAGAATAATGAGCTGTGAAAGATTTCAGCTTGTCCACTGAAAACATCAGCACAATGCCCTAATGACTTCTTCACAAGTTAAAGGACTCCTTGAGAAGTTAAGATAGAAGACCTTGGGTTCAATTCCCACTGGATGCCAGACTACAGTCCCCCTCCACCCCCCCTCCCCATCTAAAGGACCATGGCAATCTTTGAATCGGTGATAATTATACAGGTAACACACCTGCCTACTTAGCCCAAAGTACAG
>CM060341.1:36403785-36408785 GCA_030674155.1 Stramonita haemastoma | reverse complement strand
CTATCAACCCAAGGAGGAAGAGAAAGAGTCTGTAGAGACCTCAATCTATCTATCTATCTATCCAAGGAGGAAAAAGAGTCTGTAGAGACCTCAATCTATCTATCTATCTATCCAAGGAGGAGGAAGAGAAAGAGTCTGTAGAGACCTCAATCTATCTATCTATCAACCCAAGGAGGAAGAGAAAGAGTCTGTAGAGACCTCAATCTATCTATCTATCAACCCAAGGAGGAAGAAAAAGAGTCTGTAGAGACCTCTATCTATCTATCTATCTATCCAAGGAGGAAGAGAAAGAGTCTGTAGAGACCTCTATCTATCTATCTATCAACCCAAGGAGGAAGAGAAAGAGTCTGTAGAGACCTCTATCTATCTATCTATCAACCCAAGGAGGAAGAGAAAGAGTCTGTAGAGACCTCTATCTATCTATCTATCACTCCAAGGAGGAAGAGAAAGAGTCTGTAGAGACCTCTATCTATCTATCTATCAACCCAAGGAGGAAGAAAAAGTGTCTGTAGAGACCTCCATCTTTTCTATCTATCTATCCAAGGAGGAAGAAAAAGAGGCAGACCAAGGAAGAGAATGGGAGGACAACATCAGCGAATGGACAGGCCTAGAACTCAACAAAACTTTTGAGAAAGGCAGAACAGAGAGAGAGGGGAATGGAGGGAACTGGTCGTCAAGTCTTCAGGGGTGCCCCCATGGTCGCCAGACTAAGGGAGGGATAGATAGATAGACTTCTATGACACTGTGAATATGGAAATTTAGACGCTAAAAAAAAAAAAAAGACGGTAAAGAAAGAATGGTTGGTAAGAGAAGGAGGAGAACACAATAACCCCCCCCTCCCCCCCCGGATATATAGTTAGTTCTTTATTTCAACATCCTTCCAATAAACAGTTAAGGAACAAGGCAGAAACAAAGAGAGAGATGTTGTTGTTGTTGTTGTTGTTGTTGTTGTTGTTGTTGTTGTTGTTTTGTTGTTGTTGTGTGTTCCCAAGCTGAACACTCTGGGGGTCACCCAGAAGGTGCACTTTCACTCACCCATCCCACCTGGGAATCACTGGTGTGAGATTGAAAATTGCACACTGAATGAGAAATTTGCATGCACGACTGTTTTCAAGTCCCTCACCATATAGACAGCCATACTCCCGACTTCAGAGGAAAAGAGAGAGAGATAAAAAAAAAAGAGGCGATTCCTAGTAGCACAGAACTTCCAGAAAGTGGGAGATGCTACACAGCAGTCAGTCAGTGTCCCCCACTTTCAGCTCCTCTCAGTGGCTAATTATTTCATCTTAGGGGGGACGGGATAGCCTAGTGGTCAGAACATTGCGCTGGCAATTTGATGACCCGAGTTCGATTCCCGTCAGAAGGGATTTTTCCCCTGGAGTTAACATCAGTGCTGACTCCACCCTCCCCAAAAGTCTTTCGGATGAGACTTTAAACCGAGGCCCCGTGTGCGAACGCACGCAGCACATCTTGCGCACACGTTAAATCCTGTTCCGCTTTTCGTAAGAGTAGGCCCTTGTGTGCCGGTGGGAACAGATGACAATATTTACACAACTGCATACACACGGGGACTGGATGAAAAAAAGCACATGAGTGCTTATCCCATTATCCTCGATATAAAAGATTTTTTTTTTTAATTTAATAAATCAATAAATCTCATCCCAGCCCAGATGGGGCCTGCTGGTGCTGATTATAGCAGGAATTGACCACACCTGGACTCCTAGGCAAACTTAGCACTCTGGACTGAGAGACGTTGGGTTTGTGCGCTGTGGCTAGTTATACTGACAGGTACCTCAAGTATCCCCACAGGAGGGTAGGAGGGGGGGGGGATTGTGATCTGACAGGAGTCCTTACCTGCCGAAGATGGTGTACTTCATATCCAGGTGAGGCTGTTTGGAGTAGGTGAGGAAGAACTGGGATCTGTTGGTGTCCAGTCCATTGTTGGCCATCGACACCATGCCCCGCGAGGAGTGCTGTCACACACACACATACACACAAACCATGCAAAGTTCATGTATGTAGGAAGGAAGAAAGAAAGAGAAAAAACAAACAAAAGCAAGACACACACACATGCACATACACACACGCTTAAATATGCACACACACACACACACACACACACACACACACACACACACACACACACACACACACACCATGCAATGTTCATGTTTGTAGGAGGGGAGAAAGAATACAACAAACAAACAACAACAAAAAAAAACAAAAAAAAGAAGCCAACACTTGCATGTGGGCACACAGACACAGTCACATACTTACACACACACCACACACACACACACACACACACACACACACACACACACACACACACACAGCCTAAAAAGAAAGAAATTGTTAACATAAGGCATAAACACATTAAAGCCTCCTGGTACAGGGATATTGCTGGGTATGTTTGTGCTTCTGTAACCCGTCAAACATGCAACACTGACATGACTGACAGTATCTTTTTAATATGCACATTTGATATTCTGCATCATTGTATGTGTACACAAGTATGAGAGGAATTAAGGCACTTGCAGGTGTGTGCTTTTAAGCTGACCTGGGAGATAGTAGAAATTCCCCATCACAGCAGCTCAAGGTTAAAACCCATGACTCGAAGGACCTACGGGATGGAAGATGAATGCTCTGAACCACTCAGCAAGTTTTCATCAATAGGGATATTGTTTTTGAAATCACAGGTCACAGGTTCAGTTCAATTCCCAATGCTGCACAGCAGATTAGTTTGATCAAGGGTAGGTATGAGTTTTTAAAACCCAGGTCAGGTCATGTGCAGACCTGCCGGTGTCTTACTCCCATAGATGCATATGAATATATCCACACTAAAGATCAAGTTCACAATTATTTTTGTACTGGCATAAAGTAACCAAGGTGGGTTTTTTACTTAGTTACAAGCCTCACAAATTGAACTCTTAGTCTATGGGAAAAGAACTGTAATTGGACTTGCACCACTGTATCACAAATCTAACACACAGTCTAAGGGAAACAACTGTGATTTGTATCAGAAAACACCAGACTAATTAACAGAGTTGCTTCCCTTAATGGCAAATTGGTATTTTTGAAATCAAATCATGTTGAACTGGGACTTACTTTATGGGTGAGCACTGTCAGCCATCACTCTAACTCACAAAAACATGTTGAATTTGATTCTTCAAGTGCTGGTTGCTGTACCAGAATAAACACCTAGAGCACACCTCCATAGTTATTTGATATTTTTTATCTTTGATTTGTTTTTACAAGATAGAGCGCTATATAAATTCCATGTATTTATTATCATTATTATTATAGTCTTAGAGACTGAAGGATGCCTACTGGTTGCCCAGGAAATGATTCAAGTCAAGTCAAGTCAAAGTCAAGTCAAAAATGCTTTAACCCTCTTGGTCCCTATCCAGGATTTGCCGGGACTGAATAATATCCCCCCCCCCCCCCCCCCCCCCAAGTCCAGATCCCAGATTTGCCAGGATTTACACACAGTAGATTCCCACCAAGCTGTGACCATCACTAATTGCTACCACATGTCAAAGCTCTACCAGGCCAGAAGGAGAAACCCTGCTGAGAGTCTGGAAGTAATTATAGCAGCTGGTATGTACTTAGGAGGAGGAAAAGGCCAGCAAGCATGTGTGCCTGACCTGATTTCGTGATGAAATGTGAAATCTAGGGGCAGTTTTGTGTTCAGAGACACCGAATGCAAGAGGGTTAAGATAACTGACTTGCATGAACAACATGTCTCAGTCTGTTTTTATCAAATTTCAGAAAAATTAGAACAACACACATGCATGAACATACATACACATGCACGTGTGCACACACGCACGCATACACACATGCGCGCGCACACACCCATACATACACACAGAGGAAATACCCTTACCTTTATACTCTCCCTCAGTTCATCTTCAAAGGGCGCTCCCCATATGCTTTGTCCACCTTTGCCAGTTCCTGTAAGTACACACACACACGCACCACACACACACACACACACACACACAACACATATACACACACACACACACACACACACACACACACACACACACACACACACATGCACAAACACACACACACACACACCACACACACACACACACACACACACACACATCACACACACACACACACACACACACACACACACACACACACCACCAACACACACACAAGCACTTTGTCATTTCATTTCATGTCTTTATATTACATATATATATATATATATATATATATACACAAAATCTCACCATTGATGAACAACACCCCCCCACCACCAAAACCAAACTGAACACACCTGCATGGAAATCTATGCTTTTCCTGTCTTACCTACAGTCAGCTGTTTGTATCATTTTTTTCTCTTGTTTTTGTTCCTCAGCAAGAGCTCCCAGGTTCAAAGATGGTGAGCTTTTTAATGCATGCGGCCGTTTTTGCCCATCATAAGGGTAGCAGCTAGCATTCCAACAATGGAGATGTTTGTAGGATAAAACTCTGGACTACTATACATGTACAGTTCTCCTGTGTCACAACTGAAGTTCCCTGTTTGCAGGATGAAACTGGATACACCTGGGGTTGGGGTTTTTTTTCTTTGGTTTTGTTTGGTTTTTTGGTTCCTCAGCTAGAGCTTAGAGGTTCACCAACGTCGAAATTTATGCATAAGCGACCAAGAGTACATGATTTGAATATAAGTGCTTTGATTTGTTGTTTTACATGATTCAGTGCTGCATTCTATACATTCTTCTTCTTGTTCTTGTTCTTGTTCTTCTTCTTCTTATTATTATTATCATCATCATTATCATCCTTATTATTATTATTATTATCATCATCATTATTATTATCAGTATTATTATTATTGTCACCATCATCATAATCATCATCATCATCATCATTATTATTATTCAGGTAGCCACATTCTGACTTTAGGGATGTACACCTGTATAAGTAACATTTATAGATCTATAGAAAATCTCCTGCCTTACCTGTGGGGTCACCTGTCT
>CM060341.1:36393785-36396285 GCA_030674155.1 Stramonita haemastoma | reverse complement strand
CACACAAAATGGAAAGAAGACAAAATAAAATAATACTACCGAAATGCTGTTCTACAGACGACTCCAAAGTGTGAAATGCTCAGGCAGAGGAACAAATAAAAGCATTCTTGATGAACTCTCAGCGCAAAGGCACACTTTGGTTTCAATTGATAAGAGTAGACATGAAGTATGTCGGTCATGCAAACAGAAAACACACAGAGAAATCTGATGACGACAGTTCTCCAAGGTAAGGTTGAGGGCAGAAAGAAAAGAGGCAGACCACCACCATCATCCTACATTGCCAACATCACTGAGGTCAGTGGTCTGGAAGGGCTACAGGAGATGGCAGAACTCAGCAGAGACAGAGAGAGATGGTGAACCCTGGTGGCATTGTGTGGAGCTCCTACTGACGACAGCAGCGATGGAGACGTCGGAGTTTAGAGATACGCGTTTTTAAACAACAGGCAATAAATAAGATCTGTTTTTGTTCAGAGATTCCCTACTTGATACTGCTGTGTCAGCTGAATCATTTTTTTTATGTATGGATTTTTTTTCCTCTTTTGTTTCTGTCTATCGATCTATGATGATGATGGTGGTGGTGGAGGTGGTGGTGCTGATGGTAATAACGATGTTGATGTTGATGGTAGTGGTGGTAATGATGATGCTGGCGGTGATGGTGATAATGGTGGAGATCGTGGTGGTGGTGGTGATGGTGATGCTGGTGGTGGTGGTGATGGTGGTGGTAATAATGATGTTGATGTTGATGATGGTGGTGGTGATAATGATGATGGTGGTGGTGATGTTGGTGATGGTGGTGGTGATAATGATGATGGTGGTGGTGATAATGATGATAGTGGTGGTGATAATGATAATGGTGGTGGTGATAATGGTGATGGTGGTGGTGATAATGGTGATGGTGGTGGTGGTGGTGGGAATACTGTTATTGCCACTGCTAACGGTGATGCTGAACGTCATTAGTATCCTCTCCTCCTCCTCCTCCTCCTCCTCATTATCATTATCATCAGAAGCAGCAGCAGCAGCCTTATTATAAAACGAAGTGTGTGGCAAATCAAAATGCAATTTACGCACAGCAGGTGCAAAAACATGACCTAACAATGAAGTGGTGCCCAGGTGATGGGAGGGAACAGGTGTGTATGATAGCTCAGGATAGGCTAAAGTCGCCTAAGTGACAATAATTATGTGTAAACATAAGGCATAATGATTCACTTGGTGTTCATTTTCCTCTCCGCATATTTGGGTTATTTTTTGTGCAACTTAAATTTTGAGCATATCTTCTTTACTTTTTTTATCATCAACTTTTGATGGCAGATTAGATAGGCTAAAAGAATATCAATTATTCTTGCGAATGGGGCTGACACTTTTAAATAATTATGAATGGTGTCTCGCCGTAAGGTACCAGCGAGAGTGATGCATTGTCCAGTTACAGTCAAAGTATAAAGGCTCATCGACAACCCCACACTCAGTCATGTTGAACCTATAGTAGGCCTATAGTTCTTACTTAAACTTACATAAAGTCTTGTTATTCAAAGATAATTTTTCAAAGATATTTATCAGATTGTCGGTCCCGAGAGAAGAAATTTTCTGATAGGTTAAAGTACAGGCTAACAGTCACAAAAGAATCAAGAGGAGATAGACACCTGGAAGATCAGAGACATGAAAGATACCCGCATAAAACGCAAGTTAAACAAAAAAAATCATCACACTTCAAAAAGGATAAGAAACCCTCCTCATACAGAGATAGAATCAGATACCCCTGTGAAAGAGATAGGGGCTTTGACAGACTGATAACCATGCAGGTAAATGTTATATTGAGATAATAAGAGATATATATGTGTGCTTCCTTACTTAATCGATTGATCGATCCATCAGTGTGTCCGTTGGTAGATTGATTGGTATAAGTACAGCATATATATATACATACATACATACATACATAACATCATATATATATATATATATATATATATATATATATATATATATATATATATATATATATATATATATATATATATATATATATATATATGGATGTATGTAGGGCTTGATAGAGGGATATGTATATTCTAGCTGCTTCCCCTCTATTTTACTCTATCTGAACCTAGCTGATAATAATCAGTGTATCTGTTTTGATATCGATGTTCGAGTCAGTTGGAGATTATGCGTTTTATTGAACACATATTACCCCCGTTGGGGTGTCGGGAGCCTGTCAGTATGAATAGCATCCCCACCTTCAGGAAATTATGTGCTAGGAATTCCCTCTTTTCTATCCCTCTCCTTGTTTCTGCCTTGTTCCTTGTCTTCCTGTCACCTCCTTCTTGTCTGTTTTCTGCCTTATTGGTCCATTATCCTGCCTTTTTTCCATAAAGACTTAGAAGAGAACAATTCTCTTCCATGCCGAAGTCGGATGCGCTGGGCCTGATTTGTCAGGCGCTTAACGGCAGCGCAACGCATTCGCTCATATGACAGACAACAGTTCCTATCTGAGCTTTTGACAAAG
>CM060341.1:36381285-36383785 GCA_030674155.1 Stramonita haemastoma | reverse complement strand
CCAACCCTCCGATACTAGTCCTGTAATTGTGATATCCCAATCCTGTAATTGTCATAGTTCGCCTCTGTGGTAGTAGTGTCCCAGCCCGCTGATAATCATCATGTAATCATAGTATTTAAAAAATCCTGAAATTGTCATATTCCCATTCTGTGATAATGATATTCCAATCTTCTGATGGTGATCCGGTAAATAGATCATTCCAATCCTATAAACGTGTAGTAATAGTATTCGAGTAGTCTGATAATGATCCTGTGATTACAGTGTTCCAGTTCTGTAATCATGTTCCAATATCTGATAGCAAAGCTTTCTAGTCTTGTAATCACAGCATTCCAATCGAAACAGTACCCGAATCATGTGATCATAGAACTCCAATCCTATAACGGACACCAATCCCAAAATCCTGTCTCAATCACGCCACACTCCCAAGAATCCTCCCTGTGATATAGCTCTATATATAGCAACTCCTATGACGTGTTAACAACGTCACTTCCTGTGTGTGTGTGTGGCGTGACGTGACGTCAGACCCATGCGTGGGATGACGGAGTTCCGCTGGAGGAGACCCTGAGAGCTCTGGACGACCTGGTGAGGTGTGGCAAGGTGCGCTACCTGGGGGCCAGCAATGTCAGCGGCTGGCAGATGCAGAAGATCGTGGACCTGACCCAGCACAGGGGATTCAGCCCCTTCGTGTCCCTGCAGGTACCTTGGGGTAGTGGGGGCAGTGGAGGGGCAGTAGAGGGGGGCAGTTTTCTGGTGAGGGTGTGTTGTGGGTGTTGTGGGGTTGTTGTTTTTTTTGGGGGGTGGATTGGGAGAGGGGGGTTATAATGTTAGGTAGGTGTGGGGTTTTTTTTTTTACCTCTAGACTGTAATACAAGTGCGGTGTAACTTCACTTTGCTGAATGATGAGTGGATGTGATAATGATGATGATGATGATTATGATGATGATGATGGTGGTGGTGGTGATGATGATGACGGTGGTGGTGGTAGTGGTGATGAAGGTGGTGGTGGTGATGGTGGTGATGATGGTGACGAGAAGTGTTGTGATTCACTGTCAGTGGATTTTATAATAATGATGATGATGATGATGATTCACGACGATGATGATGACTAGCAAACAAGTCAGGTTGGAGGTACAGAAACATTTCTGGGTCGCTGGGATTGATGAGGATGATGATAGTGATGCTGCTGCTGCTGCTGCTGCTGATGATCATGATGATGATAACAACGACGACAATGATGATAAAAATGACGATGATAATGATGGTAACGACGACGACGATGACCACGATGATGATGATAATGACGATGATGGTGATGACAACGCTGCTGCTGCTGCTGCTGCTGCTGCTGCTGCTGCTGCTGCGTACGACGATAATGATAATAACGACGATGACAATGAATGTGACGACGATGATGATGATGATAATGACGATGATGGTGATGACAACGACGACAACGCTGCTGCTGCTGCTGCTGCGTACGACATGGCTGATGACGGACGTGTGGTGTGTGTGCAGCAACAGTACAGTCTGGTCAGTCGTAGCTCTGAGCTGGAGCCTTTCCAGGTGTGCAAGCTGAACGGGATAGGGGTGTTGCCCTGGAGTCCTCTGAAGGGGTGAGTGGGGGGTGGGTGGAGGGGGGGTGGGTGTAAGGGTGTGAGTTGTGGTGGTGGTGTGATGTGGGGTGGAGTGGTGATGTAGTGGTGGGTGGGGTGGGGATATGGTGTGGTGTGGTTGGGGTGTGTGGTGGAGTGGTGTGGGTGGTTAGGTGGGGGTGGGGTGTGTGGTGTGGTGGAGTGTGTGGTGGGGTGGTGTGGTGTTGGGGGGTGTGGTGAGGTGGGATAGGGTGGTGTGAAGTGGTGTGGTGTGTTACGGGGTGGAGTGATGGGGTGTGGTGGGGTGGTGTGGTGGAGTGGGGTGGTGTGATGTGGTGTGGTGTTGGGTGGTGTGGGTATGGTGTGATGAGGTGGGATAGGGTGATGTGGAGTGGTGTGGTGTGTTACGGGGTGGAGTGATGGGTGTGGGGTTGAGTGGTGTGGTGAGGTGTATGGTGGTATGGTGTCATGCCGTGTGGTGTGTTGCCATGTCATACAGTGTTGTGCTGTGCTGTGCCCTGTCACACGCTGTTGTGCCTATGGCCGTGTGGGGGTAGTGACGTTGTGCTGTGTTGTTCCACGCCGTGTGATGTGGTGTGATGTGGTTTTGTGTCGTGTGCTGTGCTATTAATATCATCCACGTCATCCACGTACTGTGGTGGTTAAAATCATTCACGTACTGTGTGGTTAATAATTATCATCCATATGATGTGGTGGTTAATACCATCCATGTACTATGCAGTTGTGTCATATGGTGGTGTGGTTGATATCATTCATGTGCTGTCGTGTTGTGTCATTATGATGGGGTGGTTAGTATTCATGTACTATGCAGTTGTGTCCTGTCCTGTGGTGAATACAACCCATGTGCTATGCTGTCTTGTCATATCATATGATGGGGTAAATACTAT
>CM060341.1:36366285-36376285 GCA_030674155.1 Stramonita haemastoma | reverse complement strand
TCAGGAATGCATCACACTCTGACGTTTTTTTTTATAACGTCACTTGCCATTTTCTCTAAAGGGGCTTACAGGTCAGTCAAAGGTCATCCCAGTTTACAGGAAAATGCCTTCGTGTGTGTGTGTGTGTGTGTGTGTGTGTGTGTGTGTGTGTTGTGTAATTTATATACTTGGTGGCAAAAGTAAAACCGGTTCACATTAAACACATCTCTCTCTCTCTCTCTCTCTCTCCTCTCTCTCTCTCTCTCTCTCTCTCTCTCTCTCTCTCCTCTCTCTCTCTCTCTCTCTCTCTCTCTCTCCTGTTCTCTCTCTCTCTTCTCTCTCTCTCTCTCTCTCTCTCTCTCTCTCTCTCTCCTCTCTCTCTCTCTCTCTCTCCTCTCTCTCTCTCTCTAACACGCACGCAGAACATCTTACATATAGTTAAATCCTTTCCCGCTATTCGGAAGAGTAGGCCATTGTGTGCCGGTGGGAGCAGATGACAAAATTTACAAAAACTGCATACGCACGAGGACTGGATGTAAAAAAAGCACATGAGTGCTTATTCCGTTATCCTCGATATCAAAGACTCTCTCTCTCTCTCCTCTCTCTCTCTCTCTCTCTCTCTCTCTCTCTCTCTCTCTCTCTCTCTCTCTCTCTCTCTCCCCAATGGTAGGCCACTGTGGGGCCACCAGCCAGAGGGGCCCTGAACTACTGCTGGGTCATTTTGGTGGTCTACTAAGGCCTCCTTAATCTTGTGACGATCTTGATAACCTAGCCGCAGAGCCAGACAGAGTGAGACGTCCATCCACTGTAGTTTTAACCCCACAACGTCCGTCCCTCCACCGACCTTCTTCTCCGGGTTCGAATCCCGATCAAGGGGATTTTACCTCCTCCCCCCCCCCTTCCCTGGAGTTAACCTCAGTGCCGACTCCATTCCCCCCAGAAGTGTTTCAGACGATACTAGAAACCGAGGCTCTGTATGTGAACGCACGCAGAACATCTTGCACACACGTAAACACTTGTTTCGGAAGAGTAGGCCATTGTGTGCTGGGATAACAGAATTTACAAAACCGCATACACACGGGGACTGGCTGTAAAAAGCACATGCGAGCTCATTCTATCATCCTGAATAAAGAAAGATACCTTCTATTCCGAAGGCTTTGACTCTAACTCACCAGAAGTGTAGACCTATGGCAATCGTAAACTGAGGGCATCACGAGACCTGGGCAACCGGGGCCACCGAATCAGAGACAATTTTCATTGGGTAATGATCAACGATGATGATGAAATTGATGTTATGATGCTGCTGTGGAAGTTCATGACTATGCTCTGAGACTACTTGACGTGGCTGCATTCTGCTCGTCCTATCATGATCGCAAGTTGACGACCCGGGTTCGATTCCCGGTCGAGGAGATTTTTTCTCCTGGAGTTAACATCAGTGCTGTATCCACTCTCCCCAAAAGTCCTTCGGATGAGACTTTAAACCGAGGCCCCGTGTGCCAACGCACGCAGAACATCTTGCGCACACGTTAAATCCCGTTCCGCTTTTCGTAAGAGTAGGCCATCGTGTGCCGGTGGGAACAGATGACATTTACAAAACTGCATACACACGGGGACTGGATGTAAAGAAGCACACGAGTGCTTATTCCATTATCCTCGATATAAAAGAATAAATAAATTAATTAATTAATAAATGATATATCCCGAGACAGACAGACACCTGTAGTGTTGGTCCGGTCATTTGAGCAACACTCTCAAAATCACATCCGCAAAGAGGATGCAGCTCAACTGTGAAGTCCCAGTCTCCCCACTGAGCCCACAGCACACTCACTCTGGGTAGGAGCTGGCCGGAGTAAGAACAAAAAAAACCCTTCATTCTTCTTTCTTGAACGCTCAGACAACAACTATTGTTGTCTGTCATAATGCGCAAAAATGCGTTGCGCTGCCGTTAAGCGCCTGATAGATTAGGCCCAGTTCTTCCGACTTCGGTCTGGGAGAGAATGGTCATATTTTAAAGTATGTATGGGGAAAAAAAGGCAGGAGAATGGACCAAGAAGGCAGAAAAAAGACAAGAAGAAGGTGACAGAAAGAAAAAAGAACTAGGCGGAAACAAAGAGAGGGATAGAAAAGAGGGAATTATTAGCACAGAATTTTCCGAAGGTGGGGATGCTAGTCATACCGACAAGCCTCTGGCACCCCACAGAGCAACAACACTTATGGGATTCGAACTCGAAGCCTTGCAGCCAATAACCTAACACACAACACACCAACCTCTGCGCCATGGCGGGTTGGTCATATTCTCTCTCTCTCTCTCCTCTCTCTCTCTCTCTCTCTCTCTCTCTCTCTCTCTCTCTCTCTCTCTCTCCACACAAAAACACACACACACACACACACACACACACACACACACACACACACACACACACACACTGTGACAATGCTCGAAAAACGTCAATAATTGATCTGCAAGTCTTGCAGTATACAAGGGAGGTAAAACAGTAGCGTGACCACTACCACGCCGACAACTGACGAAAAACACCAAACGAAACCAAAAGTAGCTTTCTGCGAAAAACGAAAAGGTCCAAAATCATGAACGTCTGTTTTGTGCTTTAAACAAAATCTCTCACTTCGACAGTGGAATAAAACAAAACAATAAGATCAAAAACAAAAACAAAAATCTTATGAAAATCAACATTGAAAGTGTGTTAATAAACGATCTTTTGGTATCTGCCGGTTTGAAGATAAAACGTTGTCTCGGTGAACCATAATCTGTGGGCTTGCCTAGGTGGCGAAAAAACGACAAGCCATGTTTATACGACACATATGTGTGCCTGAAAGCTGAATTGTATCACCCATCTAAGGTAAGTTTTTCTTCAAACATCAACATCTATTTTACCATAAGAAGCACTTTATCTAGATGGCCATTTGCTTTTCAATTGATATAAATTATGATCTAGAGATATCTGCATTATTTTATTTGACAGCCTAAAGAAGACTTCAGAAAGAACTGAATTGCTGCCATTTTTGTCTAGGAGGGTGCTATTTTGACACAGCGATCAGGAAAAATACGTAAGTCAAAAAAAGATTAGGTTAGACTTACGCCCTTTTCCCGAAAACCAGGTAGTTTATTCGTCATTGGGTGCGCACATATGCACACACGCGCGCGCGTGCTCACAAACATGCATGGACAAACGTACGCCTACACGCACGCACGCACTAGCGTACTCGCACACACACACACACACACACACACACACACACACACACACACACACACACACACACACACACACAGAGTCTCTCTCTCTCTCTCTCTCTCCTCTCTCTCTCTCTCTCTCTCTCTCTCTCTCTCTCTCTCTCTCTCTCTCTCTCTCTCCTTTCCTTTCCTTTCCTTTCCTTTCCAACTTCCACCTTCACATATTCTATCCTAGACTTATTATGGAGAGGAGTGTTTAGGTTGTTATGTTGGATTCAAATTGTATTCTTACTATTTGAATATAGAGATGTGTTTTCATGTAGCTTTTTGTGTTTAAAGGGTTTTTATGTGGTTTTTTTTATCTGGTTTTTTTTCTTCCTTTTATGCCTACTTTGCTTGTTTTCCCGCTTACACACACACACACAAAACACACACACACACAACACACACACACACACACACACACACACACACACACACACAGCCACACACACGTTTGTTTAAATAATTATCTGTGTATCCAGTTAGGATGACGCGTTTTGTTGAATGTATCCCGTTTTCTTCTTTTAAAATATTGGTTGAACTGCTGTTGGTGGTGATGCTGGTATGCAGGGGTAAGGAGGGGGTTTCTCAGCTTTATTCCCTGATCAGGGCAAGGGCCGGATGAAAAAAATTATGTAATGCTTACTCTGTAACCCTTGAAAAATAAAGATTATTCTCTCTCTCTCTCTCTCTCTCTCTCTCTCTTCTCTCTCTCTCTCTCTCTCTCTCTCTCTCTCTCTCTGTCTCTCTGTCCTCTCTCTGTCTCTCTGTCTCTCTCTGTATCTCTCTGTATCTGTCTCTGTCTCTCTCACACACACACTCAGACTCACACACACACACACACACACACACACACACACACACACACACACACACACACACACCACACACACACACACACACACACACGCTGCACTCATAATTATAGAAAATATCTGTAGTGATTAAAACGCCTTGTCAAAACCGAAAGTACATTCCACCCAGAATTTCTAGGAAAACGAAAGTAGACAACATTCATGAAATTGATAGAGTCTTTTCGGTGAAAATATTGAAAATAAAAGGCAGGTTCCAAGCATTACGTTATAAGCAGTTAAACTGGATAAGCTGGTGGTCGGAGTTATGCGCTCGTGATCTGCTGACCCGGGTTCGAATCCCGTTCAAGAGGATTCTCTTTCTGGAGTTAACATCAGTGCCGACTTCACTCTCCCAAAAAGTTTTTTCCGACGAGACTACAAACCGAGGTCCCGCGTGTGAACCCCATGCAGAATATCTTGCGCACATGTTAAAACCCGTTCCGCTTTTCAAAAGAGTAGGCTATTGTTTGCAGGTGGGAACGGGTGACAAATTTACAAAACTGCATACGCACAGGGACTGGATGTAAAAAAAAAAAAAAAAAAAAAAAAAAAAGCACACGAGAGCTTATTCTATTAGCCTCGAAATAAATAACCGTTTAAAGTTGGGAGCAGAAGGAAAATTAAAAGAGGCAGACCACCAACTTCCTACATTGCCAACATCACTGAGATCAGTGGTCTGGGAGGGCTACAGGAGATGGTAGAACTCAGCAGAGACTGAGAGAGATGACGAATCCTGGTGGAGTTGCGTGCAGCTCCTACCCACGAACTTTGAAAATTATCATTCTGTCTTTTTTCACCACTCTGTCCTGTCTGTCTGTCTGTCTGTCTGTCTGTCTGTCTGTCTGTCTGTCTGTCTGTCTGTCTGTCTGTCTGTTCTGTCTCTGTCTCTGTCTCTCTCTCTCTCTCTCTCTCTCTCCTCATACACACACGGGACTGGATGTAAAAAAGCATTATCCTCGATAGAAAAGAATCAATCAATCAATCAATCAATCAATCAATCAATCAATCAATCAATCAATCAATCAATCTCTCTCTCTCTCTCTCTCTCTCTCTCTCTCTCTTCTCTCTCCTCTCTCTCTCTCTCTCTCTCTCTCTCTCTCTCTCTCTCTCTCTCTCTCTCTCTCTCTCTCTCTCTCTCTCTCAGGACGGGGGACGGGATAGCATAGTGGTCAGAACATTGCACTGGCAATTAGACGACCCGGGTTCGATTCCCATTCGAGGGGTTTTTTCCCCTGGGGTCAACATCAGTGCTGACTCCACTCTCCCCAAAAGTCCTTCGGATGAGACTGTAAACCGAAACCTCGTGTGCGAAGACACGCAGAAGATCTTGCTCACGCGTTAAAAACCTGTTCCGCCTTTCGGAAGAGTAGACCATTTTCGTGCCGGTAGGAACGGATGATATATTTTTTTTAAGATTGCACACAGGTGTCGTGTTTAAACACCACCCCTAAAATTGAAATACGCAACCTTAATGGTGGGTAAAAACGGTGGCATTGTGCAAAACCTAACCAATGGTGAACCTCGGAGCTCTAGCTGAAGAACAAGGCCCCCCCCCCCCCAACACACACACACACACACACACACACACACACACACACACACACACACACACACACACACACACACACACACACACACACGCAAAACATCTTGCGTACACATTAAATCCTGTTCCGCTTTTCGTAAGAGTAGGCCATTGTGTGCCGGTTGGAACAGATGACACTATTTACAAAACTGCACACACTCACAGGGACTGTATGAAAAAAAGCACACGAGTGCATATTCCATTATCATGGATACAAAAGAATAGATAAACAAATAAACACACACGCGCGCGCGCAAGCGCACGCGCACGCACGCACGCACACACACCACACCACACACACACACACACACACACACACACACACACACAACAACACAACAACAACAACAACAACAACAACAACAACAACAACAACAACAACACACAACACACACACACACACACACACACACACACACACACACACACACACACACACACACACACAACCACACACACACACACTGAACATACAAATATCAGATCAACACTAAAAACCGATCATTACAAACTGGGAATGCTGGAAAGTCAGGACTGCAACAACAACAAACAACACACAACACAACCACTTCAACAACTCACCACACAAACACAACACACCCCACACACACACACACACACACACACACACACACACACACATACACAACACCACACACAACAACACACACACACACTACACACACACAACACACACACACACACACACACTACACCACACACACACATACACACACACACACACACACAACACACACACACACACACACACACACACACCACACACACACACACACAACACACACACACACACACACACACACACACACACACACACACACACACACACACACACACACACACACACAACACACACACACACACACACACAACACACACACACACAACACACACACACACACACACACACACACACACCACACCACACACACACACACCACACACACACACACACACACACACACACACACACACACACACCACACACACACACACACCAATATATATATATATATATGTGTGTGTGTGTGTGTGTGTGTGTGTGTGTGTGTGTGTGTGTGTGTGTGTGTACATATATTGTTGTTTGTTTTGAATCTTTGACAAACATCAATTTTATGATAAAAATAAAAATGTAACTGGTTACCTGCACTTGTTTTTTCTCCACCATATTTTCTCAATTGTATATGAAAATAAAAAATATATACATACACACACACACACACACACACACACACACACACACACACACACACACACACACACACACACACACACACACACACATCAACCTTTCAGCAGAAATGTCTGTGTGGTTACAGGGCGATCAGACCCTAGCCTTGTGACAGCACCCACCCATCCACCCTGACCCTCCTCCTCAGCATGGCTTCAAGAGAGGGGACTTCTCCTGCAGAGGTGTGTGAGGACCCCGTCACAAGCTGTGTGCTCAGAGCAGACTGGACATCCCTCCAGCACCTGGTGACCTCAGGTCAGCTGAGCGACCAGCAGACAGCGAAGGCCATCGTGGAAATGCTGAAGTCCGGACATGTCCAGGAATTCACGCAACACATCCGCCCATTTTGCAGCAGTGCTCAGTTGGACTCCGCCATGGCGGAATTGCTCTCTGCAGACTTGTGGTCAGACGCCTGCAGTCTGTGTCAGAGTGTTGGCCGGGAACATCAGGAATGGCGGCTTGGCCCTGTGCTGGCCCACAACCCCCTCCTTGCCACGGTGGTGGAAGGACGTTGGAAAGATCTGAGCAGGGCGCTTCAGAAAGACGCCCGTCTCCCGAAAGCGGAGAAGCGGTGGGCCTGTGTGCAAGCCTGTGGGCGTGCGGGGCAGCTGGAGATCATAGAGAACGTTCTGCCGTGCTGTGGTGAGGAAGACGTGGACTGCGTGGTTGGAGCTGTGGTGTCCCGGGGGTTGTGTGGGTACTGGGAACACTGCTCAGCCAGCGACGTGTGGTCAGTGAAAGTGTGAGGGTCCAAGCCTTCAAGACCGCGGCTGAAGAAGCCACACCGTGGGAACTGTCAGACTTCGTCCTGCCTCACTGCACAAAACGCCAGTTAGCCGCCCTGTCCTCTGTGCTTGTGAGGCGGAAGCTGTGGTGGACCTTAGGCAGGCTCCTCAAAAAAGATGTCGCTGCGTTTGTAGAGTGCGTAGTGCCAGCCTGGGGAAACGCAGACTTTGACTCGTTCATGAGTCATCTGGTGTCCGCCTCTCAGTGGCAAAGTGTTCAACAATTGCTGGGCATTGCTGGGTCTGGGAAGCACTTTTGGAAGATTGGAGATGCCATCCTTCACAGAAGGATTATCCAGTTGACGTCAGAGAAGCAGTGGTCAGTGCTGGCTTATGAGGTTCTTCAAAATGGCAGCGCTGCTGTTGTGGCATGGATGATGGAAGAAGTGAGCAAGAGAGCGGGTAAGAATGAAATCATGACACTTGTGGTCTTGATGTGCCCGGTTCAGCAGATACCGTCTGTTCTTAAGAATGTTGTCACACGAGGTTTCACCAAAGCCGCTGCCAAATTGCTGTCTCGATTTGCTGCTGAGATACTTGAACTTTGGGCTAAAGCTAACAAAAGCGTGGAACCTATAGAACAGGCACTTTGGGACTTGGTAAACAATCATTCTTATGGTTTGAAAACTGGTGTAGAGCTACTCTTCGAGGTACGTGAAGAAAACTCTGGGATCAGCCCACTTCATCAGCTTTTGTCAAAGCTAGTTTGGAATGATCTATCCTTCCTTCAAATAATTGCGGCTGCATCATTTAACCAGCTGCTGTGCCAAGTGCTCTTTCATTGCACTGTTCACACAATAGTGTTGTCATTGTGTGGCGGTCCGAAGACAGGGAGAAAAGCCAAGATCATTGATGTTCAAGTGCGAATGATTTTGGGGATGATGTTGGGAGAAATCAGGACATCTGCAGATAGCCTCCCACAGCAAACGCAACGTCTCTGCACAGACCTGAAACCAGTGTTTGGAAATGACAGGGCGCCAGATCCTGTCTATGTATTGTCATTTCTCCGTGCTGTCATCAAGTACTGCTACTTCAACGGACAGTGGTCAGGAAGCACACAAGCTCTCCTATCTCTTTTGACAACAGTGCCAGCTGTACCAGAAATACAACGCTTTGCTCTAGAAGTCATGCTCAGAGAGGAAAAATGGAGCATTATTCAGCATGCTGATCTGTCGTATGTGGGAGAGCAACTTCGAAGAGTGTTGTTCTCTTCCGCTGTACAGCAGAGACAGTGGAGTGTGGTCAAGCAATGGGCAGACCACTCCCTCAGTGATGACCAGCGGAGTTGGGCCCTGCAAGAGGCCTGTGAAAAGAAACAGTGGGATGTGTGTCTGCGTCTGGCTGAACACGGGCTGGCCGAAGAAGAACGGACACGCATCCACTCCACCATCGCCACAAACGCAGAGATGACAGTTGCCCTTGACATGTACACACACGAAGCTGATATTGTCAAAGTGCAGAAACTCCTGTCCACATCAAGTCATGCAGCGGTAGAAGAAACGGAAGAGAAACAAAAGCAGCAAGCAGACAGAGTGCGGCAGCTGGAAGAAGTGGAAGCGGAAGTGGAGGGCAGAATGACCTCGCTGCAAACACTGGAGGCGGCTGTGGAGCGAGGGGATTGGCAGTTGGTGCTGTTCACCTTACGGCAGGAATCTACGCCTGACCAGGTGAGCCTGGCTGTGAAGGCAGCAGTAGCAGGCGGGGTGTGGGACGTGGTGAGGCAGCTGGTCAGGCTGGGAACGCCCGCCACGGATCAGCAGTCCTTGTTCCTGGACATGGTCACACAGCAGCAGTGGGGCGTGTGCACAGCCATGATGATGATGACAGAACAAAGACTGAACCTACACCTGGACATGGACACTGTCCTGAAACTGATGGAGGAGAACCAGTGGTCACTGCTGGCCCGGCTGATGAGGAGGAGCGACTGCAACGTGGACGATGGCGTCCGACGACAGGTCATGCAGCGCGCCATGCGCAGCAAGGAAGGAAGCGTGGTCAGCCAGTGCATCCTGGGTTGACTGAACCGCTGTCCGTTCAGGAAAGAGAGGACTTGTTCCACAGAGCGGTCGTGGAGGACATGCTGCAAGCTGTCCTGCCCTTAGTGGCGGAGAAAGACGATGTCGGAGTTCGCCATCGGGACACAGCGGCGCTGCAAGCTGTCCAACAACAACAGTGGGATGTTGTGGACCAGTGCCTCCTCCACCACGCCAACATCCACCAGCGTGACAGCGAGGGTGACACTGCAATGGACAGGGCAGCAGACAGCAGTGACTGGGACACGGTGCTGGCCCTGGTGAAGCGGGGAGGAGA
>CM060341.1:36353785-36361285 GCA_030674155.1 Stramonita haemastoma | reverse complement strand
AGATGTAACGATGAATATCAGCTGCTCATTCTAGCCTACATCAAAATGTTGGTTAAGGTGTGTGTAATTGGCTAGTTTGCTAGTGTTTTGAGATTATCATCATTTCAGTTCTCTTTATTGCTGTAATAATTGTTGTCATTATTGTTGATTTTTTTTTTCATTTTCTTACAGAATTTTCTTTTGTAGATGGCTTGATGAAAAAAAGCAAGTGTTTTGCTTACTCAATGTACCATCTGTAAATAAAATTTTGAACTTTGACTTTGATTTGACTTACATCAGATGGTCATTGTTTTAAAATCACAGATGGTAGTGATTAATGGCAAGTGTTGATGATGATGTAAATAAGAGGCTCATTGATTGAAAACTGGAGCTGTAACTGATTAATGTCAAGTGTTCATTAACATATTAAGAGGGTAATGGTTTTCAAATCACGAATTAATTTTTTTTTTAATGTCAAGTGTTCATTAACATAAGAGGGTAATGGTTTCCAAATAAAAAAATTAATTTTTTTAATGTCAAGTGTTCATTAACATATTAAGAGGGTAATGGTTTTCAAATCACAAATGTAACTTATTGATGTCAAGTGTTCATTAACATAAGAGGGTAATGGTTTTCAAATCACAAATGTAACTTATTGATGTCAAGTGTTCATTAACATAAGAGGGTAATGGTTTTCAAATCACAAATGTAACTTATTGATGTCAAGTGTTCATTAACAATAAGAAGGTAATGGTTTTCAAATCACAAATGTAACTTATTGATGTCAAGTGTTCATTAACATAGGAGATAGTGGTTTAACATAATAATTTGTAACGAATTGATGTCAAGTGTTCATCTGCATTAGAGATTTATGGTTTTAATCGGAAGTATCGATTATTTCAAGTGTTCATTTACATAAGGATTGTAATGGTTTTAAAATCAGAGTAATGATTACTGTCAAGTGTTCATTACATAACAGGATTATCGTTTTAAAATCACAGATGTAAAGTGATTACTGTTAAGTGTTCATGTACATAACAGGATTATCGTTTTAAAATCACAGATGTAAGTGATTACTGTCAAGTGTTCATGTATATAGCAGGATTATCGTTTTAAAATCACAGATGTAAGTGATTACTGCCAAGTGTTCATGTATATAACAGGATTATCGTTTTTAAAATCACAGATGTAAGTGATACTTCAAGTGTCATGGGTATATAACAGGATTAGTTTAAATCACAGATGAAGTGTCATAGAGGGCGATAGCTCAATGTTCAGACTCGCTTCCTGAAGTTAAGTTTGAGCAGCATCCGCATCGAGTGTAGTTACCAGTCGGATGGGTGACCGTCTGTGCGCCTTGGCTTCAGTACAGTCCCCCCAGTTCACCCAGCTGTCAATGGGTACCTGCCCTCTTTAGGGTCAGGGAAGGTAAAGCAGTGAGGGAGAGGAGATGGGCGCCGCCCTCAATATGCTGACCCCTAGAGAAGCTGAGGTCTCTGATGCCTCGCTTCCCTACGACCGCCTAGGTTATGGGACACCTTTACCTTTACCTTTTAAGTGATTAATGTCAAGTGTTAATGTACATAACCGGATTATTGTTTTGAAATCACAGATGTAATCGATTAATATCAATTGTTCATTTGATAAGAGGTCATACTTTTAAAATCATGGGTGTAACTGCTTTATGTCACTGTAACTGTTCATTTACATAAGAGGGTCGTGGTTTTAAAATCACAACTCTAACTGATCAATGTCAGCTGTTCATTTACATAAGAGGGACATGGTTTTATAATCACATTATGTAAGTGATACAAGTCAAGTGTTCATTTACATAGGACAGTCATGGTTTTATCAGAAAATGTGAATGATTAATGTCCAGTGTTCATTGAAATAAGAGGGTCAGCTCTAAAGTTACAGGTGTAGTTGTTTAAGGTCAAGTGTTCATGCACATAAGAAAGTTTAAAAATCACAGATAAAACGTACTGATATTAGGTATGTTCTTATTTCAGATGATCATAACTCTTTTTAAAAAAAAATATTATCATAATTCTCAAAATCACAGATATAAACTTTGCACTCACTTTATCATTCATATGACATAGTTTCGAAACTCCCTGAAACAATTACTTTTCAAATGTGGTGTGGTCTACACGTAAAATGGCTGCAGTTTTAGAACTGCCATAAACCGCTTAAGTAAGCTGTGTGTGAAGAAAGAAAAGAAACCCCAGTTACATTATTTTATTGAGCAATTTATTTGTATGTATGACTGCCATGTATACAATGCTTTCTATGACTACAGTGTCTTTGAAACGTCAGCGTATGATTGCTTTGGTGCCATTCATGTTTTTTTTTTGTAATATAAAAAAGGAAACATTGGGTTTGTTTTTGTTGTTGTTGTTTCCCCCCCCCCCCCCCCCCCCTTTTTTTTTTAGAGGAAAATATTATTATACTGGTGTGGCATCTTACGTGTCTATGTTCTCAGTTGAGCCAAACACTATTAGAGAGAACTCTTTTTGAACCTGAAATTGTATATAAATATTATACATACTTTTAGTTTTACGAAGTGTTGTATACGTTTTCTCTAATGTAGCATTGTCTTTGCTTCCATCCTTTTTGTCCTTTCACTGCTGCTTTGTTCTCTGCATGTTCGTCGTGATTCCGACATGTAAGCTTAAATTGTTTTCAGTGATACCAAAAGCAAAAACACCCCCTAACATCCCCCTCTCTCCCTCTCCCCGTTCATTTCTCCATTTCTTTTTTTCTGAAATTTCTGTACACATAAAGGATGCAGAATCTCAACTGTCAGAATGCTGATCAACAAGGATTTTGGGGGGGGGGGGGGGGGGAGAATCTCTCTCTGTCTGGGGGGGGGGGGGGGGGGGAAGAATCTCTCTCTGTCTCCGTCTGTCTGTCTGTCTGTCTGTGTCTGTCTGTCTGTTTGTCTCTGTCTGTCTGTCTGTCTGTCTGTCTGTCTGTCTGTCTGTCTGTCTGTCTTCTCTCTCTCTCTCTCTCCTCTCTCTCTCTCTCTCTCTCTCTCATCTCTCTCTCTCTCTCTCCTCTCTCTCTCTCCTCTCTCTCTCTCTCTCTCTCTCTCATCATCACACACACACACACACACACCACTCACTCTCTCTCTCTCTCTCTCTCTCTCTCTCTCTCTCTCTCTCTCTCTCTCTCTCTCTCTCTCTCTCTCCTCTCTCGTCTCTTCTCTCTCCTTCCCTCTGTTTCTCTGTTCTCTGTTCGTCTCTGTCTCGTCTCTCCTGTTTAGTTGTGATGTTGTAATGTAAATGACTTTTTTTTTTGCTAACATTTGTTTAGGATATTGTGATAAATGCATGCTTACCTGCTTTTCGTGGATGTTTCTAAACTTTGCTAAATCTATATGATAGGGGTGTGTGTTGTGTGTGTGTGTGTGTGTGTGTGTGTGTGTGTGTGTGTGTGTGTGTGTGGTGTGTGTGTGTGTGTGTGTGTGTGTGTGTGTGTGTGTGTTAGTTTTAATTTATTTATCTATTTTATGCTTTTATATCCAGGATAATGGAATTGTGTGTGTGTGTGTGTGGTGTGTGTGTGTGTGTGTGTGTGTGTGTGTGTGTGTGTGTGTGTGTGTGTGTGTGTTGTGTGGTGGTGTGTGTGTGTGTGCGTGCGTGTGTATGTGTGTGGTGTGTGTGTGTGTGTGTGTGTGTGTGTGTGTGTATGTGTGTGTGATGTGTTGTGTGGTGTGTGTGTGTGTGTGTGTGTGTGTGGTGTGTGATCAGCATAGTATTGCGTACATTTGCCTTATCATGCCCATGTGTAAATGTACTCAAAACTGTCAGTAAGAATTGTGCGCTTTTTATCTTTTTTTAAAAGTTTTTTTCCTTAGCTTTCACGGTGCTATGTTTTGCAGGAAAAAATGACAAATGCCTGGTTTTGTGCCAAATGTGTTCATACTCGAGACATCATTTGCTATCACATACTAGACCTAGAAAGTACATAGTATCATCAATGCATAAAAAAATATGCAAATTCTAATATGTAAAGATTTTAGTACAGCTTGCAAAAATTCCGACACATACATGTGAGTGTGCGAACATTGCCCCACCTCAGAGGCGAAAGTGAAAGTAGTACCAAAAGTCCTTTTTCCAGGAATTTATGGACATTTCTGTGAACTGTTCACAGCTAAAGTGAAACCGAAAGTTCTTTTCCAGTAATTCAGGAGCATTTCGGTGAACCTTTCGCATTCGTAAAGCAGCATACTTATACATTACACTCAGCATCCCCGACGAAAACGTAGATAAAGATTCATTTATTTATTTATTATTTATTTATTTATTCTTTTATATCGAGGATAACAGAATAAGCAATCATGTGCTTTTTTTATCCGGTCCCCGTGTGTATGCCGTTTTTGTAGATATTGTCATCTGTTCCCACCGGCACATGATGGCCTACTCTTACGAAAAGCGGAAAAGGATTTAACATGTGCGCAAGATGTTCTGCGTGCGTTCGCACACGGGGCCTCGGTTTATAGCCTCATCGACATCCGAAGGACTTTTAGGGGAGAGTGGAGTCGGTACTGATGTTAACTACAGGAGAAAGGAGAAAGATTCCATGTATTGTGCCATACACACAAACAGACAAAGAAAATGTTAGTGGTATTATTTCTGTTCTATTTCAAGATTTAACCATGACATCTTTTTTTCTTCTTCTATTATTGTTGTTGCTACATACATTGTCATGCCTTTTTAAAAAAAAATCTTTTTTAATAGAAAATCTGATAAACGTGCTGCACTTTTAATATGTTTTAGCAATTCTTATAAGTATTTTCTTTTTCATATTTTCTTTTTTCTATGACAGTCTCTGTTTCATTGTAGTCTGGTGATCAGGTAGTGAAATTATGAACACTGAGGAGGGGCAAAGGGTGTCCATTCTGAAGTGGTATTTGCCCACATGGAATTTTTCCTATGGTTGAGGGCAGAAGGGAAAAAAGAGGCAGACCACCAACATCCTACATTGCCAACATCACTGAGGTCAGTGTTCTGGGAGGGTTACGGGAGATGGTAGAACTCAGCAGAGGAGAGAGAGAGAGAAGAGAGAGAGAGAGAGAGAGAGAGAGAGAGAGAGAGAGAGAGAGAGAGAGAGATTATCTATTTATTTATTTATTTATTCTTTTATATCGAGGATAATGGAATAAGCACTCTTGTGCTTTTTTACATCCAGTCCCCGTGTGTATGCAGTTTTGTAAATGTCATCTGTTCCCACTGGCACACGATGGCCTACTCTTACGAAAGGCGGAACAGGATTTAACGTGTGCGCAAGATGTTCTGCGTGCGTTCGCACAACGGGGCCTCGGTTTAAAGTCTCATCCGAGTAACTTTTGGGGGAAAGTGGAGTCAGCACTGATGTAACTCCAGGAGAAAAATCTCGACCGGAATCGAACCCGGGTCGTCAAATTGCCAGCGCAATGTTCTGACTAGGCTATCGTCCCCCAATAAATGCTCATGAGTACTTATTCTATTATCCTCGATATAAAAGAATAAAATAAATGAATCTAAATAAAATAAAAAAGAAAACAAGAGAAGAGAGAGAGAGAGAGAGAGAGAGAGAGAGAGAGAGAGAGAGAGAGAGAGAGAGAGAGAGAGAGAGAACCTTGGTACGTGGCATTGTGTGGAGTTCTTACTGACGACATGGTGATGGTGAGAGGTGGACAAGGGCAGATTGTTTTGGTTTGAGCCCTGAGTTAATTAAACATCAGCAGTGGGTGGTTAGTTCTTGTAGCCAAGCAGATGTTGTGTGTTCGCAGATTAAAAGCTATCAAAAACGGTATCTGTGTGACTGGAATTTAGTGATGAGTTTGAATGGCAGAATGATGCCTGTCTGTCTGTCTGTGTCTTCTGTCTGTCTGTCTGTCTGTCTGTCTGTCTGTCTGTCTGTCTTCTCTCTCCTCTCTCTCTCTCTCTCCTCTCTCTCTCTCTCTCTCTCTCTTCTCTCGTCTCTCTCTCTCTCTCTCTCTCTCTCTCTCTCTCTCTCTCTCTCTCTTCTCTCTCTCTCTCCTCTTCTCTCTCTCTCTCTCTGTCTCTTCGTCTCTGTCTTTCTCTCTCTGTTTTATTTTTTATTTATTTAGATTCATTTATTTTATTCTTTTATATCGAGGATAATAGAATAAGTTCTCATGAGCTTTTTTTTTTTACATCCAGTCCCCATGTGTATGCAGTTTTGTCAATTGTCATCTGTTTCCACCTGCATACAATGGCCTATTCTTACGAAAAGTGGAACAGGATTTAACGGTGTGGGCAAGATGTTCTGCGTGCGTCCGCACACGGCCTGGCTTTATAGTCTCATCCCTGTGTCATTTGAAGGGACTGGAAAATGTTGGTTGACTCAACATATCATTAAAAGACCCCACCCCCCCTCTCTCTCTCTCTCTCTCTCTCTCTCTCTCTCTCTCTCTCTCTCTCTCTCTCTCTCTCTCTCTCTCTCTACAACCCACACAACACACACACACACACACACACACACAACACACACTACACACTAATACATACTACATACATACAGACAGACAGACATGCACGCACGCACGCACGCACGCACGCCACACACACACACACACACACACACACACACACACACACACACACACACACACACAATAGAGCAACAACACGCTAAAAGCTTACAGTGCGCGGTTCAGTCTTTACATTTGGCAGCTGGTAGACATCAAAGTTATTCAAACTGTAAAAGCGGATTTCTTTATCAAAACACCATTGACAAAAAAATAGTTCTAATTAAGCTCTCCTTCCAAAAGTCACCGGACTTAGACATATTGTCATGGAAAGTTCAGAACAAATGTAGAGAAATAAATTTAAAATGCAAGAAAAAAAAAGAAAGAACTGTAATACAGAGGAATAAATGATAACAAAAAAAAATGAAGAAAGAGAGCGATTAGATTATGTTAGTATTGAACTTGGAGTAAAAGTTAACGGATTTTTCTGAAACTGAATCAGGTGACAGCCCTGGTATCGAAAATAATGTTTCTGAACACCATGGAATATAAAAGGTAAAGGTGTCCAATAACCTAGGCGGTCGTAGGGGAGCGAGGCATCAGAGACTTCAGCTTCTCTAGGGGCCAGCATATTGAGGGCGGCGCCCATCTCCTCTCCCTCGCCGCTTTACCTTCCCTGACCCAAAAGAGGGCAGGTCCCCATTTACAGCTGGGTGAACTGGGGGGGACTGTACTGAAGCCAAGGTGTGCAAACGGTCACCCATCCAACTGGTAACCAGCTCGACGCTGCTTAACTTGGTTGGGGAAAGCGAGCGCTCTGACCACTGAGCTATTCCGCGCCCCTATTGAATATACAGACTTATAAAAAGACGTTTCTAATCTAATCACCACTGGATATATAGAAGCGATATTTCTATCACATTTAATTAATTTTTTTTTATAGAAAGGCAGAACAGAGAGAGGAATGGAGGGAATTGGTTGTCAAGTCTTCAGGGGTGCCCCCACGGTCGCCAGACTAAGGGATAGATAGATAGATAGAT
>CM060341.1:36343785-36348785 GCA_030674155.1 Stramonita haemastoma | reverse complement strand
CTCTTCCTCATTCTCACCTTTGGCTTTGGCGATTTCCCACCGTGTCCATGTGTCCCAGTGTTGAGGCTTGTTGAGGGCGACCAGGAGGCGCCGCCTCATTGGCCATGGCCTCGATGGGGGCCGACCAGCCCAGACGTCCGTCTGTGGGCATGTGGCCTCTCTTCACTTTGCCCGTCAGGAACCCCTGTGGGACATAGTCGCTTGTGTTGTTGTGGTGGTGGTGGTGGTGGTGGTGATTTTGGTGGTGGTGGTGGTGGTGGGTGGTGGTGGTTTTGTGGTGGTGGTGGTGGTGGTGGTGGTGGTTTTGGTGGTGGTGGTGGTGGTGTGGTTGGTGGTGGTTGTGGTGGTGGTGGTGGTTTTTGGTGGTGGTGGTGGTGGTGGTGGTGTGTTGTCGTGAACTTCCAAAAGTGGTTTGCAAGACAGGACGAGATAAGACAAAGACAAGACGTGACAGGGCGAGGCGAGGCAAGGGAAGAGAAGACAAGGCAAGACAGGGCAAGGCAGGCAGGGCAGGGCAGGGCAGGGCAGGGCAGGCAGGGCAAGACAAGACAATACGAGACAATACAAGGCAAGGCAATGCAAGGCAAGACTGGACAAGACGAGACTATACAATACGAGACAAGGCAAGGCAAGGCAAGGCAAGACAATGCATTTTTTTTTTTATACTACTTCATTTCACAGCAGATTTCTCTGCGTGAAATTCGGGCTGCTCTCCCCGAGGAGAGCGCGTCGCCACAAGTGCAGCGCCTACCCATTATTTTTTCCCCTCAGGGATGGCGTCTAAACACGACACCTGTGTGCATGCTGGTTGTTTGTTTTTTTTATTTTGTCATCCGCTCCTATCGACACACGATGACCTGATCTTCCGAAAGGCGGAACGGGATTTTAACGTGTGCGCAAGATGTTATGCGTGCGTTCGCACACAGGGCCTCGGTTTATAGTCTCATCTGAATGACTTTGACATTCAGTTCGATTTTCCCGTCAAACTGGGAAGAACGGGCGAGGCTGGGATCGAACCCAGAAACTCGCGGTTTACTTCTTGGCAGAAGAACGTCTTAACCATCCTGCCACATTCTTTCTTTCCTTCCTTCAAGGCAAGGCAATATAAAGACAATACAATACAATAAAAAGCAAGATAAAGACAAGACAAGGCAAGACGAGACAAAGACAAGACAATGTAAGCCAAGACAAGACAAATCAAATGAATCAAATCAAACCAAATCAAATTCTTTTATTTCGAGGACAATGACTAAGCACGCATGTGCTTTCTTTCATTTTTACATCCAATCCCCGACAAGACAATATAAGATAGCTCAGTGGTCAGAGCACTGGCTTTTCCCAAGTCAGTACAACCCTACCCCCCCATCCCTCCCCCCTTGAGTTCACCCAGCTGTAAATGGGTAACTGCCCTCTTCAGGGGTTAGGGAAGGTAAAGCAGCGAGGGAGAGGAGATGGACGCCGCCCTCAAAACGCTGGCCCCTGGAGAGGCTGAGGTCTGTGATGCCTCGCTCCGCTGTGACCACATAGGTAATGGGACAACCTTTATTTTTACAATACCATATAGCCCCGCCGACCACAGAGGCCCTATCAGGTTGTCCCTTGTCACAATCACGTAAAGCAAAGGGGAAGAAGAAAGGAGGGAGGGAGGGATTGATTGATGATGATTGATTGATTGATTGATTGATTGATTGATTGATTGATGATTGGTTGATTGATGGTTGATTGATTGATTGATTGATTGATTGATTTATATCGAGGATAATGGAATAAGTACTCTTGTGCTTTTTTTTTACATCCAGTCCCCGTGTGTATGCATTTTTGTAAATGTCATCTGTTCCCACAGGGAGGGAGGAGAGAGAGAGAGTGGTCAATAATGTTGATGGAATGATTGATGACCAAGATTGTCACGAGGAGGTGGGTGGTGGTGGTGGTGAAGGGGGGGGGCTGTCTTTTTTTTTTTGGCCCGTTAGGTTTATGCGAGGTTACTGGGGGAGTAGGGTGGAGCGTTCAGTTTGTGATATTATATCCTCTTGCCCCACACCACTTCACACAACTCCACACCCACACCACCATCACCACACCACCATACCCACCAACACACCACCATACACCACCCTACCAACCCACACCACACCACACCACCCCATCCACCCACCACCCCACCCCACCACCCCACTCCGCACCATACCACCACCCCACACAACTGCACACACCACCCCACACCACACATCCCACCTAACCACCACACCACTCCACACCCACACCCCACCCCACCACACCCCAATTCCTAACCCCACACCACTTCACACCACACCACCACTCCACCATACACCACCACCCCACCCAACCCTACACACCCCACCACCCCCCACTCACCCCTTCAGAGGACTCCAGGGCAGCACCCCAGCCCGTTCAGCTTGCACACCTGGAAAGACTCCAGTTCAGAGCTACGACTGACCAGACTGTACTGTTGCTGCACACACACCACACGTCCGTCGTCGTCGTCGTCATCATCATCTCATCATCATCATCATCATCATCATCATCATCATCATCATCATCACCACCACCACCACCACCACACACACACATCATCATCATCATCATCATCATCATCATCATCATCATCACCATCACCACCACACCACCCACCACCACCATCATCATCATCATCATCATCATCATCATCATCATCATCATCATCATCATCATCATCATCATCATCATCAAACCACTCATCATTCAGCAAAGTTAAGTTTACAACCCCACCTGTATTACGGTCTAGAGTAAAACACACCTACCTAAACCACCACCACCACCACCACCATCATCATCATCGTCATCATCATCACCACCACCACCATCACCATCACCACCATCACCATCATCATCACATCCACTCATCATTCAGCAAAGTTAAGTTACATCGCCACCTGTATTACAGTCTAGAGGTAAAAAAAAAAAAAAAAAAAAAAAACACCTACCTAATATTAACCCCACTCTCCCAATCCACCCCCACCCCCAAAAAAACTCAACAGGCACAACAATGAACACACTCTCACCAGAAAACTGCCCCCCTCTCCTGCCCTCACTACCCAACTGACCTGCAAAGCTAAGTTACACCGCACCTGTATTACGGGTCTAGAGGTAAAAAAAATTAAAAAAACACCTACCTAATATAGTAACCCACCTCTCCCATTCCACCCCCCCCAAAAAAAAAAAAACCCAACAGGCACAACACCCACAACACACCCTCACCAGAAAGCTGCCCCCCTCTACTGCCCCTCCACTGCCCCCACTACCCCACCGTACCTGCAGAGACACGAAGGGGCTGAATCCCCTGTGCTGGGTCAGGTCCACGATCTTCTGCATCTGCCAGCCGCTGACATTGCTGGCCCCCAGGTAGCGCACCTTGCCACACCTCACCAGGTCGTCCAGAGCTCTCAGGGTCTCCTCCAGCGGAACGGCGTCATCCCACACGTGAGTCTGACGTCATGCAACACACACAGGAAGTGACGTGAGTTTAACGTCAGTGCTGACTCCCACTCTCTCTCTCCAAAAGTATCTTTTCGGAGGAGATTATAAATTTGAGGTCCCGTGTGTGAACGCAAGCAGAGCGTCTTGCGCACGCGTTAAATCCTGTTCCGCTTTTCGTAAGAGTAGGCCATCGTGTGACGGTGGGAAGAGATGGCGTTTACAAAAGTGCATACACAGGGGGACTGGTGTAAAAAAGTACAAGAGTGCTTATTCCATTATCCTCGATATAAAAGAATAAATAAAATAAATGAAAATAAATAAACGTGATGGCAAAATCATCTATCAAAGTTTTTTTTTTAATGCAACACACAGAGGGAGTGATAGATTGCAAAATTATTCATCAAAGGGTTGGGTGTTTTTTTTAAACATGACACAGAAAGTGATGTGATTGCAAATTTATTCATCAATGGTTTGGTTTTTTTTTTTAAACATGACAAAGGAAGTGACGTGATTGCAAAATTTATTCATCAAAGGTTGTTTTGTTGTTTTAAATAACATGACACAGGAAGTGACGTGATTGCAAAGTCATCTATCAGTTCTTTTTTAAACATGACACAGGAAGTGACGTGATTGCAAAGTCATCTATCAAAGTTTTGAAATGTTATACGTGGGTTGTTGTGTTTTTGTTGTTGGTATGCTTGATGGTTGTTTTAAATAATCAGCTGGTTAATTTAACAAATCAGTTGGGGGTTTTCAAATTCTCCAATGGTTCTTTAAATGGTTGGTTGGATGGTTGGTTTGATGATTTTGGTTGGTTGGTTGGTTGGTTGGTTGGTTGGTTGTTGGTTGGTTGGTTGTTGTTGGTTAATTACCTGGTGGCTGGTGGTTGGTGGGTTGGTGGGTTGGTGTGGTTGTGGTTGTATTAACTGTATGGCTGCTGTTGGTGTTTTTAGGGTTGGGGTTGGTTTTGTCTTGGTCTTGTTGTTGTTTTGTCCTCTGTATGCTTCTTGTATACCTGTAAGTTTTCATCTTTCCTATGTTGATTATTTTTCCACATACTCGTATGCATTTGAACCGATATACAAACACACAGCAAAGGTTGAACATCTCGAAGACGCATCTGCGCATTTGCGTGTGCCCATCACGCACTGTGTGTGTGTGTGTGTGTGTGTGTGTGTGTGTGTGTGTGTGTGTGTGTGTGTGTGTGTGTGTGTGTGTGTGGTGTGAAGTGGTGTGTGTGTGTGTGTGTGTGTGTGTGTGTGTGTGTGTGTGTGGGTGGTGTGTGTGTGTGTGAGTGTGTGTGCGATGTGTGCGTGCGTGCGTGTGTTATGATTCGTGCATATGTGTGTCGTGTTTGTGTGTATGTGTGTATGTTACGTCCACACACTGCATATTGGAGGCCATATTATCCATAGTTCAGAAACATGACAGACAGATAAATGGACAGACAGACAGACAGACAGACAGACAGTCAAACAAACAATCAGATAGGGGGAGACTAGGAGGAGGGGGGAGAAGACGGG
>CM060341.1:36333785-36336285 GCA_030674155.1 Stramonita haemastoma | reverse complement strand
AAGAAGAAGAAGAACAAGAAGAAGAAGAAAAGAAGAAGAACAAGAAGAAGAACAAGAAGAAGAAGAAGAAGAGAAGAAGAAGAAGAAGAAAAAAGAAGAAGAAGAAAGAAGAAGAAAAGAAAACAACAACAACAAAACAACAACAACAACAAAACAAACAACAAACAAACAACAACAAGAGAAGAACAAGAACAAGAACAAGAAGAACAAGAACAAGAAGAGTTATATGGTAAGTGATGTTGGTGACGTCATCCTTTCTTGTGCTAGGTTTTATTTGATACTTTTTTCTTTCTTTTTTATTGGAAGGGGTGGGGGGGGGGGGTGTCTTCTTCTTCGCCAAACCCTCAGACAGCAACCATAGAAGTCTGTCATATGAGCGAAAATGTGTTGCACTACCGCTAAGCATCTGACAAGTCAGGCCCAGTGCATCTGACTACGGCATTTTGTATTTTATACCACTTTTTGTCACAGCAGATTTCTCTGCGTGAAATTCGGGCTGCTCTCCCCGGGGAGAGCGCGTCGCCACATGTGCAGCGCCTACCCATTTTTTTTTTCTTTTTCCTGCATGCAGCTGTATTTGTTTCCCTATCAGAGTGGCTTTTTTCTACAGAATTTTGCCAGGGTCAACCCCCTTGTTGCCGTGGGTTCTTTTACGTGCGCTAAATAGTGATGTGTAACACACGGGACCTCGGTTTATCGTTCATCCGAAAGACTAGCGCCCAGACCACCACTCAGGATCTAATGGATGGGGGAAAAGTTTTGGGTCCAAACGGGGTACGAACCACCGCACATTGCGACCCGGACTTTTTGCTTTCTAGGCAAGGCGCGTTACCACCTAGACCACCGATCCACAATTGCATTTGCATGGGAGAGAATTACCTTTTAATTCTTTCAAGAAAAAAGGCAGGGGAATGGACCAAGAAGGCAGAAAATAGACAAGAAGGAGGTGACAGGAAGAAAAGAAACAAGGCAGGAACAAAGAGAGGGATAGAAGAGAGGGAATTCGTAGCACAGATTTTCCAGCAGGTGAAGGTGCTATTTATACTGACAGGCCCCCGTATCTCCATGGGGGGAAGGGGAGTAAGGGGGGGGGGGGTAATTCGGCCGCAGGGACGGTGATTTAGAGCAAGACGTTTTTTATAGACAGCTGTAAAGATAGTCAACCATTTTATAGCTTATACAGTGCACGTTTACTCCAAGTAAACTTCACCGCTAACGAAAAAAAAAAAAAAAAACCCGAATAACTTTTTTTCCTGTGGATCTCAAATTGTGTCATAACACTTTGAAGTAAACTTCACAGCTAATGAAAAAAAACAAAAACCGAAAACCTTTTTTTTTTATGGATCTCACATTCAAAGGAAGGAAGGTGGCAGGATGGTTAAGACGTTCGCCTGCCAATATGTAAACCGCGAGTTTCTGGGTTCGTACCCAGCCTCGCCCTTTCTTCCCAGTTTGACGAAAAAATCGAACTGAATGTCAAAGTCATTCGGATGACACTATAAACAAAGGCCCCGTGTGCGAACGCACGCAGAACATCTTGCGCACACGTTAAAACCCGTTCCGCCTTTCGAAAGAGCAGGCCATCGTGTGCTGGTAGGAGCGGATAACAAAATTATAATTTAAAAAAAAACAGCATGCACACAGGTGTCGTGTTTAGACAACATCCCTGAGGGGAAAAAAATAATGGGTAGGCGCTGCACTTGTGGCGACGCGCTCTCCCCGGGGAGAGCAGCCCGAATTTCACGCAGAGAAATCTGCTGTGACATAAAATGGTATGAAATAAAATAAAATAAAAATTGTGTCATGACACTATGAAGTAAACTTCACAGCTAACGAAAAAAAAAAACCGACCCTGTGGTTCTCACATTGTGTCATGACATTATGTGGTGGTGTGCACATTACAAAAACAGATTACCATGGGAGGGAGATAAGTTACACATTGGAAAGAAGATACGCCTTGCCTTGCCGAAGCAATTGCTGCAATAAAAATGGCCGAACACAGCGGGGTATTAGTGTCAGTCTGTCTGCTTACTCGGTTGACAAAACTAAAGGGTAGTATTGCAGTAACGCAGTATCAGCTTTTTTTTTAATGATGCACTTTTTTTTTTTTAAACAGAACATTGCTGCACATACTTTCTCAAGTGGAATCCTGTTCCACTTTGCGAAAGAGTAGGTCATTGTGAGCCGATGGAAACAGATGACAAAATTTACACCACTGCATACACACGGGGAATGGATGTAAAAAAAAAAAGTGCATGGGTGCTTATTCCATTATCCTCGATATAAAATAATAGCTAAATAAATGAATAAATAAACAAACAAACAAATTAATTAATAAGTAATGAATATAAAAAAATTTAAAAAACAAGTAATTATTAATAATAATAATAATAATAATAATAATAATAATAATAATAATAATAATAATAATAATAATAATAATAATAATAATAATAATGATAATGATGATAATAATAATAATAATAATAATAATAATAAT
>CM060341.1:36306285-36328785 GCA_030674155.1 Stramonita haemastoma | reverse complement strand
ATTACTGACCAGCATCTTGGTCAGCGCTACCTCACGAGCGGAGAGAGAGCACGTGGTACCCGCGCGCCAAGTCACGGCCTGGTGCAGCTTCACCGAGGTGATGATGGTGGATACCAACACCACCACGATCACCGCTATAGGTATGGCGCCCCCGAACACGAAACTGTCTAAATAATCCACCAGATGTCTGTTCTCCTGGTAAAACTTTCCGTTCACACCCGTTTTAAACACCGCCCCTGTTTAGGGTCGTACACGCACCCTACACGGTACTGAAGGCCACGAGGAAGTAGAGACCCAGCACGAGAATGTACACAGCGCCGATGATGACCATCATGTTCTGATTCGCAGCTGGGCTTGAAACTTTAAAGGGTTGAGAACAGCAGCGACATTTCTCACTGGCAATGATGGCTGACAGGATGAAAGACACGAAGCAGAAACCGGTAAAACCGATCAGGTTGTGGTTGGCTACGAACGTGACCAGAGCCCCGTACTCTCTTTAGAGGTAACTGTAGGACAACCTGCTCCCCGTGCACCAGCATAGCAGAGATCAGGTACAAGCCATCCGCCAGGGATAACGCGAAGAGACAGAGGTTGACCCGATCCTTAGACTCTGTTTGTAGAACACCGCCATGTTGATGACGCTGGCTGGCAAGCCAATCAGAAACAAGAACGTCATCACGAGATCTTTCACGTGCCGGAGCTGGATTCCAGGTCCGCGCTTGCAAGGTGGGCGGGGTTGTTCCAAGGTAAGTACAGCAAGGAGTGAGCGTCTGTTGGGATGCAGAGGTGTGTGGGGGTGGTAGGGGTGGTGGGGGTGGTGTTTTGAAGGATCGGTGGTAAGGGGTGGTGGTGTGGTGTTGTTAGGATGTTGCTGGTGTTTGTTGTTGTAGTGTTGTTGTTGTCGTGTTGTGTTGTGTTCACGAAGCATAAGCAAGTTTTCAGCATGTTGTCATCCAAACCTCTGGTAAAACGCGATCTGCTCTCAACATACACAAAAAAAAGAAAGAAAGAAAAGAACCAGACAAGAAAAAGAAAGTAAGAAAAGAATTAATATACAAACATCAGATTGTGCAACATCAGCTTGGCTTCAACCTATATGGTAACGTCATTCGAAAGAACAGATATTACAAACATTAGACTGAGCAACCTCAGCTTTGCTCCAACCTATATGGTAACGTCATTCATTCATTCATTCATTCATTCATTCATTCATTCATTCATTCATTATTCATTCATTCACTTATTCAATCAATCATTTCATTCTTTCATATCCCAACATCTCTGCTTATTTTACCTTCTCCATAGTACATGCTGTGTGTGTCGGAGGATATGGTCCCATATTTGTGTATATGAGGACACGATACCTCAGTGTCAGAGCACTCCCTTTCCCCAGTTAAGGTTAAGCAGCATCCAGTGTGGTTACCAAGTGGATGGGTGACCCTTTGCGAACCATGATTTCAATACAGTCCCCCAGTTCACCCAGATGTACCTTCCCTCTTTAGGGTCAGGAAAGGTAAAGCAAGTAAGAGGAGGGAGAGGAGATGGGGGTGCCCTGATATGCTGGCCCATTGAAAAGTGAGATCTCGGACACCTCGCTCCCCTAGAACCACATAGGTTATGAGAACACCTTTACTTTTTTTTTTTAAACTAATGTTGTATCATCCACACAACATGCATGCGACATCTGGCCTTCTCAGCCACAAAAAGTGGATAATTTTTAACGTTTAGCACGAGGCCTTATTCCTAACATTCCAGAGGTAAAGGGTGAAGATTTTTACGATATCTAAGGTCAACCTCAAGTGCAGATCCGCCATGCCTTTTTTTCCTTCAGCAAATCGAGATCAGACATTATGTATCAAAAAGCCGTAATTCATGTCCGCTTGAGACATACAGGATCTATACCCAAAAAAATCTGAGCTTCTGAAGTAGAATGGTCGTAAGCAGTGGGAAAGAGAAATCTGCAATTGGAGCACAGAAGTCAGCCTTTATCACACCCAACAAGGGAAGAGGAACAGAAATACCCTCCCCACCCAACCTCAAAGGAAAAACGAAAAAAAGAAAATAACCCATACTAAAGCTTACACCACTTCAGAGAGAAGACATAAAGCCTGCTTACCTTTTTTTTATTCCAAAAGTTTTGAATTGAACATCAGTACTAACTCCACTCCCCAGAAAGTCCTTCAGATGAGACTGCAAACCGAGGACCCCTGTGTGAACGCTCGCACAACATTTTACGTACACGTTAAAACCCGATCCTCTTTTTGGACGAGTAGATCCCGTATGTGCTGGTGGGACAGAACAGATGACAAAATTTACAAAACCCGCATACACATGGCGGGCTGGGTGTTAAGAAATGCACATGAGTGCTTAAAAAAAAAAAAAAAAAAAAAAAAAAAAAAAAAAAAGAGAGCACGAACGCTAAAAAAAAAAAATTTTAAAACAGCACATGAACACTCATTCCACCATTCCCTGAAATCAAAGAATTCAAAAGAAATAAAAAGCATCCCCCAAGCCAAAATGCAGCTACCATCATGGTGGCCAAAATTTTTTAAAAAGCAAAAAATTCGCATACGCAAAAAATCTCATCATTTAGTGAACCTCAGAGCTCTAGCCGAAGACCGAAACACAGCACAAAACAAACGAACAAACAAAAATAAAATAGATAACTCTATGCTGGTGCTGAACGTGTGGTGACCTTCTGACAGCGCAGTGCAGTGAAGCAGTGGAGGATCGGTGGTCTAGAGGTAACGCGCCTTGCCTAGAAAGCAAAAAGTCCGGGTCGGAGTGTGCAGTGGTTCGTACCCCGTTTGGGCTCAAAACTTTTTCCCCATCCATTAGATCATGAGTGGTGGTCTGGGCGCTAGTCTTTCGGATGAGACGAAAAACCGAGGTCCCGTGTGTTACACATCCCTATTTAGCCCACGTAAAAGAACCCACGGTTGACCCTGGCAAAATTCTGTAGAAAAAAGCCACTCTGATAGGGAAGCAAAATACAGTTGCACACAGGAAAAAGAAAGAAAAAAGGGTAGGCGCTGCACTTGTGGCGACGCGCTCTCCCGCGGAGAGCAGCCCGAATTTCACGCAGAGAAATCTGCTGTGACATAAAGTGGTATAAAATACAAATACAAAAGACGATGACTGAGGGCTCTGGGCTGACCATACTTACGCACAAAGGAGCTCGCTCCTCCCTCCTGAAGCAGACCATTGTGCATAAGATAGCAGTGACCAACAGGCGATCTCCTCACCGCTCTGAAGCAGACCATTGTGCATAAGATAGCAGTGACCAACAGGCGATCACCTCACCGCTCTGAAGCAGACCATTGTGCATAAGATAGGAGTGACCAGAGGCGATCTCCTCACCGCTCTGAAGCAGACCACTGTGCATAAGATAGGAGTGACCAGCAGGCGATCTCCTCACCGCTCTGAAGCAGACCACTGTGCATAAGATAGGAGTGACCAACAGGCGATCTCCTCACCGCTCTGAAGCAGACCATTGTGCATAAGATAGCAGTGACCAACAGGCGATCACCTCACCGCTCTGAAGCAGACCATTGTGCATAAGATAGGAGTGACCAGCAGGCGATCTCCTCCCGTCCTTTTTCTCTGGTGGACGCTATATCCCAGTGTGTTAATACCGCTTCGGGACTTATTCATTTATTTTATTTATTTATTTCTTCTTTGACATCGAGGATAATGAGATAAGCACTTCTTGTGCTTTTTTACATCCAGTCCCCGTGTGTATGCAGTTTTATAAATCTTGTCATCTGTTTTCACCGGCACATGATGGCTTACTCTTACGAAAAGCAGAACAGGATTTAACGTGTGCGCAAGAAGTTCTGCGTGCGTTTGACTTGATAGCTCAGTGGTCAGAGCACTCGCTTTCCCTTAAGCTAAGGTTAAGCAGTTACCATTGAGCGTGGTTACCAAGTGGATGGGTAACCGTTTGTGTGCCTCGGCAGTCCCCCAGTTCACCCAGCTGTAAATGGGTACCTGCCCTCTTTAGGGTCAGGGAAGGTACAGCAGCGAGGGAGAGGAGATGGGCGCCGTCCTCAACATGCTGGCCCCTAGAGAAGCTGAGGTCTCTGAAACCTCGCTCCCCAACGACTGCAAAGGTTATGGGACACCTTTACCTACTATGAAGTAGCAGGGTTTTTAAATAAATAGATATTTTCTTTGTTGTGTTTTGAGAAACTTGGTTAGGTATTTCGCCATCTTGAATGACGAAGAGTTCGGGCAAGAACAAGATCTATACTTTCCAAATAATGGGTTTTTTTGTAAACGTTTTAAAGAGATTGCAATTAAGTAAAAAGTAAATCTGCCATCAAAAAGTTGGGAGGTGGGGGGGGGGTTAGTTGTCTTTTCCTTATTTGAAATTCATTCTAATTTTCAGGTGAGAATCTAGTAATTCATTTAGGTGAGAATCTTGCAATTTATTCTGATATTATAGGTGACAATCTAGCAATTCATTATGAATTTTTAGGTGAGCATCTAGCAATTCATTATGAATTTTTAGGTGAGCATCTAGCAATTCATTATGATATTTTAGGTGAGAATCTGAAACACAAGAGGTCTGTTCACTTTGCGTTCAGTTGCATCTTTCAACGACAATCAGCGCAAGGGCCACAGCATGGCAGTTCTTCATAGAAGCAGAAGAAGAAAAAGCCAGACTGTAGATCTACATGTCTTGAGAACCTACAATATGGCAATCACACCAGCCTCCTGAAGGGCAAGGTCAAGACGGTCAGGGTGAAACGGATTCAAAACAGATCGTCTGTCACTGTAAACGGACGTCTCCAGCGGCTTGTGTCGTCAGGTTCAACCTGAACGTTTGAGATAGATCGTGTTCTGTTTGGATCAGGCTGAAACGGCCAGTCTGCATCCTCCAGCCGATCAGGGCTCAGTTTAAAACTACAGGTGACCTTGTGCTTTGTGTGTGTTGTGTGTGTTGTGTGTGTGTGTGTGTGTGTGTGTGCGTGTGCGTGTGCGTGTGTGTGCGTGCGCGCGCGCCTTGTGAATGCCATTGAAGCCTCGGGCACACTACTTCCTTTTTTTTATTATTTCACTTTGTACACCTTTCAAAATGTTATGTGTAGCAGTTTGTCCTTTTCACACTGACAGGTTGGAACGAACAGGTTTGAACAGTCCGTCTAAACCGCAAGGTTGAAAAGAACAGTGTACTTCCATCTGCTTCATGACAGTCTTAAAGTGAATCCCAGGTGATGGGTAAGACATGGAGAACATTCTGAGCGGAATGACTCCCAGTGTGCTAACCTGGGGAACGCCCAACAACAGCAACAACAATAAATCCCCTCCAAAAAGTCACATCACACTGAATTATCTCCATGTAGAAAAATGCAGCCCTAGGCCCTTATGAAAAATTGTTGGACACCCTCCAGAGTTTGACATGCATTATAGTAAGTAATGACCATATGCAGCAACATGTCTGAAGGTAAGTGATCCCTAATAGACAAGGCATTCTATAGGTAAATATATGACCATATGCATGCACACATCCTTTGAGTAAAGGTCCTAATATAGACAAGCATTTCTATAGGTGAAGTATAGACCAATGCTTCCACACATGTCTAAGTAAAGGTGTCCCTTATATAGACAATGCATTTCTATAGGTAAAGTATATGACCATATGCATCATCCACACATGTCCTTTGAAGGTAAAGGTGTCCCTTATATAGAGACAATGCATTTCTATAGGTAAAGTATATGACCATAGCACCCACACATGTCCTTTGAAGGTAAAGGTGTCCTTATATATAGACAATGCATTTCTATAGGTAAAGTATATGACCATATGCACCACACATGTCCTTTGAAGGTAAAGGTGTCCCTTATATAGACACTTCTATAGTAATATAGACCTATGATCAACATTCTTTGAGGTAAAGGTGTCCTTATATAGACATGCATTCTATAGTAATATAGACCATTAGCATCACATGTCCTTAAGTAAAGGTCCAGGTTCCATACCTATGCGGTCATGGGACGAGCGGCAGAGACCTCAGCTTCTCCAGTGCCACTATGAGGCGGCGCCCATCTCCTCCTGCTGCTTTACCTTCCCTGACCCTGAAGAGGGCAGGTACCCATTGACAGCTGGATGAACTGGGTGTTGGGGGGGGATGTACTGAAGCCAAGGCGTGTAAACGGTCAACCCAACTTAGCTTGGGGAAAGCGAGTGCTCTGACCACTGAGCTATCCCGTCCAGCACTGAATCACCTTCATGTAAGACAAAAACAAACCAACCAAATGCAGCCATAGGCCCTGTGAAAAATTGTTGACAACCTCCAGAGGAAAAGAAAATACATACCTATGTGTATTCAAAATATCGATATGCATCCCATAAAATTATATGTCCTCTTTTAGAAAAGATCTTAAAAATAAGAACCTGTAGAGAACTTGATTGGGAAAAAAAAGCTATTATGCATTTGTTCATTTCAAAAAAAAAACAGGTAGGCATCCTTCAGTGTCGGACAACAACAATAACAACAACAACAACAACAACAACACCAATAACACCACCAACAAAAACTAAACGTGTACACTAGGTAGGAGGTGAAACACCTCATGAGTGGTGCCATACAGCTCCGCACCTGACAGTCTCTGAATGCAAAATTCAGGTACAGGGTTGCACGACAACACAAGACAACACCAGACAACACCAGACAACAACACACAGACAACACAGACATAGACAACACCAGACAACACAATAAAAACCAAACATCTTGCGCACACGTTAAAACCCGTTCCGCTATTTGGTCATTGTATACCGGTAGGAACCAATGACAAAATTTACAAAACCCCATCCACACGGGAACTGCATGTAAAAAAAACAACATATGAATGTTTATTCTATTATCCTCGAAATAAAAGAATAAGAGGAGATAAATTAAATAATATAAACAGGACAATGCAGGAAAACATTGAACAACACAGAACAACATAGAATAACAAAGAACACAACAGAGGACAATATAGAACAACACAGGACAACAGGACAACACAGAACAACACAGAACAACAAAAGACAACACAGAATACACAGGACAAAAAGACAACAGGACAACACAGAAAAAGACACACAGATAAAACGACACAGAGAACAACACAGACAACACCAGACAACACAGAACAACACAAGACAACATAGAACAACACAGAACAACAGAGAACAAAAAGTACAACACAGAACAATACAGGACAGCACAGGACAACATAGAACAACACAGAACAACACTGAACACTGGACAACATAAAACAACACAGAACAACACTGAACAACACAGGACAACACTGAACAATACGGACAGCATAGAACAACAAAGGACAACACAGGATAACAAAGGACAACACGGAACAACACAAGACAACAAAAGACAACACAGAACAACACAGAGCACAGAGCAACACAAAACAACAAGGTCCAACACCGGACAGCACTTCTATTCTCGATAGGAAAGAACATAAATGTAAGCCTTCAGAAAGAAAAAAAAGTAACGAAAACACAGAAATAAACATTAAAGATATTACTTCTAAAAACAACAACTAACTCATATTTCTTTCGTCGTAAAAGATCTACTTTAGGAAAAGAAACAACAACAACAACAACAACAACAACAACAACAACAACAACAACAACACAACGACAACTTCTAACCATACAAACCAAACAAACCAAACACAAAAAAGAAGCATAACTGACAGTGTGCCCGTTCAATCGTGCATGTACACGTGCCCAAACGCATGTATATGTACGTAGCATTACCACTACACGCGCTTGCAGACACGTGGCATACACACACACACACACTATGGACATCACTTTCTGTATATGCTGTTTGTGCTGTATTGTGTTGTGTTGTGTTGTGTTGTGTTGTGTTGTGTGTGTGTGGTGTGGTGGTGTGGTGTGGTGTGGTGTGGTGTGGTGTGTGTGGTGTGGTGTGGTGTGTGGTTGTGGTGTGTTGTGTGCTGTGTGTGTAGTGTGTGTGCTGTGTTGGTTGTTTGTGTTGTGTTTGATGTGTTGTGTTGTGTTGTGTTGTGTTTGTGTTGTGTTGTTGTGGTTGTGTGTGGGCGTGCTATGCTGTGTGTGTATGAGTGCTGTATGCGTTGTGTGTGTGTGTGGTGTGGTGTTGTGTGTTGTGTGTGTGTGTGTTTGGCTTGTGGTGTGTGTGTGTTTTGTGTGATGTGCTGTTGCTGTTGTGTGTGTGGTGCTGTGTGCGTGCTGCGTGGTGGTGTGTGTGGTGTGTTTGGTTGTGTGTGTGTTGCTGTGTGCTGCTTGCTGTGTGTGTGTGTGTGTGCTGTGTTGGTGTGGGTGTTTGTGTGTGGTGTGTGTGTGTGTCATGCTGTGATGTGTCTGTATTGCGTGTGTGTGGTGTGGTCGTGGTGTCGTGTGCTGTGTGTGCTGTGTGTTGTCTGTTGCTATGCTGTGGTTTGTGTAGTGTGGTGCTGTTTGCTGTGGGGTGTGCGTGTGTCGTGCTGTGTCCTGCTATGCTGTGTTGTGTAGTGATGTGCTGTATTGCGTTGTTTTGTGTGGTGTGTGTTGTGTGTTGATGGCTTTGGTGTGGTGTGCTGTACTGTTGGTGTGTGTCGTGTCGTGCTGTGCCTGCTATGCTGTGTTGTGTAGTGATGTGCTGTTGTGCGTTTGTGGGTGTGGTGTGGTGTTCTATGTGTGATGTGCTGGTTATTGCGTTGTGGTGTGTTGTGTTGTTGTTTGATTTGATTTGATTTATTCTTTTATATCGAGTAATGGAATAAGCACTCTTGTGCTTTTTTACATCCAGTCCCGTGAGTATGCAGTTTTGTAAATATCATCTGTTCCCACCGGCACACGATGGCCTACTCTTACGAAAAGCGGAACAGGTTTTTAACGTGTGCGCAAGATGTTCTGCGTGCGTTCGCACACGGGCCTCGGTTTTTAGTCTCATCGAAATACTTTTTTGTGTGTGGTGTGGTGTGGTGTGCTGTGCTGTGCTGTGGTGTGCTGTGTCGTGGTGTGCTGTATGTGCTGTGTTGTGTTGTGTTGTGTTGTGTCGTGGTTACTGTGCTGGGCTTGTTTGTGTTTTTGTTGTGTGGTTGTGTTTGCGCTTATCATGCTGTGTCGTATTGTGCTGTGTTGCCCCTGCGCTGTGTTATGCTGCACTGTGTTGTCCTTTGTTGTGATGTGTTGCATTGTACTGTACTGTGCTGTGTGTGTGTGTTGTGCTGTGTTTGTGTTGTGTGCTGTGTTGTGCTGTGTTATGTTGTTCTGTATTGTGTTGTTACTGTATTGTGTATTACTGTATTGTGTATTTGGTATTGTGATGTGTTGTGTTGTGTTTTACTGTATTGTGTTGTGTTGTACTGTATTGTGTAATACTGTATTGGGTTGTACTGTGCTGTGTTGAATGTGTTGTATTGTATTGTGTTGTACTGTACTGTATTGTGTAACATTGTGCTAGGACCTACTGTGCCGTGTCAAAGTATGTTGTGCTATCCTGCACTAACACACAGACTAGAATTACAAAGCCCCTTCCATAAGAATACTAAGGGCCTGTTACTATAAACACCATTCCAATCTTCTCTAAATTCTGGCCGAGAAATTCCTTCTTCTTTTTTTTAACCCTCTCATTATTTCTGCCTTTTCCTTTTTTTCCTGTCACCTCCTTCTTGTCTATTTTCTGCCTTCTTGGTCCAATCTCCTATCTTTTTCCAGAAAAGGACTTTAAAGATAACAATTCTCTCCCACCCCGAAGTCGGATATGCTGGGCCTGACTTGTCAGACGTTTAATTAAAGGCACACAACGCATTTTCACTCATATGACACAAGACAATAAAGTTGCTGCTTGTCTGAGCGTTCGACGACGACGACGACGACGACGACGACGACGACGACGACAGAACGAAGAAGAAGAAGAAAAGAAGAAGAAAGAAGAAGAAGAAGAAGAAGAAGAAGAAGAAGAAGAAGAAGAAGAAGAAGAAGAAGAAGAAAGAAGAAGAGAAGAGAAGAATGAAGAAGAAGAAGAAGAAGAAGAAGAAGAAAGAAGAAGAAGAATGAAGAAGAAGAAGAAGAAGAAGAAGAAGAAGAAGAAGAAAAGAAGAAGAAGCAAAAGAAGAAAAGAAGAAGAGAGATATATAAGAGAAGATATGAATGAAGAAGAAGAGAAGAAGAAGAGAAAGAGAGGAAGAAGAAGAAGAAGAAGAAGAAGAAGAATGAGAAGATGAGAAGAATGAAGAATGAAGAGAAAAGAAGATGAAGAATGAAGAGAACGAAAGAAGACGAGACGAGACAGACGAGAAGAAGAAGAAGAAGAAGAAGAAAAGAAAAGAAGAAGAAGAAGAAGAAGAGAAGAAGAAGAAGAAGAAAAGAAGACAAGAACAAGAACAAGAAAAAAAGAAGAAAAGAATGATGATGATGATGATGATGATGATGATGATGATGATGATGATGATGATGATGATGATGATGATGATGATGATGAAAGGAGGAGGAGGAGGAGAGAAGAGAGAAAAAACAGAGAAGAAGAAGAAGAAGAAGAAGAAGAAGAAGAAGAAGAAGAAGAAGAAGAAGAAGAAGAAAACAACAACAACAACAACAACAACAACAACAACAACAACAACAACAACAACAACAACAAAATTAGAAGATATCTAGATCTACAGACCATACCATCATTGCTTACACACTGACGATGTCTTCCGATTTTAGAGCACTCAACATCACACAATAAACAAGAGGGAAGGGACCAAAAAAAACCTCTATGATCTAGGACCAAGAAAAATCAAAAAAGAAAAAAAAAGAAAGCAAACAAAGAAACATTGTGGCCAAACAAACAAACAAAGACGTCTAAAAGAATGCTACAAGTATTCGAGCAACTCTTCAAACTCCATCAAACATCCAAACAAAAGAGTGACTTGTATGTTGCGGCAGTTACCGTGAGTTACCGTCCCTTCCGTGACTATTTAGGGGGAAAAAATCAATACGAACGGAATGAGCCTAATTAAAAAGAAAGCTGTCGTTTTTCAGAGATGGGATTGTTACTGCCAGCTGCCAAGCTTTTCTTGGAGTATTTTTAGGTAGAGAAAAATCAATTTTTTCTTTTTGTGTTTTTTTTTTCTCTTATTAAAATCGTCAGAATTAGGAAGCCTTTCTTCATTTGGCATATTAAAAGAACAGAATTGCAGGGCAGTTCTCGGGTTTTAAAAAAAATTATTATTATCATTATCATCGTTATTGCTATTGTTGTTTCGTTACATCCAAAAGACTCGTCACCCCAATCAGATCACTAACAGATGTTGTAACTCGCAAAATAGTAATACTAACCAAAAAAAAAACGTCCGTAGGTAAGTTTAACCAAGAACTTAAGATTTACTGTTTCCTAGATTGTTATTTAAACCCAAAAAATTAAATAATAGTGTTTTTTTAATATCTAAACCGCTCCATTAGATAACAAGCATCAAAATGTTTGTCCTACTTTTCTTTCAGGTGCCACAAAAACAAAATGTAGATTTTTTCCTCAGTTGTCGCCTGAATCACCATCCTAAACCATCCATTCCCTCTAAGTTGGTCACGGAAGCAAAGTCATGAACAAATTCTCTCAATTTTCTTCTTCTTCTTCTTCTTCTTCTTCTTTGCATTCTTCTTCTTCTTCTTCTTCTTCTTCTTTCTTCTTTCTTCTTCTTCTTCTTCTTCTTCTTCTTCTTCTTCTTCTTCTTCTTCTTCTTCTTCTTCTTCTTCTTCCTCCTCCTCCTCCTCCTCCTCCTCCTCCTCTGCCTCGTCTTCTTTGCATTCTTCTTCTTCTTCTTTGCATTCTTCTTCCACCTCCTCCTCTTTTTCTTCTATCATTGGCTTTACACCACGTCACATGTGTCTTGAGGACAAAACTTAATGCCATCTCCTTTCCAGCCTCTCTCGTGGTAGGCCGTACAGCTTGACATGCAGGTTTATATCTCCATCATCCCACACAACTCTCTCGGGGATCTCTGCTGTATAGCGTGTATCTTTGAAGTTTGAACCGCATGAAGATAACCGTTAGATTTCTCTCAGTGGTCATAGAGACGATTCCATGAGACAATGGCGGTGATGGAGGAATAAGAGGAGGAGGAGGAGAGGAGGACTAGGTGAAGAGGAGGAGGAAGAAGAGGAGGAGGAAGAGGAAGAAGAGAAGAAGGAGGAGGAAGAGGAGGACTAGGAGGAAGAAGAGGAGGAGGAGGGTGGTTGACTAAGAGGAGGAGGAAGAGGAGGAGGACTAGGAGTAAGAAGTGAAAGAAGAGGAGAAGGAGGAGGAGATGAGGAGGAAGAGGACGAAGAGGGGGACTAGGAGGAGGAGGAGAAGGAGGATGGAACACTAGGAAGAAGAGGAGGAAGAAGAGGAGGAGAAATGTGGCTGACTGAAGGTGTAGGCGAGGTGTTGAATGGTCTCGTCTTCCGACAGCCTTCATCGACAGCTTGCCCTGGCTGCCATAGCTCTCGGGGGGCATGTTGCCGATTGAGGACGTCTGAAGGGAGACTCCTGTGCAGAGTGTGCCCTGCACTGCACTGTACTGCCGCTCAAGACAGGCTTGAGCTTGTTTGCACCGTTCTCTCCCAGCTTAACAGACCCCTAAGGGGGGGGGGGGGGGGACGTGGGAGGGGGGAAGGTGTCGTCTAGAGTATGTACTGATGCACTTTGAGGTTGTAAGTATGGGTGGGTTTGAGAGAGAAGGGGAGAGAGATGGGGAGAGAGAAGGAGAGGGGGGAGAGAGGGGGGATGGAGGGTGAGAGGAATAGAGAGAGGGAGGGAGAGAGAGAGAGAGAGAGAGGGGGGGGGGAGGAGGGGAGAGACAGAGGGAGACAGAGACAGACAGAGACAGAGACAGACAGACAGAGAGAGACAGAGAGACAAAGACAGAGAAAGACAGAGAGAAGCACACAGAGAGAGATGCAAAAAGACAGAGAGAGACACACAGAGTGACAGAGACAGACGACAGACAGACAGACAGACAGACAGACAGACAGACAGACAGACAGACAGACACACAGACACACAGACACACAGACACACAGACACACAGACACACAGACAGGCAGACAGACAGACAGATTTGCGTGTATGTATGGCTTGTTTTCAAAACAATCATCTCCCTTTACTATGTTGGCAGCCATTCTCCGACTCCTGAGGATTGCTATTGTTGTTGTTGTTGTTGATGATGTCCTTTGATAAAAAGAGAGTGCAGGGTTTGTTTGTTATGTTAAGAGCTTGTTATGGCTGGAGACAATCTCAATATAATATTTCAAAGTATGATGACAACGTTTTAATTAATGTAGTGTAGGCCAGGGGACGGGATAGCTTAGTGGTCAGACCACTCGCTTTCCCCAAGTCAAAGTTAAGCAGCATCGAGTGTGGTTACTTGTTGGATGGGTGACTGTTTGCGCGCCTTGGCTTCAGTACAGTCCCCCAGTTCACCCAGCTGTACATGGGTACCTGACCTCTTGAGGGTCATGGAAGGTAAAGCAGCGAGGGAGAGGAGATGAGCGCCGCCCTCAGTATACTGGCCCCTAGAGAAGCTGAGATCTCTGATGCCTCGCTCCCCTACGACCACATAGGTTATGGGACACCTTTACCTTTTCACCTTTTAGGCCTTGGCAGTTGGCTTCCATCAATAACTGACTGACAAAACTTTCCGCCTGGCCCAAGAGATACTTTATGAACAGCTTGAATTGAACCGTGCCCATTGAGGTCTTGTACATAGATACTTTGTCAACAGTTTGCCTTGAACTGTGCCCATTTAGATCTTGTACACAGATACTTTATAAACCGTTTGCCTTGAACTGTGCCCATGGGCCCATGTACAGGGATCATTGATCGAAAGCTTGTCCTGGACTGTGCCCATATTCAGAGATCTTTCACCAACATTTTACCCTGGACTAAACCCACTGAGGTCATTACACATATACTTTATCAACGGTTTTCCTTGGACTATGCTCACTGAGGTCATTACATGGACACTTTATCAATGCGTTGCGCATGACTATGCCTATTTATGTCATATGCATAGGTCATCATTCATCAATATACCCTGGACTATGCCCATTGAGGTGATATACAGTGATTGTTCCTCAACATACCTGGACTATGTCAATTGAGGTCATGCACACAGGTCTCATTCATCAGCAGTTCAACTTGGACTATGCCCATTGAAGTCATTATTCATCAACATGACGTGGACAATGCCCATTGAAGTCATGCACAGAGATCATAATTCATCAACATGACGTGGACTATGCCCATTAAGATCATGTACAGAGATCTTTATTCATCAACATGACGTGGACTAAGCCCATTAAGATCATGTACAGAGATCATTATTCATCAACATGACGTGGATTATGTCCATTGAAGTCATGTACAGAGATCATTTTTCATCAACATGACGTGGACTATGCCCATTGAACGTCCTGTTCAGAGATCATTTTCATCAACATGACGTGGACTATGCCTGTTGAAGTTCTGTTCAGAGATCATTATTCATCAACATGACGTGGACTATGCCTGTTGAAGTTCTGTTCAGAGATCATTATTCATCAACATGACGTGGACTATGCCTGTTGAAGTTCTGTTCAGAGATCATTATTCATCAACATGACGTGGACTATGCCTGTTGAAGTTCTGTTCAGATCATTATTCATCAACATGACGTGGACTATGCCTGTTGAAGTCATATACAGAGATCATTATTCATCAACATGACCTGGGCTGTGCCCATTGAGGCCAATACAGAGCTGCTTTGTCCAGGGTCTACTGAGGACGTCTGGAAGAGACACAAAACCTTCGCCAACGGTTCGATCTGGCCACATGCAACAACAGTATAATAGGTAAAGAAAATGTGAAGATGTTCCCAGATCCTATGCGATCGTAGAAAAGCGAGGCTTCAGATACCTCAGCTTCTCTGGGACCCAGCTATATTGAGGGCGGCGCCCATCTCCTCTTCCTTGCTGCTTTACCTTCCCTGACCCCTTAAGAGGGCAGGTACCCATTGACAGCTGGGTAAACTGGGGGGACTGTACTGAAGCCAAGGTACGCAAACAGTGATCCATCCACTTTTGTAACCATGCTCACAGCTGCTTAACATTGGCTGGGGGAAAGCCAGTGGTCTGGCCACGGAGCTATCCCGTTCCCTAACAAAAGCATACTGACGGTAAGCTAAGCTAGGGCCTAGTAGGAGAGATCACAGCACCCTTGCTCTGTTTGTTATAATCATCCTCTCAAGGAGCATGTGCTTGCTACTGATTGAGGAGTCTCAACACAGAGACTTCACTCTGTTTACTTTTACTTTTACTTTACACTACTTTAAGTCTCGGCAAATTTCTCTGCATGAAATTTGATCAAGGGGGTAAGGAATATTATGTATATGTAACCCGTTTTTTACCCATTAAAAAAAGTCTTAACTGATATAAATGGTCAAATTGATGTGTTTATTATCTGTAATCTATAGGATCATTACCTTTCTTTTGATGCATGATTCATTGTTCTACCTCTAAAATTGACAAAAGTTATGAGTGTTTGAAATGGGTGAGACAGCCGATTTCACATTCTGAGAAAATCGGGTTGAAAGTTTTTCCACAACTCCAGCTAACTAACACCTTATTAGCAGATCGAAAAAAAAAATGCTTTTAAAAAATACATTATTTTAAGAGAATCTCATCTTTGCAAGTACATAGCTGGGATATTTATGCCTACAGATTCCATTTTTGGTAAAAAGTCAAAATTTACTAGACAGACCCTACCTTCCCCTTTTTTGGGTCTCTCTCCTTTTCACTCCCGCGAGTTAGCCTAAGACTTTCTGTAAAAACGGGTCACATTGCATTATGTTTCTGAAAACGTGTATTAATACTGTTTGTTATGGTTACCATAGCTCATGGATGGTGGGAGGAGAAGGTGGGGGGGTGGGAGGATGGAGGGTATTCCTGATTGAGGATTCTTTGTGGAGACATCATGCTTCTTTGTCAGCCGAGAATCGAAGTTGAGGGGGGGGGGGGGGGGGGGGGGGGGGGCTACAAGATGAAAACTTCGAAATTATATCTTCACTCTCCAGTGGGGTACCGTGGACTTTTCAGTATAGATAGCATCCCACTTTCAGGAAATTCTGTGCTAGGAATTTCCTCTTTTCTATCACTCTCTTTATGTCTGCCTTGTTCCTTTTCTTCATGTCACCTCCTTCTCGTCTACACACACGCACGCACACACAAACACGCACACACGCACGCACGCACGCACGCACACACACGCACACACACATTGTTGGTGAATTTGAAAATATACAAAATTATAATGACCATGAACATTGACAACTATTGAATAATGTGTGTTCAATATCAAATTATCATTCACAAAAGATTGCCATCTCACATTGTTTCAAATGGTTTATAGTCTTATCCGAAGTCCCGAGTGCAAGTGCACGTAAAATCTTGCGCTCACGTTAAAACCTGTTCCGTTTTCGTAAGAGAGGCCATAGTGTGCTGGTGGGAACGGATGATAGAATTACAAAGCTGCATACACACAGGATTGGATGCTAAAAAAAATAAATATTTAAAATAAGCACATGATGCATATTCCATTATCCTCGAAACAAAAGAATGAAATCATATACTGAGATAAATAAATAAATAATACATAAATAATAAATAAATAAATAAATGATAAATAAATAAATAAAACACACCCCACACCATTTCTTATTTCCCAGCGGGTTACCTACCAAAAGATGCGTTATAAAGGGATCGTTTGCGAACAGGGTGAAACATGGCTTAGTAGAAAGCACAGATCCCACACACAGCCACAATACACAATAACAACAAAAACACAACACACACAACACAATGAACACTGCCAGTCAGTGACACAGTAGTCAACTGCCTAATTGTGCACGTGCAGATGACATTTATAACGCCTCTCTCTCTCTTCTCTCTCTCTCTCTCTCTCTCTCCTCTCTCTCTCTCTCTCTCTCTCTCTCCTCTCTCTCTCTCTCTCTCTCCTCTCCTCTCTCTCTCTCTCTCCTCTCTCTCTCTCTCTCTCTCTCTCTCTCTCTCTCTCTCTCTCTCTCTCTCTCTCTCTCTCTCTCTCTCCCCTCTCTCTCTCTCTCTCTCTCTCTCTCTCTCTCTCTCTCTCTCTCTCTCTTCTCTCTCTCTCTCTCTCTCTCTCTTCTCTCTCTCTCTCTCTCTCTTCTCTCTCTCTCTCTCTCCACCCCCCCTCTCTCTCACTCTCTCTGGATTTTCTTTGTTTTTGTTTTGTTTGTGAGTTTGAAGGGTTTTTTAAAAAAGTTTTTTAAGCTATGTTTTCTTAATTAGATTTTTGAAGTTATTTTTGTTTGTTTAATTGGTTGCTTTGGGAGTTGTTCTTTTTGGGTTTGGTCGCGCGCGCGCGCGCGCGCGCGCGTGTGTGTGTGTGTGTGTGTGTGTGTACGCGCGCGCGCGCGCACGTGCGCAAGTGTGTGTGTGTTTCTCTTTTTTTTTCTCCTTTTCTCTTCATTATTTTTATATCTTTCATTTTTTTTTTGCTTCTGTTTTCTCTTATGTTTTAAATTTAGATTGTTTCTGTGAGGTTTTTGTTTGTTTTTTTGTGTTTTTACCTCACTTTTTACAAACAAAATAGTGCGACATTTTCTTTCTAATTAGAGTATTTGATAATGATAGTCTTGTTTTCGGCTTTCTTCCAAGGCTTAGCATAAAAGATAACAACAGCATAAAGAAAAACAAGAAAAGAGAGAGAGAGGAGAGAGAGAGAGAGAGAGAGAGAGAGAGAGAGAGAGAGAGAGAGAGAGGAGAGGAGAGGAAGAGAGAGAGACGAGAGAGAGAGAGAGAGAGGAAGGGTTGTCTTGTTTTCGGCTTTCTGTTCCAATGGCTTAGCATAAAAGATAGAAACAGCAGTAAAAGAAAAGAACAGAAACAGAGAGAAGAGAGAGAGAAGACAGAGACAGAAGAAGAGAGAAGAAGAAGAGTAGATAGAAGAAGAGAGAGAGAGAAGAGAGACAGAAGAAGAAGAGAGAAAGAGTAGAACGTTGAGGGAGAGAGAGGAGAGAGAGAGAGAGAGAGAGAGAGAGAGAGAGAAGAGAGAGAGAGAGAGAGAGAGAGAGAAGAGAGAGAAGAGAGAGAGAGCAGAGAGCAGAGAGAGAGAGAAGAGACAGAGAGAAGAGAGACAGAGAGAGAGACAAGAGAGAGAAGAGAAGAGACAGAGAAGAGAGAAGAGAGAGACAGAGAGCAGAGAGACAGAAGAAGAGAGACAGAGAGAGCAGGACACAAAAGCAACAAAATATGATCATAATAGGAGACACAGTGGAAGTGAACAATCAAACTAGGTGAAGGAAGGGAGGGGGAGAGGGGGAGGGGACGAATGGAGGAAGAGGGGAGGGATGAGGAAGAGGAGGGGGAGGCCTAAGTGAGGGGGGGGTAAGTGGATGTGGAAGATGGAGGGGGGGGGGAGCCTAGACAATGAAACCAATTACCACCCTCTCTCTCGTTTCTGCTCTTATCCTTTCACTCTCTTCTTCTCTCTGTGCTGTTTCTGATTATTATCTGTGTGTCTGTGTGTCTGTGTGTCTGTGGGTCTGTGTGTCTGTGCTGTCTATCTGTCTGTCTGTGCTGTCTCTTGTTCTGTTGTTGTGTCTGTGTTGTCTGTGTGTCTGTCTGTCTGTCTGTCTGTCTGTCTGTCTGTCTGTCTGTCTGTCTGTCTGTCTGTCTGTCTGTCTGTCTGTCTCTGTCTCTCTCTCTCTCTCTCTCTCTCTCTCTCTCTCTCTCTCTCTCTCTCTCTCTCTCTCTCTCTCTCTCCTCTCTCTCTCTCTCTCTCTCTCTCTCATTGTATGACAAAGTGCACGCCCTGTGTGTGTATGGCGCGCGTGTGTGTGTGTGTGTGTGTGTGTGTGTGTGTGTGTGTGTGTGTGTGTGTGTGTGTGTGTGTGTGTGTGTGTTTACACGCCATGTGTGCATATAGGTATATCTGTTATTGTGTGTGTGGGGTGTGTGCATTGTGTGTATGATTGTGCGTTTGTGTGTGTGTATGTGTGTGTGTATGCGTGCGCACGTGTGTTTGTGTATGTGTCAAAACATGTGTTTGTATGTCTGTATGTGTTGTGTGCAGTGCGTGTACATGTGTGTGTGCGTGCGTCGTGTGCGCAGCATGTGTGTGCGTGTGCATGTTTATGTGGCGCTGCGCGCGATGTGCGTATGCACATGTTGCATGTTTTTTGTGCGGCTTGATTCTGCGGTTGATTTCTAGTGTTGACTGTCACTGCGCACTTGCACCTATATGTTGTTTTTTGATGTGTGTGTTGATTTTGGTTTGGTTTTTTTTTTAGTGTGTTTGTTTTGTCATTGTGCGGCATGGTGGTGTATGTGTGTGGGGTTGTGTGTGTGTGTGTGTGTGTGTGTGTGTGTGTGTGTGTGTGTGTGTGTGTGTGTGTGTGTGTGTGTGTTGTGTGTGTGTGTGAGAGAGGAGCAAGTCTTTGTTTATGTGGATGATGTTTTGGCTACAATGCTTGGCATTGCATGGCCCAGCCGCACGTGCTAGTATGTGCGTTTGCGCGTTCATTCAGCGCGCACGAATACTCGCGCGTGTGCATGCATGTGCGTGCAGTGTATGCGATGGCGCGCGCGTGGCCGTACACGCGTGTGTGTATGTGTGTGTCTGTGATGTGTGTGTGTGTTGTGCGCGCGGGGCCCACACTTTCAGTGTGTGTGTGTGTGGTGTGTGTGTGTGTCGTGTGTGTGTGTGTGTGTGTGTGTGTGTGTGTGTGTGTGTGTGTGTGTGTTGTAGTGTGTGTGTGCTGTGGTGTGTGTGTGTGTGTGTGTGTGTGTGTGTGTGTGTGTGTGTGTGTGTGTGTGTGTGGTGTGTGTGTGTGTGCGTGCGTGTGTGTGAGAAATTCAAATTCAAAGTCAAATCAATATGTGTGTGTGTGGCGTGCGTGCGTGCATGGGTGTATGTGTGTATGTGTGTGTGTTAATATACGCGTGTGGCACACCCCCCCACCCGTGCATGCACACACGTGTGTGTGTATGTTTGTATGTGTGTGTATGTGTTTGTGTACACATAATGACATCCGCACGTGCATTTTAAGCGCCGGGTGCATGTCTTTGTGTGTGTGTGTGTGTGTGTGTGTGTGTGTGTGTGTGTGTGTGTTGTGTGTGTGTGTGTGTGTGTGTGTGTGTGTGGTAAATGTAAGTGTGCATGCTTGCATGCGTAGAGGGTGGAGTGGGGTGGTGGGGGTAGAGAGAGAGAGAGGAGGGTGGGAGAAAGAAATATAAATGTTTGTTGCCATGAAGTGAAAGAAAGAAAAAAAAGACAAAGACTTATTTGATGGAATCTCTCCTGAAATCAATACAGAGACTCATTGCTGCATGCATTTCTTGTTCTTTTTTTGTTATTTGTCATTTATTTTTGGTTTGTGTTGGGGGGGGGGGGGGGTTGTTTGGTTTATTGGTTTTTTTCTTTTATCTGGGGCTGTCTTCTTTTTCTCTGCGCTTTTTATTCCGTTTGTCTTTCAGTCTCTGTGCTGTCTGTCTGTCTGTCGTGTCTGTTTGTCTGTTTGTCTGTTTGTCTGTCTGTCTGTCTTCTGTCGTCTGTCTCTCTCTCTCTCTCTGTTCTCTTCTCTCTCTCTCTCTCTCTCTCTCTGTCTCTCTCTCTGTCTCTCTCTGTCTCTCTGTCTCTCTGTCTCTCTCTTCTCCTCTGTCCTCTCCTCTCTCTCTCCTCTCCCTCCCTCCCTCCCTCCTCTCTCTCTCTCTCTCTCTCTCTCTCTCTCTCTCTCTCTCTCTCTCTCTCTCTCTCTCTCTCTCTTTTTGTGAATTTGATACAACCAGCTCTTTATGTAATGAAGCAACTGAAGACGAAGTACAATTTGTTTAACGCTGTCCAACCTTTAATGATCTTTATACTTTAAAAACAAAAATCGTGAAAATCACCCCAAAATGTTTCTAACACTATAGATACAAGGCACTACATGACCTGCAAAGCTAAAGCAGGAGTGTAGCCACTGGGTCAACAGCCTGGTTAGTTATAATCCATCTTTTCAGAGTTATCTGTCTTAAAGCTAGGCATGGCAGGTGTTTTAATGAACCAAAATCGTGTTGAAATGGGATTTTTATTTTTTAATTTCATTTCTCTACTAGATTTGATTTGATTTATTCTTTTATATCGAGGATAATGGAATAAGCACTCTTGTGCTTTTTTACATCCAGTCCCCGTGTCCAAGGAACGTGCACCAATGGTGAAAATTTTGCGTATGCGACTACTTTGTTAGGCAGGTGAACATCTTGACTGTCCTGCCACCTTCATTAACTTTTTAAAGGTAAAGGTGTTTTCATAACCATGTGGTCGTAGGGGAGCGAGGCGTCACAGACCTCAGTTTCTCCAGGGGCCAGCTATATTGAGGGCGGCGCCCATCTCCTCTCCCTCGTGCTTTACCTTCCCTGACCCTAAAGAGGGCAGGTACCCATTTACAGCTGGGTGAACTGGGGGGACTGTACTGTACTGAAGCCAAGGCGCGCAAACAGTCACCCATCCAGTTGGTCAATCACGCTCGATGCTGCTTAACTTTGGGGGGCTGAAAGTGAGTGCTCTGACCACTGAGCTATCCCGTACCCGCTTCTTGAAATGGTTTAAATTTAGAGGTTGACATTGCAAACTTTCACTCAAAACTCGCCAAAATATTATTTGAGGAAAAAGTAGTGGAGGAAAAACAAGTGCAGGTACCAGCTTCTCAATCATTTGGTATCAACTCGCCAAAATATGTCAGATGACTCTCTTCCACCCAGAGTTGCCATGACAACGATTTGAGATATAAATATCTGACCAGAAACTGGAATCACCAAACCAACATTTTAAGCGTGGACAAGTTTGTGATGGCTGAATAGTTGTTCTTGTTCACACTAAGGGGGGGGGGTTGTTGTTTTGTTTTTTGTTTGTTTGTTTGTTGTTGTTCTGTTTTGGGGGTTTGTTGTTGTTGTGTTTTTTGTTTTGCTTTTTTGTTTTGTTTTGTTGTTGTTTTTTTGGGGGGGTCCTCAGCTAGAGGTCCAAGGTTCAATATTGGCGATTTTAAAAAGAAAATTTGCATATGCGACCGTTTTTGCTAACCATGAAAGGTAGCCGCATTTTCGGACTGTATCGGGGCAGTGCACGATGGGTTTAGTGATATGATTTCGTGTTTCCCGTAATTAAACCCACTTTATACAGAGCGAATCAAACGAATTATCGGGATTTTCGAACTTAAACGTGTCATCTTTTGATTCATTCCTGGCATTGGGGTTATTACAACACGAAGGGGGGAATTCAAAGGCACTTTGGCAGTTCTACACTATGAAAGTGGTACCCTGGGTTGAGAAAATTTCCCTGCTATTAAGACGGCCGTCCATAGATCCCACGAGTCTATGACTTGGGTCGATTAGTACGAACGGGCTTAAGCACTAGGCTGTAGCATCCGTCCTCGTGGTAGTATTTCAACTATCCTGCAGGAAAAACAAACCCAGAAAAATATCCAACAAAT
>CM060341.1:36278785-36303785 GCA_030674155.1 Stramonita haemastoma | reverse complement strand
TCTCTCTCTCTCTCTCTCTCTCTCTCTCTCTCTCTCTCTCTCTCTCTCTCTCTCTCTCTCTCTCTCTCTCTCTCTCTCTCTCTCTCTCTCTCTCTGCGAGCGCGCGCGCGCACAGAGACACAGACACACACGCACGTACACACACACACACACACACACACACACACACACACACACACACACACACACACACACACACACACACACACACACACACACACACACACACACACACACACTTGAGGTACGGACTGGGACGGATAGCCTAGTGGTCAGAACATTGCGCTTGCTATTTGACGACCCGAGCTCGATTCGTCGAGGATATTTTCTCCTGGAGTTAACTCAGTGCAGACTCCACTCTTCCAAAAGTCCTTCGGATGAGACTTTAAACGAGGCCCCCTGTGTGAACGCACGCAGAACATTACGCCATGTTAAATCCTGTTCCGCTTTTCGCAAGAGTAGGCCATCGTGTGCGGTGGGAACAGATGACATTTACAAAATGCAAACACACGGGACTGGATGTAAAAAAGCACAAGAGTGCTTATTCCATTATCCTCGATATAAAAGAAAAAAAGAAAAGGTTCAGAACTACCAAGTTTATTTTCCAGAGCTTGAAGGCGAGCTTGCAGACTTTGCAGTGCCTCGGTCATAGAAAAAAAAGAAATGCGTTACTAAAATAGGTTTCTTCTTCTTCTTCTTCTTCTTCTTCTTCTTCTTCTTCTTCTTCTTCTTCTTCTTCTTCTTCTTCTTCTTCTTCTTCTTCTTCTTTGCATTCTTCTTCTTCTCTTCTTCTTCTTCTTCTTCTTCTTCTTCTTCTTCTTCTTCTTCTTCTTCTTCTTCTTCTTCTTCTTCTTCTTCTTCTTCTTCTTTCTCTTTGCATTCTTCTTCTTCTTTGCATTCTTCTTTGCATTCTTCTTTGCATTCTTCTTCTTTGCATTCTTCTTTCATTCTTCTTGTTATCTTCTTCTTTGCATTCTTTTTGCGTTCTTCTTCTTTGCATTCTTCTTTGCATTCTTTTGTGCATCTTCTCTTTTAAACAGCACTTAATTAGTTAAAAACAACATGGCACCAATACATGAAATGAGAGCAACAAGCAATGCTTATGTGAGTCTTAAAATGACGATCATGATGATAATGATGGTGATGATGACGACAACGACGACGAAAACCATGTTAGCTATATCGACGACTCCAATGATGATGACGACGAGAATAACTATACTATGATAATGACGATGGTGACGACTATAACGACGATACTCATGATGATGGTGATGATGATGATGATGATGATGATGATGATGATGATGATGATGATGATGATGATGATGATGATGATGATGATGATGATGTGTGGTGATGATGGTGGTGATGGTGATGACGACGACGACGAACGACGATACCCATGCTGTCTGTGATGATGACTAGGACGAGGTAATAATGACGATGACGGCCTGTGGTTGTGATGAGGATGATGTTGAGGGGGGAGGGAGAGGAGGAGGAGGAGGAGGAGGAGGAGGAGGAGGATTGTGATGATTGTGATGATTGTGGTGGTGGTGGTGGTGGTGGTGGTGGTGGTGGTGGTGGTGGTGTGGTGGTGGTGATGATGATGATGATGATGATGATGATGATGATGATGATGATGATGATGATGATGATGATGATGATGACGACGACGACGACGACGACGACGATGCACTATGGACGACGCGACGAATGATGATGATGATGATGATGATGATGATGATGATGATGATGATGATGAAGAGATCGAGACTGAGATGATGAGATGAGACGACGACGACGACGATGACGACTATGACGACGACGACGACGACGACGACGACAGCAATAATGACAATGATGACGATCGACGACGACGACGACGAAAAAGATAACAATGAAGAAGATGATGACAATTAAAGATGGCTGTAGTGATGGTGTCTATTCTGATGCTAAAACACCTAGTGCAGGTTTGTCTCTCACCACCACATATGGGTCCCTGTCATCCGAGCGTGACGTCACCGTGACGTCACCTGATGACTCAGACTAATCATCATGGTGGCCAGACAAACACGAGAGAGCTCTTTGCGGAAATCTGCACACAGACAACATGCACGTCATCAGGATAACCATGATCAGTATAATTCATCCTTTTGTGGTATATCGTGTGAGAACTTTCAGAGATAATTTATACATTCAGGGACCACACGCGCGGCAACATCACAACCACATCAGCACGCACAAACACGCTACGCAGCACACGCAACACCAGCTCGACAGCATAACACACCACACACACGCAGCAGCACACGCACGCACGCAACACACACACACACAACACCAACACAACCACACACACACCACCACACACACAAGGGGCAGGATAGCCTAGTGGTCAGAACATTGCGCTCGCAATTTGATGACCCGGGTTCGATTATTCCCGTTCCTGTTCGAGGGGAGTTTTCTCCTGGAGTTAACATCAGTGCTGACTCCACTCTCCCCAAAAGTCCTTCGGATGAGACCATAAACCGGGGCTCCGTGTGCGAACGCACGCAGAACATTTTGTGCACATGTTAAATCCTGTTCCACATTTGAAGAGTAGCCATTGTGTCCGGAACGATGAAATTTAAATTGCATACAACAGAAGTGGAGAAAAGCACATGATATGAGTGCTATCCCTGTGAATCTGAAAGAATAAAAAATTTTGGTTATTTAATATCTTTACAAAGCTAAGAATGCTCAAGAACACTATAACATTAACTGAAGTTTTGACCTTTCTTGCTTATTTGTGGTTAAAAAAAAAAAAAAAAAACCCGGTCACATTCGCAAAATTTTACCATTGGTGAACCTGTTTTTTAATTATTTTATTTATTAAATTATTTTATTTCGAAGATAATGGAACAAGCCCTCATGTGCTCTTTTACATCCAATCCCCATGTGTATGCAGTTTTGTAAAAAAAAAAATTGATATGTTCCCACTGGCACACAAGGGCCTACTCTTCCAAAACGCGGAACAGGTTTAACTGTATTGGAACCCTAGCCGAGGAAGGAAAAAAAAGCGTATTTAAATCAATCGGAACAGACCTCTAACATGGAAATGCTGGGAAGCCTTTCAGTATAAACATCATCCCCCACCTTCTGGAAATATGATGCTAGGAATTCCCTCTTTTCTATCCCTCTCTTTATTTCTACTTCGTTCCTTTTCTTCTTGTCACCACCACCTCATTCTTCTCATCTATTTACTGCCTTTTTGTGTCCATTCTTCTGCCTTTTCTCCTCAAAAAGACTTAAAATTTAGCTTATAATTATGACAGACAACAGCAATTGCTGTCTGAGCGTTCGACAAAGAAGAAGAAGAAGAAGAAGAAGAAGAAGAAGAAGAAGAAGAAGAAGAGAGAAGAAGAAGAAGAAGAAGAAGAAGAAGAAGAAGGAAGGGAGGAAGGAGAAGAAGAAGAATTCTGAAGAATTCTGAAGAATTCTGAAGAAGAAGAAGAAGAAGAAGAAGAAGAAGAAGAAGAAGAAGAAGAAGAAGAAGAAGAAGAAGAAAGAAGAAGAAGAAGAAGAAGAAGAAGAAGAAGAAGGAGGAGGAGGAGGAGGAGGAGGAGGAGGAGGAGGAGAAGAAGAAGAAGAAGAAGAAGAAGAAGAAGAAGAAGAACAACAACAACAACAACAACAACAAAACAACAACAACAACAACAACAAACAACAACAAACAACAACAACAACAACAATAACAAGAAACGGGGACAGACTGCAAAAACAAACATGACATACATTAGGGCCTAGAACAGTGTTTTTAATAAACGATACGTACCATGACTTTTGTGGGGTGTGGTGTGCCACCACTGAGTCTCTGTACATAAATAAAGAAATAAACTGCTACTACCGATACAACAGCTGGTTATCAGACTGCTTCCAGTGGTGTTAGGTGGCCTGTTTAAATACTTTTACAGCTATCTGGAGCTAAGCTAACACACACGCAGGCACGCAGGCACGCAGGCACGCAGGCACCAGCACACTCGGGGCACGCATGTGTATACAGAGGAGAGAGAGAGAGAGAGAGAGAGAGAGAGGAGAGAGAGAGAGAGAGAGAGAGAGAGAGAGAGAGAGAGAGAGAGAGAGAGAGAGAGAGAGAGAGAGAGAGAGAGAGAGTTATCATTTATTTATTCTTTTATATCGAGGATAATGGAATAAGCACTCATGTGCTTTTTTCATTCCAGAGACAGACAGACAGACATGACAGAGGGGAGGGTGGTTGTCGCTTATTTAAAATTAATGCTATTCATCACAACCCGTAGACAACAAACTTGTACATAATTTTTTCACTGAAAGCCTTGTCGCCAAGTCGTTTCTTTTCGTTGACATATTTTGGTAGTTCAGCTAACTGTTATTCTATGTTAAAGAAATTATAAGAAGTAAAGTCTAGTCATAGTACCAGCAATCCGAATTACGTGCACATATACACGCGCAAACCCATGTGCCTTTCTAAGAGAAGGGATAGCCTAGTGGTCAGAACATTGCGCTCGCAATTTGAATTTGACCACCCGGGTGTCGATTCCCGTTCGAGGGGATTTTTCCCCTGGAGTTAACATCAGTGCAGGCTCATCCCCAAAATGTCTTTCGGATGAGACATAAAACCGTGAGGCCCCGTGTGGCGTGGGTGTGTGTGTGTGTGGTGCTTGTGCGTGCGTGTTGTGTGTGTGTGGTGTGTGTTGTGTGTTGTGTGTGTGTGTGTGTTCAGTGTGTTGTGTGTGTATGTGTGTGTGTTGTGTGTGTGTGTGTGTTGGTTCCTCGTGAGGCGCGTGTGTGCGGAGTGTGTACATGCGTATGCATGTTGGGGAGTGGGATTGTGTGACTCTATGGTGTATGTGTTGTGTGTCTTGTTTGTGCGTGCGTTGCGTGCTTGTCCGCGCTCGCAGCGCGACTGTGTACGTGTGTATGTGTTTAATTAATCTTTGTTGAAATATATTTATCATAAATCTAGATTTACTAAGGAAGCTTATGGTTGGATCTGTGTATTTTATAATTTTGTGTATACTGAAATTGACAGTAATACAAGTATTTTTCCCGACGGCGTTTCTGATTGCATGTGTGCGGTTTATATATTGTGCAGAGAGCTCATTTGCATACACATGTCCGTGGAATTTCAGTATTAAAGTCAGTGTGTTAGCGTGTGTGGATAAACTGTTGACGGAAAGCGGATGGGGAGAGGGGGGGGCCGTGTTGAACTATCGGTCAAAGAATCTATCTTTTTGTCGGAAACCAGTAAACAGCACCAATAATGAGTCCGTTTTTTGTTGTATTTATTTACATTCGGGCCAGAATTCTCTGCTTTTACGATGAATTGTTATTATGATATTCCAAGTTCTTGTATAAGTAAGTTTTACAATAATTATACTTGCTAAAAATCGGACATTTAAAAGAAATATAAAGGGTTGTTAGGTGTTCCGCTTTATCAGAAATGTGTTCTTAATCAAATTTGTCGGAATGGTTTACATTAATCACATGCCACATATTTCCGATAATAAAATTATCATACCTGTGCAGGTATGTTCATTTTGACGGGTATCAGGATATATCGAGGTTTTTTTGTTTTGCTTTTTTGCATTGTTATGATTAGAGAGAGAGGATGTGTGTTTGTTTTGTTTGTGTGTGTGTGTGTGAGACAGACAGACAGACAGACAGACAGACAGACAGTTTTATGTTCCTGCATCCAAGATCTTGTGCACTACACACACACACACACACACACACACACACACACACACACACACACACACACACACACACACAACACACAACACACAACACACAGCCATAAATGAAAATGAAGAAAAATCTTGGTCAAAGTTTTTATTTTAACTTTTGGGTTTTATGATTTGGGGGGCATATTTGCGTCACTTTCATCCATTTCTTCACAACCCCTGTTCCGTCGATTTTCCATTTTCCTGCTCATTTTGTTCTATTTTAGCTGCGAGCCGGCTACCCAACCCTAACTCAATTGAAGACCCGGGTTCGAGTCCGGTCGAGGAAATTTTCTTCCTGGAGTTAACATCAGTGCTGACTCCACTCTCCCCAAAAGTCCTTCGGATGAGACTTTAAACCGAGGCCCGTGTGCGAACGCACGCAGAACATCTTGCGCACACGTTAAATCCTGTTCCGCTTTTCGTAAGAGTAGGCCATCGTGTGCCGGTGGGAACAGATGACATGATTTACAAAACTGCATACACACGGGGACCGGATGAAAAAAAGCATATGATTGCTTATTCTGTTATCCTCGATATAAAAGAATAATAAATAAATAAATAATAAATAAATAAATAACTAAATAAATAAAAATAAAATATAACTCCAGCGTTTTTTTTGCTGAAGGGGGAGGTAGGCTTTTCCCAATGCTCTGACCAGCAGTGACACAATGACCGACCCACTGACTTTTGTTACCTTTAAAAATCTTCACACTATCATTTGAAAGCTCCGACCACAATGGTGGTGTTCATTTCAATACGCTTTCAAAACACACAAGTACCAAGAAGCTTAATTCCAGCCATATTATCTTGACAGCCAGAAAGCTTCAAACTCCCTGAACACGTAAGTACAAAACATTCGCTCGTCAGTTTTAAAGCAGCAGGAGTTGAAAATAAAACTTGTATTTTTTTTTCTCAGGGAAGAGAGATAGTTGGGTAGTCAAAGTGCCGGTGGTGTGTGCTCACCACTTCAACAAAAAAAAACACCCTAACATTTTTTTAAGGTAAATTAATTCTGTACATGGTCGTCATGAAATGCAGGAAAATGGAAAGGATGCTGATAAACAAGAAACAGACTATAATCTTCTGGTCATCACACATGATATAGGTAACCAAAATGGGTTGTAAAAGTATCCATACATGGGAACAGATGACAATATTTACAAAACTGCATACACACGGGGACCGGATGAAAAAAGCACATGAGTGCTTATTCTGTTATCCTCGATATAAAAGAAATAAATAAATAAATACCTTTGTACATTTTCAGTTAAGATTCTAGAACATGCTTAACTTGGCTCAGGCAAAACAGGTTTTTTTTTAGATGAAGTGTACTACTACTTGCAACACAAAGGCAAAAAAAAACTTATGCTTCCTGATAAAAAATAAGGTTTCCGATTCATTCTTTTACGAGAGTAAAATTGATAGCAAAGCAGCTTCAAACGCAGCATAGTTTAAAATGATGTACATTAAAATCAGCTTCAAATATATTTTTTAGAATGATGTACATTAAAAACCCGCTTCGAATGCAATATTTTTAATGATTACCTACAAATCAGTTTAAAATCTAGTATATCTTAAAATTACGTACATTAAAAACAGCTTCGAATGCAATATTTTTTTATGTACATACAAGTCAGCTTCAAATGATTTTAGAATAATGTAATTCAAGTCAGCTTCAAATGCAATTTTAAAATGTATGTACATAAAAACCAGCTTCAAATATATATAAAATAATGTACATCAAAATCAGCTTCAAATACTTTTTTTTTAAACGGTGTACATAAAATCAGCTTCGATTACAATATATTTCAAAATTATGCACATAAAAATCGGCTTCAAATGCAATACAGTTTTTAGAACGCGCAAAAAAAACAACTAACTGTAAACCTGGACTAATAAGAAAAAAAGGGGAGGGAGTAGGGGCAGAAAATAAAGTTAGGGAGCATTAACTGCGTAACTGAAAGTCTACTAGACATCATCGAAAAGTGTTTAAAAATAATCATGTAAAGATAATAGAATATAAGGTACTTCCTTCAGGCTGTTATGTTCAACGAATGATACAGTAAAACACACACACACACACACACACACACACACACACACACACACACACACACACATACACGCACACACGCACGCACACACGCACGCACGCACGCACGCACACACGCACGCACGCACACACACATACACACATGCACACACGCACGCACACACACACACACACACACACAACACACCACACCACACACACCACACACACACACCACACACACACACACACACACACACACACACTATTTCAAGGTTTAAAAAATTGTGGGCATTATTTGAAATGGCTACATGCAACTAAATCAATTACACAACTACCTTAAACCAAATGAGTACAAACAAAGCCCCACGCGTTTTTTTTTAAATAAATAAAATAAAAACTGCACCAGCAGAATAAAACGAAAAAGGTCTATCAGCAGTAAACTGCTTCACTCTAACACATCAAAAGGAGTACATAAAAAAAGTAAAATGAAAAGGAACATCAGCTCTTGGATATCAAGTCCAAGAAAACTTTACTAAAGTGTTTTTTAAAATGTGCTCGACAAGGAAAAAATGGAACATTTCAAGCGTTTTAAGTACAAGACTAGTGTCTACCAGCATTCCTTGCTGAAATGCGAGTTTTACTTCCAACGCCAAAAAAAAAAAAAAATTTAAAGAACACATAAAAATGCAGTAAATTGCTTGTAAATAGTAGAAGACTAACCATCAATAAAAAAAAATAATAATAATAATAATTTTTAAAAAAATACACAAGGCAACTTTTTTTTCCCTAGTTTTACACCTCTGAGGTTTCATGGTACACAAGTAAAAGCCAGAAAGAAAAATCTAAACAAAAACAAATTTTAAAAATTGCCTTTCTGATTTTAAAAAAAAAAAGAGTAAAGATGTTTCCATAGCCTGTGTGGTCGTTGGGGATCGAGCTGTTAAGAGACCTCAGCTTCTCTAGGGACAGAATTTTGAGGGCGGTGTCCATCTCCTCTCCCTCACTGCTTTACCTTACCTTACCTTACCCTAAAGAGGGCAGGTACCCACTGACAGCAGGGTGAACTTGGGGAACTGTATCGAAGCCAAGGCGCACGGAAGGCCTCCCATACAAGATGTAACCACGCTTATCACTGCTTAACCTTAGCTTGGGGAGAGTGAGTGCTCAGACCACTGAGCTATCCCCGCCTTTTCGAATGTGCTTGGTATTTATATTCAAGATGTTACACAGTAGATTTTCTTGTTTTTAAATACCGCATTTTTGCATGCGATAGTTCGATACTTCACCTCCATCCTTTCGAAAACTACAGCGAGTATATATTCGGCGAGTCTTTATTCAAAATTCAACATTTCAAGCTTAAAATCAAGCAACTTAAGACTTGAAATCAAACACACTAAGCAGTGATGATACACTGGTGATAAGTATCTAGAGTATACCATTCCCTAGGTTTGCCTGAAGACACACACACAGACACACAGACACACAGACATACAGACATACAGACAGACAGACAACAACACACACACACCACACACACTCACACACACGCACACACACACACCACACACACACACACACACACACACACACACACACACACACACACACACACACACACACACACACACACAGGGGGGCGGGGGTTACAGAGAGGATGGAAAGAGGGAGAGAGGGGGCAGATAGGGAGAAGGAGTCGGAGAGAAGGAAAGAGAAGGAGAGGGAAAGGAGAGACAGAGACAGACAGAGAGAGGGAAAGGAGAGACAGAGACAGACAGGGGAGGGAAAGGAGAGACAGAGACAGACAGAGAGAGGGAAAGGAGAGACAGAGACACAGAGAGAGAGAAAAGGGAAAGGACGCAGAGAGAAGGAGGGAGGGAGAGGGGGAGGGGAGAGAAAGGGGGTGGGAGGGAAGGAGGGAGAGAGACAGACAGACAGACAGACAGACAGACAAAGAGAGGGAGAGACAGAGAGACATAGAGAGAGAGGGAATCTATTATCCTCGAAAAAAATTTAAATAGATTTTAAAAAAAAACAAAAAAACACTAGCCTAAACAGTGCATTCTACTCCTCACTCAACCCTCCCCCCCCACCCCCTGAACCTAATCAAAACTGTGACTCCCCCCCCCCCCCCCCCCCATATTCCTACCCTCCATCATTACACCTCTTTCCCCACTCCCACGAGTCAGAATATTTTAACACACCCCTACCCCCTACAACCCCCACCCACCCCCAACCCCTGCCCCTCACTTTCCTAGCATCCTTTTCCCTAAAATTCTAGCACCCGTCGACCCAATCCAATCCAATCCAATGATATTGCTTAGAGCCCCGCCAACCCGCACAGACAGACCATATCGGGGCTGTCACCTCGTCACATGTTAAAACTCGTATTAAAAAGTGTGCGACTATAGTACAGTTTAAAACGGGGGTATAAAACCAACTTGACTATCCTTGCTTGTATCGACGCCCTGGTCAACCATAATAAGGGTCAGCCCAGGATGGCCACTGCGTTGTGGGAAAACTACACATCATCACACATAAAATGAGATAAAACCAAAACCAGATTCCTTAAAAAAAAAAAAACCTTGTCCTTAAAGAGCCACTATAGCCATCATCCTGGAAGAAAAAAAGCAATTCAGCCAGTGTGTCAGCATACACCTGTTCATCCACCTGCCTTGTGTGTCCACATGTGGGGGCCAGGGTTAAGGGTTAAAGGTTAGTGTTAAGGGTTAAGGGTTAAGGGTTAAACAGCATGCAAAGGGTTGTCTTGTCAGCTGGTCGGTCTGAATGTTAGAAAGTTGCATGTGGACACAATAATAGCACGTGGACAAAATGGTGTGTAGCTGTAGACACAAGGGTACTTATCTGGCAATAGTTTGAAGCTTTAAATCAGATTCACGGGTCCTATCAACAGCTAAAGGCTGTGTATTGGACTTCTGTGTACGCAAATTTCCAGCACTGCTTTCGTTTTGCTATCCCCCTCTAAAGTCCTACCAATAAGACTACAAACCGAAGTTCCGTGTTTGAACACACGCAGAACAACCTCGCGCACTTTAAAACCCGTTCCGCTTTTCGAAAAGAGAAGGCCATCGTGTGCCAATGGGAACAGACGACAATCTCACAAAGCAGCAAGCACATGGGGAGTATACAGTAAAAAAAAAATAATAATAATAAAATAAAATTTAAAAAACACTGGAGAGCTTATTCCACTACTCTCGAAAGAAGAAAAACAATTTACAAGTCATTTCAAGTTGAGTCATATTTAAACGAGTTGCATCAGCAGTTTTGCTATGGTCATCTAGTCCCAAGATTTTTTTTTTTTTACTATCTGCATTTTCTAAAGTCCCCAAATAAACAACTTCGAGAAAAATGGCCCAATAAACAACTTCGAGAAAAATGAGCCCCAATAAACTACTTCGAGAAAAATGAGCCCAATAAACAACTTAGAGAAAAATGAGCCCCAATAAACAACTTAGAGAAAAATGAGCCCCAATAAACAACTTAGAGAAAAATGAGCCCCAAAAACAACTTCGAGAAAAAATTAGCCACCTTCTTGCTTCTATCCTCACTGCTCTAAAAAATGTGCAAACCTATCCCTTCCTAAACGGCCCTTTCCTTTCGTTACATCTCCTTCCCACCCGATGCCTCTACCCCCCAAACCTACCTGCCTCTCTGAACACACACACACACACGCACACACTCGCATGCACACGCACGCACACACACGCGTGCACGCACACACACGCACACATGCGTGCACACACTCACACACGCGCGATCGCGAAAACATTACTATACACCTGATGTGTGAAGTGAAACGCCAGCTTATCTTTTTTTTGTTGTTGTTCAAAAAATGTATACTAGTGTTCGATCTAATGAATGAAGATAGATAGGGAGGGAGGGAGGGAGGGAGAGAGGGAGGGAGGAGGGAGGGAGAGAGAGAGAGAGGGAGGGAGGGAGAGAGAGAGAGAGGAGAGGGAGGGAGGAGGGAGGGAGGGAGAGAGGGTTAGGGAGGGAGAGAGAGGGGGGGAGGGTGGGGGGGCCCCCCCCCGGGGGGCCCCCCCACCCCCGCCGGGCGGAAGGGAAAAAGGGTGAAGCCCCCGGCCCCCCCGAAAAGTGGCCCCCCCGGGGCCCGGGGGGGGGGTGACGGGGGGGGGGGGGAGGGGGGGGGGGGGGGGGGGGAGGGAAACGGCGGGGCGCGGGGGGCCCGGGGCGACCCCCCCTTGTGACCCCCCCTTGGCCCCCGGACCCGGCCCCCCCGCCCCCCCGACCCCCCCGCCGATTGGAATGGTTACCCCTGGCTTTTAATAACCCTTTAAGTTTTTTTTTACAAAAAAAACGTGAAAACTCGACACCAGTTATGTACTACCAAAAAGTGATGATACTTGAATGTTGGGCTTGGATTAGCCCATAATTATATCAGTGGGGGCCAAGGGGCTTTAAAACAGTCCTGTTTTGAAATCCCGGGACCGGGTTTTTTTCAAGATGTTTTTATCTTTTTTGGGGAATATTTCAGCACATTTTTTTTCCCCCAGGAAAAATTCAGTTTTTTTAAATTGTCTATTTTTTTCAATGTTGTGTTTTTTAAAGGTTTCTAACATTAGCTCCCCAATAAAGAAAATGGGGTTTGGGAAAAACCAAATTTTTAACCTTTTTTTCCAAAAAAATTTAAATTTTAATTCCTCTTTTTAAAAAACCCAAAAGATAAATTATTTCGGGGGGCAGGTTATCGTAAAAAGTATTTTTTTCATTATTTTTTTTCACTTTTTAGGAAAAAAAAAGGGGTGGGGGGGTTTTTTTTCCCCACAAGACTTACAAGACAAAATTCATCCCCAAATTTCTTTAAAACTGGGCTTTCTTTAAAAAAAAAAACCCAAAAAAAACCCAAAAGCAAAAAAAAAAAAGCAAAACACTCTCTCTCTCTCTCTCTCTCCTCTCTCTCCCTCTCTCTCTCTCTCTCTTTTCCCCCCTTCTCTCTCTCCCCTCCCCTCCCCCCTTCCTCTAATCTCTCCTCTCTTTCAAAAAGTCTCCCCTGTACATGTAAATATGTTGCTATTAAATCCCGCAAAAATTAGGTACGGGGGGGTTAACTATGGAGTAAGATTTTTCCCCTAAGGGCCAGTTCCTTACCAGTCCAGCATTGCATGTAAAAACTTTTGCTATTCACTCTTGCATAAATATACTGTTGGGGGGACAAAGGTGTCTTTAAAACGGGTTTGACCTTTTAAACCCCTGCTGACACTAACTGTGCCCCTATTTAAAGGGGAGCAGCAGGCAAACCCCCACAAAACGGGGTAGTGGGACGGGGGGCCCTTTTTCCCTCCCGGGTTTTAAACCGTTACCTGTTGTGAAAAATTGGCACTTGGGAAGGCTGGTGCGGGACATTTGGGGTTTTGGGCCCCCCGGGAAACCCCCCTAAAAAACGCATAAACCAAGCAGTTTTGGGAGCAACCCCCACGGGTCAAACTTGGTAAAAGCAAATAAAATTAAAAAAAACCCGCCCTTTAAATGTTTATAAATTGTTGTTACTTTTTTTTAAAAAAAAATCCCCACTTTTTTTTGAAAAAAAAGTTAACAAATTTAACGTAGAGACAGGACAGAGAGACAGAGAGAGCCCAAGACAGAGACAGAGAGACAGAAAACAGAGAGGACATAGAGAGAGAGAGCAGAGAGAGAGAGAGAGTGGGGTTGTGTGTGTGTGTGTGTGTTGTGTGTGCGCGCTTTGCGTGGGGCCCTTTGGTGTGTGGGGGGCGGGGGGGGCGGTACCCGGTGGTTAAAAACATTGCTTTTGAGTTTTTGGACCCCCCCGATCGAACCATTACCAAGGTACCTTTGGAGTTTTTTCCCGCTAAAATCCATCCCCAATACGGCCCCTTTCGCCTGAGTTTCTTCGATGAGAAAATACACAGATTTCTTGTGTCCGAAGGGCTCGCAAAAATCTTAATTTAAAATTCTTTAAAAAAACCTTCCGCCTTTTAAAAGGGAGAAAGGTAAATTGCTGGGCCGATTTATACGGATGAAAAAAACCCTAAAAAAAAATAAAACTGCATGAAATTGGGGTAAAGCGGGAAATTTTCTATCTAGCCAGGAATGAAAAAAAGTTTGTTTTACTTACGTTTGTGAATTCTTGTACACTCTGTAGTTTCCCGTTTTTCGGCCCTTCTTGTGGATTGTAGCTTTGACGTCAGTTTCGTGTGGATTGTACCCTTTGTGTCGGCCCTTCTTGGGGTTTTAAAAAAAAACTGGATTTGAAGCTCCTCTGTTAAAATGTGGGGGCTCTTGATTTTAAGTTACGGTGCCCGGCTTTTTAAAAGGAAACGGTGTCGGCCTCTTGAAGTTACGGTGTCGGCTCCTGATGAAGTTAGGGTTTTGTCGGCTTTTGGGATGTTACGATGTCCCCTCTTGAAGTTAGGATGTCGGCCCCTTGATGTTGAAGTTACGATGTCGCCTCTTAAAGTTGGGGATGTGGGCCCCTGAAGTTAGGTTGTCGGCCCCTTTAAAATTTTGAAGTTGGGATGGGGCTTTTAAAGGGTTGGATGCCCGGCTCTTGAAGTTACGATGTGGGTCTTAAAGTTACGATTTTCGGCTCTTGCTTTAAAATTTTACGTTTGTCGGTTTGATGTTGATTTTACGATGTCGCCTCTTGAATTAGGATGTCGCCTTTTGAAGTTGGGGATTGCCTCTTGAAGTTGGGGATGTCGCCCCCTTGAAGTTAGGATGTCGCCTCTTAAAGTTAATTGTGGGCTTTTGGTTTTGGGGAAGTTACGGTGCCCGGCTCTTTTTTTGAAGTTAGGGGTGTTGGCTCTTAAAGGGTTTAGGGTTTTGCCCGGCTTTCATGTTGAATTTTCGATGCCGGTTTTGGGTTGATGTCGGCTCTTGAAGTTACGGTGTGGGGCTCTTAAAGTTGGGGGTGGGCTCTTGAAGTTACGGGGTGGTTTTAAAAGTTACGGTGTGGGCCCCCCTCATATTGAAGTTACGGTGCCCGCCCTTGAATTTTCCGGTGTCGGCTCTTGAAGTTACGGTGTTCCCCTCTTGAAGTTACGGGGGTCAGCTCCTCATATTAAAGGGTTACGGGTGTCGCCTCTTAAGGGGTTAAGGTTTGTCCCCTTGAATTTTACGGGTGTCGGCTCCTCTTTACGATTGCAGCATTGATGTCAGCTTTCAAAACTGATTGCAGCATTGTGTCAGCTTTTCAACTGATTGCAGCTTTGTTGTCAGCTCTTCATACTAATTGCAGTATTAAAGTTGCAATTAACTTGACTGCAGCAGCCAATGCCAGAAACACAAAACCCCAAAAACGTGTTTCCCGAATTCCCCATGACGACTTTTCGAAAACCAAATGCCAAAAATTCAGAAAAATTCCGGGGCAAGAAGGGAGGGGACCCAGAAGGTCTGGGAAGTGTTTTGCAGAAAAAATTTTTGGGGGGCGTGGGTCGTCCCTTCCCCCTCATAAACCACTGAACGTGGGGCAAGGGTGGGCCCAGACTGTGCCTTTTCCCAAGGACACCCAAAAATTTCAACCAACGCCACGCTAGATGGGTTTTTCTGTGGCCCATTTGCGGAAAAGGTTAAAATTTTTACTGGGGCAGTACTCAACCCTTGGTAATGAGCCTTCCCAAGAAAAACTGCGGGGACAAATTTCGATTCAGCCAAAAAAAGTAATGACGGGGCCCATTTTTGGGACTTTTAAAGCACAAACACATACACGTTGACAAAACTATAGCCCGTACGGGAAAAGCCTGTTAAAAGTGTGAAACCCGGGGGGTTGCATATCGGGGGAATCTCGCCCCCTACCTCTTTCTACGGTGGGTTTTCTTTTGTCGGATCGGGGAAAGGTCCACAAAGCCCACACCCCCTGACGCTCTATCGCATTTAAGCCCCCTGAAGGGGTTTTCCGGGAGATGGGGGTCATAGAGACCCCAAACTTGATCCCAAACCCCCCAAACTTCTCTGTTCATTCAATCCGTGGACATGAAGACGGATGACATTCGTGTCATAGTTTCCCTGGGCAAAAAAAGGGGGAAACCGGGGCCCAGCGTGGACCCTTTGGGTTTGCCCTTCAGGGATTTGGTGGGGCACTTTCCCCCTTTCTCCCGTTTAAAAACCCTTTTTCCCCCTCTTAGTTCCCCGGGAAACTTGTTAAACCCAGTTTATGGGGATTCTTGGACTAAGTTTCAGGGTAAAGTGCTCCAAATCGTGGTGATGGTGATAGTTTTTCTGGTGAGATGGGGGCACGATTTACTGGCAAGATCGGGGACAAGTACATAACACAACTAAATTACAAGTTACATTCACTTTTTTTTCCCCAAAAAAAAGACTTCAAACGCATTTCTAAAAAAATGGGGTAATGCCCCAAAATGTTTACAAGACCAATATTTTTGTTATTTTGCTACATCCTCCGTTTTCGCAGCCAAAAACCCTATAATTTTTAAAAAAAATTTTTGCTCATCCCTTTAGCTTCCCCTTAAAAAAGACAAAATAGGTTTTTTGCCCGGGGATGTGGGGTGTGTTGTGTGTGTGTGTGTGTTGTGGTGTGTGTGTGTGTGTGTGTGTGTGTGTGTGTGGTTTTGGGGTGTGTGTGGTTTTGGGGAGAGGGGAAAAGACAGAGAGAAGGGCGGGGGCGAGGGTAGAGACACACAGAGAGAGACAGAGACGCAGGACCCGGAAGAGACAGGGGAACCGGGAGTTAGAGACAGAAACACCCGAAAGAGGAGACAGAGAAAGAAAAGACAGGGCACAAAGACCGAGACAGAGGAGAAAAAGAGAGAGACAGTCTATTTTGGGTGTGTGTGTGTGTGTGTGGTGTGTGTGTGTGTGGTGTGTGTGTGTGGGGTGTGGTGTGTGGTGTGTTTGTGTGGGGTGCGCGCGCGCGCCCCGCGGGAGTGCGCACAGGGTGGTTCAACGTTTAAATTTAAATTCCCAATTAAAAGTACACCCCCTAAAATTTCCAACAAGTAGATCGGGTTCCCCTCAAAAAACGGTTTTCCTTTTTTTTAAAACATTTTAAGTGTAAAAAAAAATATAACTCAACCGTTTAGATTTTTTCCTTGGGCAATTTTTATTGGGAAGCATTGCCCAAAAAATATTAAGGGCTTGAGGCAAAGGGAAATTTAAAAAAACGTTTACAGGGGTTGGGGTACCTAGTGGTTTTTAGCGTTTTCTTGGCGATTTGAAGGGCCTGGGGGTTTAACCCGGGATCCAGCGGCCATTCAAGGGGTTTGTTTGTTACTCTATCATGGAGCTGTGAGATTGAAGGGCGAAAGGTTTTTAAACCCCCCCCTTTGGGGTCCCTCAGACTTAAAAAAAACAAATTATGCTTTTCAATTTTCTATTTGTGCATCCCTTTTCGTCCCTTTTTGAAAAAAAAATTTTCCGAAGCGATGGGATTGCTACGAAGTATTTTAAAAACCCCTTTTTACTGTGTACTCGGTGTTTTCCAGGGGATACAAGTTTCATGTTTTTTTGAGTGATTTTTCAGAATGTTTTCCCAAACCCCCAGGAAAAGTAAACAAAGACAATAACAACCCAAAAACAAAAACAACAACAACAACAACAACAACGGGCAAAGGGAAAAAAAAACCCTTTTACTCCCCTAGGGGAAAAAAAAATTTTTTCACTCACCAATGCATTCCCCTGGTTGAAGAGGAAAAATAGCTCTTAAAAAAACTTGGAGCTGTCAGGAACTTCAGGATGCAGTCCCTTTTAGTGTTTTTAGGGAAACTTCCCGGATTTAAATCTTGCAGTCTTGCAGTGTTTTTAGGAAACTTTGGGATGCAGTCTTGCATCTTTCATTTTAAGGAATTTTTCGGGGTGCAGTCTTGCAGTCTTTCGGTGTTTCGGAATCTTCGGGATGCAGTTTGCAGTCTTTCAGGAATCCTTCGGGATTCAGTCTTGAAGTCTTTTAGGAATTTTTTCGGGATGCAAAACTTGCAATGTTTCGGCGTTTCAGGAATCTTCGGGGTGGGAGTCTTGCAGTCTTTCAGTGTTTCAGGGAAACTTCGGGATGCATCTTGCAGTCTTTTAGGAATCATCAGGAAGCATCTTGCAGTGTTTTAGGTGTAGGGAAAACTTCGGGGGGTGCGTCTTGCAGTCTTTAGGAATTTTTGGGGATGCAGTCTTGGGAGTGTTTTTAGTATGTCGGGAAACTTGGGGGTTTCATTTTGCAGTGTTTTTAGTAAAGTGGGGAAACTTGGGGAAACAGTCCTTTTCAGTCTTTCCCCGTGTGTCCCGGGGAAACTTGGGGAAAACCGCGGAGAAGGGGAAAATTTCTTTCAGCTTTGCAGGGCATGTTTGGGGAGGGAACCCGTAGTTTGTGGTCAGTGCGGAGTCGTAGAATGAAGACTTTGGTTTTTTTTTGACGGTGGGGCGTTTTTTTTCCCCAGTGTTTCAGGGCAGTAGGCTGTTTTTCTGATCTGTCTGTGGCCTAACCTTTATTGGCACTGTTGGGTGCCCCAAAACCTAGGGGAAAAGATGGGTTTACCACCCGTCTCTCTGACCCCCCCCTACGACCCTCTTTTTTTTTCTTCTCTCGTTCGCTTTACACCCTCAGATGTGTCTGGGATAAAATAATGGGGGGAATGTCCTTTTCCCGCTTCTCTCGTGGTAGTAGTCCCCCACGGCTTTTTTTTTGCAGGGGTTTTTCTCCGTCGGGCCCCCAAATTTCTTCCTCAGGTCGCCTACTTTGAAGGGTTTTGGTCATCCCGGTTTTTTTGCCAAAAGGGACACAGGGGAGGAGGAAGGGGGGAAGATTTTCAGCTTTTTTAGACAGTGTGGTGATGTGGGACCTGGCTTGGCCATTTTCTTACGCATGAAAAAAGGCAGAACCCTCTTGAAAGGGCCCTTTTTCCTGGGAAACGAAACAGAGGCTGAACCCCCGGGGGCCTGGAGAAGGGGCTTTTGGAAAGGGGGAAATGAAGATGATGGGGAAAGACCCGGAATGGTTGCGGTGGCTTGCCCCAAGATAGGGCTGCCCGGAGGGCCCCTTTTCCTTTCCTTATTTTCCCCCCTCAGTGGGGCCACGAAAGGGTTGAGTGAGTTTTAGTGAGTGTGTAGCCTGTGGTGTGTGGTCCTGCAGAGTCCCGGGAAAGTTTCCCGGTTTTCTTTGAAAAGGTGGGTATTTTTTCTTCTCTTTTCCCGGGGTTTGGGGTTTGGCCATTGGGGGTGATTGTTTTCATGGAAGGGGGGGGCTGCTTTTTTTGCTTTTTTCTTTCTTTCTTTTGGGCGTCCCCGTTTAACAAAAAAGGGGGTTGGATAAAAAATCTTTGAAATCGGAAAAATTTTTTTACCTTTTTTTTACACACCAAAAAAAAACATTTTTTTTTCAAATTTTTGCTTCCCTTCCCCCCTTTCAAAATATCAGAATATTTTTTTTAAAAAAAAAATGTTGGGGGTGAGAATGAGGGGAAGGGGGAAAAACGTTTTTTTTGGGGAAGTGACACCGGGCCTTTTTTTTTTTTTATTAAATTTTGAGGATTTAAAAGGGGAAAAAGGGAATAATGTGCTTTTTTTTTAAAATCCAGCCCCGTGTTTAAAGCAATTTTGTCAAAATTATCTTCCGTTTCCCAACCCCACACACCCAAAGCCTACTTTCCAAAAAAACGGAAGGGTTTTAACCCTGTGCGAAAAATGTTCTGCGTGCGTTCGCACATGGGGCCTCGGTTTTTAGTCTCATCCGAAGAAACCCCGGATTTCCAAAACAATGAGTTTTCTAAAAATTTGGAAAACTTTTCCCTAGCCTTAAAAATTTTCCCAAATAAACCCAATCTAAAAAAATATGTAGATAACCCGCGGGTTCTATTATTTCGCCCAAATTCTACTACTCCAAACCCCACTACCAACCCCCACCACCCCACCCCACCATTACCACCAAAACCCCACCCCTACCCCCCCCTTACCCCCCCCCACCATACTAAAATATAAGGCAGATGAAAAAAACAAAGAAAATCAAGATTATTAAACACCCAAACTTTCAGATGGCTGTCGTCCCCTTTTTTATGCCATTTTACGTGGCAATAAAGTCTTTCAAAAACAAAAATTCCCCCCCTCCCCCCCCCCCCCCCCCCCCCCCCCCCCCCCCCCCCCCCCCCGGAAAAAAAACAAAAAAAAATAAAATACAGTGGGTTTAGGAATCGATAAAAAGATACAGCTTCCCTAAAAATAAAAAAATTTAAAAGGTGTTCCATAACCTGTGCGGTCGTAAGGGAGGAAAGGGATCAAAGACTTCAGCTTTCAAGGGGGGGCCAGAAATTGAAAGGGGGGCGCCCCTCTCCTCTCCCCCGCTGTTTTCCTTCCCTGAAACCCTTTTAAAAAGGGCATTACCCATTTATTTTTACAGCTGGGTGAAAATTTAAAAAGAAGCCAAGGCGCAAAAACGGTACCCCTCAAAATGGAACCTACTGGACCCAACCTTTTAAAATTTGGGTGGGGGGAAAGCAGAAAGGGTCCCGACCCTTTAAACTATCCCCCTCCCCCATTACAGCCTCTTTACTTATTCGAGATTGTAATGCTGCATTGCTTTAGGTTTTGTTTTGGCCCGCAAAAATGATACCGGGCTAACCCTTTTTCCAAGATTTTTCTTGAAAGGGCCCGGTTCTTTAAAAAAAAAAATAAAAAAAAAAAAAAAAGGGTTTTAAAAATTCACCTACTAGTAACTACTCTCCATTATTAAAAAAAAAGATCAATTTATTTGTATTTGCATTTTGTATTTTGGGACCCCTTCATGTCACAGCAGATTTTTTTCCTTTCGTGAAAAATTTGGGCTGCCCCCTTCCCCCGGGGGGGCGCGCCCCCACATGGGGCAGCGCCCACCCTTTTTTTTTCATCTTTTTTTCCCGCATGCAATGTAATTTTTTTTTCCTATCAAATTTTTTCAAACGATGGCAAAAGTAAATATTTTAAAAAAAAAAAACTTACCTGTTTGCTTCTTGATTGGGCTTTTAAAAAAAAAACACACACACACCAAAAAATGTTGAATTTTTCTTTTCTGCAAGGGCCCTTTTTTCCCTGTGCTGTCTAAACTGTGTCATGGACCGCCCCCCACTTTCAGCCCGTGCAGTTGTTTTTTAAAAGAAAATGAACTGACGCAAACGCATCTTTGCCCCGCCGTCTCAGTGACTGGGGAAAAAAGCTCACAGTTCCGATTGTAGGTTAAAAAATAAAAATGAAAAAAGGAAAAAAGAAGCTTGCTTCTGGGTTGGTTTTTTTTTTTTTTTTTTTGGGGGGGGGGGGGGGTTACGATGTCTGCTCTGTTCTGTCTATGACTCTTGTCTTTGTGTCTGTCTGTCTGTTGTCTGTCTGTCTCCCTGTCTGTCTGTCTGTCTGTCTATCTGTCTATCTGTCTGTCAGGCTGTTTGGCTCTTTCTGTTCCTGTCTTTGTCTCTTTCTGTCTGTCTTCCTATCCTTTTGCCTTTGTCTGTCTTCCTGTCTGTCTGTCTGTCTGTCTGTCTGTCTGACTGGCTGGGGGGACGGATAGCCTAGTGGTCAGAACATTGCGCTGGCAATTTGACGACCCGGGTTCGAGTCCGGTCGAGGAGATTTTTCTCCTGGAGTTAACATCAGTGCTGACTCCACTCTCCCTCAAAGTCCTTCGGATGAGACTTTAAACCGAGGCCTCGTGTGCAAAACGCACGCAGAACATCTTGCGCACACGTTTAAATCCTGTTCCGCTAATCGCAAGAGTAGGCCATCGTGTGCCGGTGGGAACAGATGACATTTACAAAATTTTATACACACGGGGGGGGGGACCGGATGAAAGAAAAGCACATGATCGCTTATTCTGTTATCCTCGATATAAAAGAATAAATTTTAAAAAATAAAAATAAAATAAAATATCTCTCATAGCGGTAACGGTGAGCGTGATGAAGTTGTTAAAGGTAGCGATAGAAACGATGATGTAAGTGATGAGGAGGATGATATGTTGTAGAAACTGAAGATGATGATCGTGACGATGATAGTTATACCTATCCTTCTATCTCTCTAGTCATCTATCGATCTACGTACCTACTTACTTAACTACCTGCCTATCTATTTATCTATATATCTATCAATCTATTAATCTATCTATTTACTATCTATCTATCTATCTATCTATCTATCTATCTATCTATCTATCTATCTATCTATCTATTATCTATCTATCTATCTGTCTGTCTGTTCTGTCTGTCTGTCTATCTATCTATCTATCTATTATCTATCTATCTATCTATCTACCTCTGTGTGTGTGTGTGTGTGTGTGTGTGTGTGTGGTGTGTGTGTGTGTGTGTGTGTGTGTGTGTGTGTGTGTTGGTGTGTGTGTGTGTGTGGTACGTTTTAAAAAAATTTTAATTTTATTTTTCAAGGGTAACAGAGTAAGTATTTGCATACTTTTTTTTTTTCCGGCCCCTTGCCCTGATTGGCGAATAGAGGGGGGGGGGGGGGGAAGTGACAGAGTCCTACCCAAACAGGAGAAAAGCCAAAAGCAAAGAAAGCAACAAAAAGGAAAAAACAACATCACCATCACCAAGAATAGAAGTTCAACCTATGATTGAAAAAAAGGAGATAGGTATACATTCAGCAAATGCATAATTCCCACTGGGGACATGAATACTTATTCAAGACAAAAGAGGTAGATATGTATTCAACAAACACAATCATAATCCCTAACCGACCAGAACATTCATGTCAGGAGATACACTGGTTATAATTAAATCAAATAGATTAAAATTGAGAAGTGACAGCAGAGAAGAGAGCAGCCCGAACAAAAAAAACATATTAAAACGTGACGAACCTTTCTTACTTTAAAACAATATTATGAACCCCCATCCCCCCAAAACAAAAAACAAACGCCCCAGTTAAAAAAAAAAAACAACAACAACAAAAAACTAACATCAAACAAACATTTGATCAACAACATTTTGATGTTACCCCCAAAGATGACATTTTTTCAAGTCGTGCTCAAGAGCATGAGTATAAAGTGTTCAAAAGGGCGTAACATGTCATAATCAAAAACTTTCCTATCTAATGTTAAGTTTAGGATATAATATATAAAAGTGGAAAATAGGTAGGGAGATGAGAGAGAGAGAGGAGAGAGAGAGAGTGAGAGAGGGAGAGAGACGAGAGAGAGAGAGAGAGAGAAGAGACAGACAGACAGACAGACAGACGCAGACAGACAGAAGACAGACAGACAGACAGAGACAAACAGAGAGAGAGAAAGAATGAGACAGAGACAGAGACAGACAGAGAGAGATATCTTTATCTTTCAAGGGTTACAGATAAGCATTCGCTTAAATTATTTTCATCCGGCCCTTGCCCTGATTAGGGGACTATCAACAAATCAAGAAGGAACGCCTCGCAAAAAGCACAAGTACAAAACAAACAATCTGACAATTAGTAAGATAAAGGAACAAGCGGTAAGTAAAACGAAAATGTCACTGCAGGTACACATTCTCTCTTCTTTTAAAAAGAAAAGTAAAAAAGAAAGAAAGAAAAGAAACGCACATTTCCTGAGAAAAATTGAACTGTTTAGCGCTTATTCTTATAACCTGCTATCCCACGGAGAGATTTACATGCAAGGTGTGCAGGATATGTACTGAGAAGGCCTTCTCTCACTCCCTTTGATTTATGTCGGAAAGTGGGTAGCAATAGTCTATTCTGCCGAACAAGAAACATCTACGATTACATTTATTTTTTTAAGCATGTTAGGAAAAAAAATTAAAATACAATTTACCTTTTGTTTATCTTATTTTGCTTATATATCCATTGATCCATGTTGCGCTAATGCGCGACGCCTAGAATTCCCTCCCCTGGCCATGAAAAACACTGTTGCCTTCTTTAAAACTACTAAAATTCATAAAGGATTGTCGCCCCATGCTTTGAATTGCCTCCCTTAGCAAGAACGCTGTTGTCTTCTTTGTTCTTACTAAAATTCATAAAGGACCGCCGTTTCAGGGGAGTTAATTAAAGAAACCCACAAAATAACTTAAACCACGAATTCCTTTGTGTCTAGTTTTGAATATATGACATCATTTACATCCCTAAAATCGTATGGTGTGTGAGTTTGTGTGTGTGTGTGTGTTGTGTGTGTGTGTGTGTGTGTGTGTGTGTGTGTGTGTGTGTGTGTGTGTGTGTGTGTGTGTTGTGTGTGTCTGTGTGTGTCTGTGTGTGTGTGTGTGTGTGTGTGTGTGTGTGTGTGTGTGTGTGTGTGTGTGTGTGTGTGTGTGTGTGTGTGTGTGTGTGTGTGTCTGTGTCTGTGTCTGTGTGTGTGTGTGTGTGTGTGTGTGTGTGTGTGTGTGCATTTTATTTATTATTGTTTTATTTATTCTTTTATATCGAGGATAATGGAATAAGCACTCATGTGCTTTTTTTATCCAGTCCCGGCGTGTGTGCAGTTTTGTAAATATTGTCATCTGTTCCCACCGGCACACAATGGCCTACTCTACGAAAATCGCATTGGTGTGTGTGTGTGTGTGTGTGTGTGTGTGTGTGTGTGTGTGTGTGTGTGTGTGTGTGTGTGTGTGTGTGTGTGTGTGTGTGTGTGTGTGTGTTCTTCTTTAGATTTTACGTCTTTTCACTGTTAGTGATATTAGACGAAGGGAGACAGGGAGAAAAGAAGAAAAGCATATGCCTGTGTATGACTGAAAGTTTGTGTTTTGTCACTTATAATGCGTGTGAATAATTATGTGTGTGTGTGCGCGCGCGCGCGCGCGAGCGAGCGAGCGCGTGTATGTGCGTACGTGAGTGTGTACAGTACAGGTGTGCGTACGTGTGTGTGAGTGTGTGTGTGTGTGTTGTGTGTGTGTGTGTGGTGTGTGTGTATGTGTATGTGTTGTGTGGTGCGTGATTGTGTGTACGTGATTGTGGTGTGTGTGTGTGTGTGTGTGTGTGTGTGTGTGTGTGTGTGTGTGTGTGTGTGTGTGTGTGTGTGTGTGTGTGTGTGTGTGTGATGTGTGTGTGTGTGTGTTTGTGCCCGTGCGTGCGTGTGTTCGGAGAGAGAGAGAGAGAGAGAGAGAGAGAGAGAGAGAGAGAGGAGAGAGAGAGAGAGAGAGAGATGAGAGAGAGAGAGAGAGAGAGAGAGAGAGAGAGAGAGAGAGAGAGGTGTGTGTGTGTGTGTGTGTGTGTGTGTGTGTGTGTGTGTGTGTGTGTGTGTGTGTGTGTGTGTGTGTGTGTGTGTGTGTGTGTGTGTGTGTGTGTGTGTGTGCGCGCGCGCGCGCGAGCGAGCGCGCATAAAGATATCAATTTAGGT
>CM060341.1:36271285-36273785 GCA_030674155.1 Stramonita haemastoma | reverse complement strand
TTATATATTCATTTTCAGATGACAAAATAGAAACAACATCTTGAATTTCTGCTGATTGCAGACTTAAAAAATTATGTTTAGTACGTATAGTTTCATATGCTTTACATTGGAACAGAAAATGAACTTCATCATCAACATTATGACCACATAATGGACATGGTATACAGAGAGAGAGAGAGAGAGAGAGAGAGAGAGAGAGAGAGAGAGAGAGAGGATGACGTCACGAAATCATGTGTAAATGTTCCTCTTTCGTCTTTTGATGTGACGTAGTATACACTTCCGGTATCACACTCATATGATCGGTGTGACAAAATTACTGCTAGAACGAAGTCGCCGATAAAGTTTGTTGTTTTGAGATGTTTTTCTCAACCGAGGATGACGAAGGGGATTTCCTTTCTTCTGGGGGGTAAGGACAAGAGTTCATCATTGACAACAGGCTATGCTGTTACGGGATAAAAGCAGGAACTTGTCAAAAAAGATGAAATCAAAACTCGAAACTTAAATAGGTGGGAAGGGGGCGGGGAGAATTGTTTGGGTGTTTTATGTTTCCTTAGCGTTCTATACTGTGACAAGTGAAACCATTCTGTTTTAGCTGTGTACCTAGGTTTTCCATGTTACTTGTTGATATACCGTATGAAATCTTGGATTGTGAAAGTAGCTTAACTTTTGCTGTTGATAAAAACTTTGTGTGCACTGCAAGTCTGCATAAGTGCATGAGTGTAATGTTCTAAGCAAACTTGGACACAGATAAGTAAATGATGGATGTATGCAGTTTTCATGAAGTTAAGGTACAAAACATTGCAACTCGATCTTTTTGATTCCTTTTGATTTTCTGTGTGTACTTAGTTTATATTAATTTAAGTAATTGTGCTTGTCAGTGATTCTTGTCCACGTCCCTTTAACTGTTTTTTCTTCTGCAAAGGGTTTGAAATGTGTAGGAAATAGAAGGTTCCAAACCAACACACACACACACACACACACACACACACACAATAATGGACACACACACACGCATGCACACACAGAGAGTAACACACAGATACACAGTAACACACACACACACACACACACACACACACACACACACAGTGACACACACATACACACACACACACACCACACACACACACACACACACACACACACACACACACACACCGAGTTACACACAGTCACACACACACGCAAACACACATGCACATATATATATGCACACACGCACTCACACACACACACACACACACACACACACACACACACACACACACACACACACACACACACACACACACACACACACTCACACACACACACACACACACCGAGTTACACACAGTCACACACACGCAAACACACATGCACATATATATGCACACACGCACTCACACACACACACACACACACACGCACACACACCGAGTTACACACAGTCACACACACGCAAACACACATGCACATATATATGCACACACGCACTCACACACACACACACACACACACACACACACACACACACACACACACACACACACACACACACCGAGTTACACACAGTCACACACACGCAAACACACATGCACATATATATGCGCACACCTACTCACACACACACACACACACACACACACACACACACACACACACACACACACACACACACACACACACACACGCATGAGACTTTAAACCGAGGCCCCGTGTGCGAACGCACGCAGAACATCTTGCGCACACGTTAAATCCTGTTCCGCTTTTCGTAAGAGTAGGCCATCGTGTGCCAGTGGGAACAGATGACAATATTTACAAAAACTGCATACACACGGGACCGGATGAAAAAAAGCACATGCTGCTTATTTTGTTATCCTCGATATAAAAGAATAAATAAATAGATAAAATAAATTACAACTAAACAAGCATGCAACCTTTAGCTAGAACTACAGTAGAATCTTCACATCTTTTTCTCTAAAATTCCTGCTGTCAAACTTCTGATTTCTATCAAACTTATGGTTTGATGACATTTAAATCTTTTTTTTAAGATCAACAGAATATATTTTGATCAGTATTCTACTACTAGAAGTTAGAACCATAGCAGAAGGAATGACCATGTAAAGAATAAACTGACTGGTACATTTTTTTGGGGGGAGAGGGGGCTTCTTATGCCAATATATCAAATTGAATTATATTTAGCTTTTTGCATTGTCGACTACTGACTAGTGTCTCTCAACCTTGATTTACCACAGTTTTTAGCTCTCCCACCTTGCATCGTCTATAGTATAGCTGCATATTATATGTGCATCTACCAAACAATATCAGGGATTCACATACTTTTCTTTTTTTTTAAAGCCTCACGTCAGTAAAATCCCCAGACACAAACCATCCCTACCTCACCACTTGAGAAAGGGGCTTGAGATTAGCATCCCCCAAAATCCCTCAAGTCTGAATGCAGCTAACTGAATGGTGGGGCGAAAACAATCATTAATGCAAAAATCTCACCATGAGTGAA
>CM060341.1:36252867-36268685 GCA_030674155.1 Stramonita haemastoma | reverse complement strand
GTTGACAGGGATGGGACCAGGGCATGCTGGGAATGCGCAAGGGAGGTAAGCGGCTGCTGGTGATCCCCGCTAGTTTGGCCTACGGGGCCAAAGGCGTGGCCGACCGCATTCCTCCCAATGCCACCCTGATCTTTGAGGTGGAGGTGGTCAGGGTACGTTGGAGAATTGTATTGTTTATTTCATTCATTTATTTATTTATTTATTTCAGTTATTTGTTCATGTCATTTATTTCTTTATTTCATTTATTTCTTTATTTCATTTATTTGTTTTATTTATTTATTTATTTCATTTATTTATTTATTTTATTTATTGATTTATTTCACATATTTATTTATTTCATTTATTGATTTATTTCATTTATTGATTCATTTTATTTCATTCATTTCTTTATTTCATTTATCTATTTATTTCATTTATTTATCTATCTATTCTTATATTTCGAAGATAATGGAACAAACATTCATGTGCTTTTTCTTTTCCATCCAGACCCTGTGTGTGCGGGGTGCACACACAAGGGGATGGGATAGCTAAGTGGTCAGAGCGCTCGCTTTCCCCCAGTCAAGTAAAGCAGCGTCAAGCATGGTTACCAGTTGGATGGGTGACCAATCCATCAGGAACCATTCACAGCACACAAATCCAACATCACTCAGACCAGAGTGCTAATTTTAGCACACCCCTTTCTTTTACCTAGGAGTCCAAGTGTGGTCGGTTCCTGCTGTAATTAGCACCAGCTGGGCTGGGCTGGGCTGGGCTGGAGTAATTAGCCGCTGAGAGGAGCTGAATGTTAACATCAGTGCTGACTCCACTCTCCCCCAAAGTCCTTTGGATGAGACTATAAACCGAGGCCCCGTGTGTGAACGTGTGCAGAAATCTTGCGCACACGATAAATCCTGTTCCATTTTTTGTAAGAGTAGGCCATCGTGTGCCGGTGGGAACAGATGACATTTACAAAACTTCATACACACGGGGACTGGATGTAAAAAAAGCACAAGAGTGCTTATCCCAATTTCCTCGATTAAAAGAATAAAATAAAAAATAAAATAAAATATGGGGGAAACTGACAGCTGTGCGTTTGCAGGTGAAACTGCAGAAAGGGGAGAGCACTGCAGAGGCAGGGCAGCCTCCGGCTCCGGCTCCAGTTCCGACCCCGGCTGTGGCTTCAGAGCCAGTGCCGACAGGGGGGGACGTGCCGGATGTCGACCATGCCGAGGGTGCTGTGAAAGAACGATCCAGATCCATCTCTGACCAGCTTTCCAATGTGAGTGTGTGTGGGGGGGGGTTTGTGTGGGGTGTGTGTGTTGTGTGAGTAGATGCGTGTGGTGGGGGGGGGGGGGGTAAGTGTGAGTAGATGTGTGTGTGGGTGGGTGTGAGTAGGGGGGGGGGGGAGGAATGGGTGTGTGTGTGTGAGTAGGTGTGTGTGTGTGTGTGTGTGTGTGTGTGTGTGTGTGTGTGTGTGTGTGTGTGTGTGAGTTTGTGGGTGTATGTGGGTGTGTGTATTTGAGTAACCGAGTACATTCATACATACATACATACATACATACATACATACATACATACATACATACATACATACATACATACATATATACCAAGCCCAAGTGTGGTCAGTTCCTGCTATAATTAGCATCAGCTGGGATGGAAGGGATAGCAGCTGAAAGTGGAGGAAGCTGACAGCTGTAAGCTACCAGGGTTAATTAATTCACCAGACACTGTTGCCAAGATTTGAACCCACAACTTGAAGGACTCGGGGAGATTGAAGTTAAATAGTCTTAACCACTCAGCTGTTTTAGCATCCGTGGAAGTAAGGTACTGAAAGTAGTACTCATACAAAAAAAAATAAATAAATAAATTTTTAAAATACCAGAAAAATGAAAAAGAATAAAATAAAAATTAAATTAAGAATGTTTAAAAAAGTAAGTACTAATACAACTTCTTTTTTTTCTCTCATTCCTCCACTAGAGCTCCGAAGTTCACCAATGGTGAAATTTTACGTATGCGACCGTTTTGGTTTTTTTACCCACTTTTAAATTAGTCACATTCCAAACTTTGGGGAAACTGGAATTTGAATCAGTATGACCACCACTGTTACCGTTCTTTCTCCTGCAGTCGCCCAAGTCTGACAAGGCCAAGCTGATATCGCGGATGGCCAAGATGGGACAGCCCATGCTGCCCAGCATGTCGGGTGCTGTGCCCGCCCAGCCTGACAGTGAGGAGGAACCGGTGAGAGTCCCACTGCTGTCTTTGTTTTGTTGTTTTTTTGGTTTTTGCCTTTTCTATGTCTTTGTCTTCTTCTCTTTGTTCTTCTTCTAACAAGGTTTTTGTTTGTTTGTTGTTGTTTTTTTAAGTTTGACCAATATGGATCACAAATAAGTTATTTTAGAAATTTGACCAATGTGGATGCCAAAAAATTTGTTTTATAAATTTCAGTACTATTCAACACATGTAGGCTACTTCAGTGATGGTTCGATCCCCAGCTGTACCACTTGGCTATAATATCAATCAGTACAATATTCTAACCACGTGACCCTCCACCACGAAATGAATCGCTTTGCGCCTGACCCACTTTTCTGCTAGAAGTCATTTTAGGCAGGTGGGGGTCAGGTTGTTGATTTTGAAATTTTTGATGGATTGTAAAACTATAAACTGTCTTCTTCCTTGTACTAAAGTATCAAGGGGTAATTTTGTTACCTTTTGCTTAAAAACAAAACAAAATATGTTTAAAAACATCCAAGCCCTCATTCTGACCACCTGTTACGATGGAAAATTTGTTATTTTCTCTCTTTTGTCTTTTTTTCTATTCCTGGCATCTCATCATTTGAATTTGTAAAAAAAATGTAATAACTTTTCATAGAATTTTCCAGTTTTCAAATTTTTTTTCTATATTGAATAACTTCTTAATTGCTAAGGAATAATGTGTAAACAACTATAAGTAGTTTTACTCTGCAGTGTGACTCACTTTGTGACGGAGGGTCATTGATAAGTTATCTGTAAATTGTCACTAATGTGGAGCACAAATGAATTGTTTGAAAATTTTACGTGTTCTTAGCACGAATCTCAAAAAAATAAAAGATGGGATGGTAAAGAAACTTCACCATAGTTGACTTAATATCACAAGCCATATATCCTCTGAAGTCTGAGTATGGCTGCCTAAATGGCGAGGTACTGAAAGACAATTATACACGCAAACTTTTCCTTCAGTGTGCAATGTCATTCTCACAGTGATTCCCAGGTGGGTATGAGTGAGTCAGAGTGTACATTCTGGGTGACAGACCCCTAGAGTGTTTAGCTGAGGATCGTACAACATCAACAACAACAACAACAACAACATCAACATCAACAAGTCATGTTTGAAAAATAAGCCAGCCTAAAAAGCTTTCCCCTGTGCATAACATAAAACCCAGATCATCAAGAGAGACACAAGACTTCAGTACGTGCTTTTCAAGAGTATCGCCTTGTAACTTCATAGTAAGAGAATTTAAACACAAAGCTGATGAGAATGTCTCATGAATATTCACCTTTTTTTTAGTTAATCAGAAGCATTTCATTATCATTTTTTTAGTGAGAAAATTATAGAAAGCTGATCTGAGTGTCTTGTGAATATTCATCATTTGCCAGTGACTCAAAAGCATTACATTTTAATGTCTTAGTAAGAGGACAAACCTGACCTCAGTGTCTCATGAATATTTATCATTTGTCAGTTAATCGAAAGCATTCCATTACCATTTCTTTCATATGAAAATTATATGAAGCGGGTCAGAATGGTTCACGAATATTCATTATTTGTCAATTAATCAACTCTGTATCTTCTCTCTCTCTCTCTCTCTCTCTCTCTCTCTCTCTCTCTCTCTCTCTCTCTCTCTCTCTCTCTCTCTCTCTCTCTCTCTCCCCTCTCTTGATGTGCCTGATGTTTGTATTTTGTATGTTATAAAGTGTCAGCCTTTATGTATTTATTTAGTCATGACTTCAGAATTTTCATATTAAATAATGTACTGTGTTGACTACACGCCAAGCCTTATCAAAGTTTACGAGAAGTCATATTTCATTTTTTTGCATCTTCCAATTTTTGCCCCTGAAAGTGTATTATGGCCTAAGGACTGACGAACATTAAACAGTTTCAGTGTTCAGTGTTCTCTCTGTGTCTTGCCTGCCCAGCCTTCACCCCAGCCCACGGCAGGAAAACCTCAACTGCCGTCCAAACCCCCCTCCCTCCACCCCACCCCCCACCCAGCTCAACCGATGGCGCAGGCTCAGGCACAGGCTCAGGCTCAACCTGTCGCTCAGCCTTACGCTCAGCCGATGGCTCAACCGGCTCAACCGGGCATGGCTCCCATGGGCATGCAGGGAGTGCCAGCTGCTCAACCGGCTTTTTTGCAGAGTGAGTGCCAGTTGTTTTGTTGGTTTTTTGTTGTTGTTTTATATCGAGGATAACAGAATAAGCAATCATGTGCTTTTTTTTTCATCCGGTCCGCCGCGTTTGTATGTTATAAAGTGTCAACCTTTATGTATACCCCAGTGGGATATGGTGGTGTGGTGTTGGGTTGGGGTGCGAGTTTGGGTTTTTTTTGGGGGGTGGAGGGGTGGTGGTGGGGAGGTGGTGGGGGGGGGATGGGGTGGGGGTGCAGGTGTGGTGTGGGTTGGGTGGTGGGTTCTGGTGTAGTGTAATGTAGATTTTAAAATGTAAGATGTGAAATGTAATGTAGAGTTGTGTAATGTGGTGTATTGTAATATAGTGTAATGTCATGTAATGTGATGTCATGTAATGTGATACGTTTGTGTTGTGATGTAGTGTAGTGTAATGAAGTGTAGTGTTTTGGACATTGGGCATAAATTTGATTTATAGTGGAGATGCCTTGCCCACAGTACACCCCCCCCCCCCCTCTCTCAGCTAAGAGGGCATATGGACAGTCAGCATTGGAGATGTTCTCCAAAGGCCAACTAGCCCCTCAGGGCTGCAGCACATAAGGACTGTACAAGTCAAGCCGAGGAGATGGGCGCCGCCCTCAACATGCTGGCCCCTAGAGAAGCTGAGGTCTCTGATGCCTCGCTCCCCTACAACCGCCTATGTCATGGGGACACCTTTACTTTTTAAGTCAAGCCTTTTAAGTCAGAGAGTCATAGTCAATCTCTAAAGACTAAGCTGTAAAGTGGAATTCCATGAGTAGGAAAGCTACTGTAGGGCTATACACAATGTGAAACGAGCAAAACAATGACAGATTATAGATAACAAAAAGAAAAAAAAGAAAGGTTTTTGTAGATTGCTGATTGATTGTCGTCATGTCGTGTCGTGTTCCCAGATCTGCCGGGTGCTCAACAGTTGGCAGTGTTCCAGCCACAGCCCACACTGCTGCAGCAACAACAACAGGCCATGTTGGCTATGCAACAACAACAGGTAAACCAGGTAGAAAGCAAGAGAAGGGGAGGGAAGGTGATAGACACAACGGTGACAGCAAGGGTGATGGTCATGGTGGAGAAATTGATGTTGAGAAAGATTCTGTTGTCAGTAGGGGCCTTAGAAATAAATCGTAGTTTCTGTTTGCTGGGATTGACCTTGTGGGGATGTCAGGGTGGCCTGTCAGTATAAATAGCATCCCCACCATCTGAAAATTCTGTGCAAGGAATTCCCTCTTTTCTGTTCCTTTCTTTCTGCCTTGTTCCTTTTCTTTCCTATCACCTCATTTTTTTTGTCTATTGTCTGCCTTCTTGGTCCATTCTCCTGCCTTTTTTTTCTCCAGAAAGATTTACAAGATAACAGTTATCTCCTATGGCCACTGAAGTTGGAAGCACTGGATCTGACTTTCGTGCGATTAACAGCAGCATAACACATTTTCACTCATATGACGGACAACTTAGCTGCTGTCTGAGCGTTCGATGATGAAGAAGAAGTTTGCAGCACTGTATTGTGAGAAGAGTGGTGTGTGTGTGTGACTCTGCTAGAAACCGTTTTACTTTTTTTTTTTTTTTTTGGTGCATTTCTTGGCTAGAGCTCTGAGGTTCTTCAATGGTGAGATTTTGTGGATGTGATTGTTTTTGCCCCCTGCTGAGGCTGCAGCATTCTGTCTGCAGGGAGAGAGAGAGAGAGAGAGAGAGAGAGAGAGTGTGTGTGTGTGTGTGTGTGTGTGTGTGTGTGTGTGTGTGTGTGTGTGTGTGTGTGTGTGTGTAGGGGTGTGGTGTGGTTGTATGTGTTGTGTGAGTTTATGCCAATTTGAAAGCTTTACTCTGCGTGTGTATGTGTGTGTGTGTGTGTGTGTGTGTGTGTGTGTGTGTATGTGTGTGTGTTCAGATGGGGGGTATACCCATGGCCACATCTCAAGCACCAGGGTTTATGCCTCAAAACACACCTCTCTCAGGTGAGAGTCAATCCTGAATATCTCCTTAATGTCTATGTTCTGTGTGTATGTCTGCCTGTCAAGTCTGTTCCTCTCTCTCTGTCTCTCTGTCTCTGTCTCTGTCTCTGTCTCTGTCTCTCTCTCTCTCTCTCTCTCTCTCTCTCTCTCTCTCTTCTCTCTCTCTCTCTCAAATCTCATTGACACACTAATATTAGGTAGCGGCAGCCCCCGGCAAATCCCGTCATCACAGCTGAAAAATGGCCGTTTTTCTATCTTTTCACTTGTTTATTACTCTGCTTCTGTTGTACTGATTAAATTTTTTTATATATCAAAATAAAGCTCGGTCTTTTCTTTTTTGATTGAGTGCATTTTTATTTATGTGACTGATCTGAGACGAATACGCGAAGTGCGTGAATGAGATGTGTGTTCCGCTAAAAAACGCTGCGCGGCGCGCCATTTTCACGAACGCCGACAAAGCTTCAAAAAGACATGCCCACTTTAAGTTCCAGGAGTATTCGCGATAAGCAATCAACCGTGCTATATCAGGTATCTCTGTGTTCAGTTTTTATTCTACAATACTGAAATGGGTACACAGATATTGATTTATGGATAGTTTTTGCAAAAATTCCGGTTTTCTGCGGCACACGATCTTCGTCGGCAAGTTCTGAAGAACCTGTAGCTTAAAATAGTCACTACTAAAGGCGAAAATCAAACAAGACCACCTATTGGTTCTAATTTGTAAATGGGTTAATGTATTCATGGGCCGTCATACATGCGCAAACCTATCAAAACAAAGTTTTCAGATCTGGGAAAGATCGTTAACATGGAGGCAAGAATCAGCGAACGCAGCGAATCGACCATGTCGAAAATCAACGATTTTCTTGATTTACTGGGTAAATATGATAAATTTATGAATGTAGATCATTAATGTTATTGTTTATTTAAACACAGGTTGTGTAGTTAGTAATTTGTTTCATTAGATTATAAAAAAACGAAGACTTTGAAAAGGGTAGATGCGATCGTCTTCGACTTTCGGACAGGTGCAAACCAGAAAGAAGAAAACGTGCTGATTTCCTAAGATATTTTCACGAAATTACTTCCTAAATTTGTGATGCTTATTAAATCAGATAGTTTGAACATACTTTTATTCAATTTTTTTTTTTTTAAGGTCGTATAGTGAAATAGGTGTGTTATTGTACGTTTTATTGAGTGACAGATCTAACCAAGAGGAGGTAATCCCGAGATCGTGATTCACTTTAGCGTGAAGCAAACGTTGGTCGCTGCTTCTGTTTTTTGTTTGTTTGTTTGTTTTTTTAAACCAGTTTAGGTCATGGTTTCATTTATGATGAATGAAAAGTTTGAGTTTGTTACAGTTTTCATTTTTGTGTGTGTGTGGGGGGGGGGGGGGGGGGGGGGGGGGGGGGGGGGGGGGGGCGACTTGGAATATTTTATGCCTTCTGAGTAGTAAATGACTAACATATCAGTGTTTGAATGAATCTCTTTTTTTAGTAACTTGAACTAAATTAACTAAAGCAGGTTTAGTTTCAGCACAGCAGTACCACAAGTAAGCTTGCTTTTTGTGATTTATGCACACAGAACTGTATCTAATAACCATACAGTTTTTTATTTTCATATTCCCCCATTTTCCTTTTCAGAGTTTTCATTGTTTTTGTTTTTTTTTGACTCATATGAGGGCTCACTATCTTTACTACTTGAATTTGTACTTTAGTTTTATTTTCTGTTGATTGGTTTTATACTATCTAGAAATATATAAAAGGCAGAATCCATTAGTTTTGTTTATTTTGATTTTAAGAAGAGGGGGCACGACTTGGAATATTTTATGCCTTCTGAGTAGTAAATGACTAACATATCAGTGTTTGAATGAATCTCTTTTTTTAGTAACTTGAACTAAATTAACTAAAGCAGGTTTAGTTTCAGCACAGCAGTACCACAAGTAAGCTTGCTTTTTGTGATTTATGCACACAGAACTGTATCTAATAACCATACAGTTTTTTATTTTCATATTCCCCCATTTTCCTTTTCAGAGTTTTCATTGTTTTTGTTTTTTTTTTGACTCATATGAGGGCTCACTATCTTTACTACTTGAATTTGTACTTTAGTTTTATTTTCTGTTGATTGGTTTTATACTATCTAGAAATATATAAAAGGCAGAATCCATTAGTTTTGTTTATTTTGATTTTAAGAAGAGGATAAAGAAGTGAACACTGTTAAAAGTAAAATTGTGTTAAATATATCACTTGGGTAATTTGTCACCTTCAGTGACTTTACAAAAATATGCCAGGCATGTATGATACATTGATAGATACCATCCCCAATACCACAGTTTTGATACTAATGAAATTTTTTTTTCCCGTATGTGTTAGGTTATTTCAGTTGTCACTCTTTTTATTTTTTCTTGTTATCAGATTTCTTTTAAACCTTTTGGCAGTAATGCCTTTTGAATGGAAGAAACAAATTATTTCACACTAATTACATTTTTTTTCTTGGTTTTCCTCTTTTTTTTTGTACTTTTGTGGTTTATTACTTTTATTTTTATTTATTGCTTTTTTAAAATTATTTTTCATTCCCTGATATGCTGACACACAGATGGAAGTCAACTGAGCAAGCTGAGGTCCATTTTTCTGGCTACTGGAAAAGGTCGTCGTCCAAAGGTGCCTGTTGTAGAGATTTCCAATCATCTGCTGATTCAGTTATTGGTACTGAAGCAAGAGGGTGGGAAGACATTTGATGAAACAGCTTCATTTCTCAGTCAACTCATTCCGGATGCTGAACTTTCAAGGTCGCGGTATCTTCTCGTTAAGGCAGAAGAAAATGTACAACTTCTTCAGGATAAGTCACAGAGAGAAAGATTTCTGTCTGAGCCAGTTCATGTTGAACAGCTGGGTCCACTGTTGCTTGCAACTGGTATAACCACCCAACAGTTACTTCAAGGACATCACCTGGAAACTTATGCACCCCCTACGTGTGGACTGTTAAAAGATGTCATTAATTTTAAAAATAGGAAGAGGAAAACAAACAGAGATGTGTGCCAGTGGTGGGAGCAGCTGACTGGAAATTCTGTGGAAGAGCCAGCCATGTATAGAACAGCTGTAAAAATAACAAAAAAGGCAGCAAGGCTTGGTTCAAATATCCACAGAGAAAAAGGACAAAAACTTTGGAATGAATTTTTGGCTTCTGTGGCATTTCCTCCTACAAAGGATAGTATTTCACCAAGTGCACCAACTGTAGCTGAATCAAGTCTTTTGGCACATGCAGCTCCTTGTGCTTCATCATCCTCAGTGTCCTCTAGTGCTGTTACATCAGATTTACCCCAGCCTAGCTCTCTGACACCCGAGGCTCACAAACTTAGTGCGGTAGTTAACCAGCTTGCAGCTGTCAGAAGGAAAGAACAGGCATTGAAAGAAGAGCTGTCTGTGATTAAGGAAAGTCTTAAAGTAGCAACAGATTTAAACAGAGAGTATTTTTCTGAGCTACAAAGTCTTAAAACAGAAAAAAAGCAAGAAGCAATTTTAGCTGAGGAAAAAATTGCAGAAATTGAAAGAATTAAGGAAGACCATTCCAAAATAACTGCTGCTCTTCAGGATGCTCAGAAAAAAGTACATTACTACAAAAAGCAGGGTCTAGAGAAAAAAATGAAACGTAGGGATATCAAAATCTCCGAAATGAATAGACAGCTGGAAGGAACTTCTCGGCATTTGAAGAGGTACAAAGATCAAACAGCAGCAACTTCAAAGAAGCTGCGCACTCTCAACCTCTCCCATGTTGCCTTAAAACGAAAGCACAAGTTGCTACAGGACAAGTACAATGAACTTGAAAAACAGCGAGCAAAGAAAGAAGGGGATTCTGATGCAGCCAAAGAGAAAGATATTCCAGTCATTCATCTAAAAAATGAGCTTGGGCACTTCACACCAGAAGCCAAAATTTGCATCATGGCTTTGGTTGGTGAAAATGAGGTGCCTGCGCACAGATGTGGCAGCATCATTCAGACTGTGGTCAGTCAGCTTTGTGGAGCCAGAGTACCTGACAGCAACTTGCCATCCCAGCGCTCAGCACTGCGATTTGCTGATCAAGGCCATGTTATCAGCAAGTCACATGTTGCTGATATGTTGACCACCCATGACCTGTATGACCTGCATGTTGATGGAACGAGAAGAATTGGGAAAAAATATGTTGGTCAACAAGTGACATCTAAAGAGGGGTCTTTCTCTTTGGGATTTGCTGCAGTGGCTACTGAAGATGCTTCCACTCTGGTAGATCTCAGTATTCAGATGCTAGAAGAGCTATCTGATCTTTTTCCTGAAGAGGAGGCCCAGGATCACTTTGTCCAGATGCTTAGCAACTTGTCTGGGGTGATGACTGACAGAGCAGCAGTGATGAAATCCTTTGGCAGAAATTTAGAAGCAGAACGCCAACATTTGCTTCAGACAGATGAGGGATTGGAATTTCTCCACTGCAATGCCCATTTCCTGCTCGGTCTAGGATCACAGTGCAAAAAAGCTCTGGCTGCAGAAGAGAGAGAGAGAATGGTGAACCACTGGGGAGAGACGCACAGACCGACTTCTTCAGTTTCAACAGGTTTACTGACTGCTCAGCATACAGGTAATAGACTAATAGGATCTGTTTCAGTGCACACACACACACACACACACACACACACACACACACACACCACACACACACACAACACACACACACACCACACACAGAGTGACACACACACACAGTGACACACACACAGTGACACACACACACACACACACACACACACACACACACACACACACACACACACACACACACACACACTTTTGACTTTGACACACACACACACACACACCACACACACACACACACACACACACACACACACACACACACACACACACACACACACACACACACACACACACACCACATACACACACACACACCATGCACATGTAAAATATGCTTTATAAAGTTTCATTGTTCCTGAAATTTTCTTCCAAAAAGGACAAAATTAAAAACTTCAATCACCTAAAAAAGACAAAATAAGAAAATTAAAGTAATGAGAAGTTGTAATACATACTAGTACTAACTGCTGTATATGTAGCAGAGCAAATGCAAAAATATGATTCATTATACATGCATGTGTGGTGTGTGTGTGTGTGTGTGTGTGTGTGTGTGTGTGTGTGAGAGAGAGAGAGAGAGAGATAGAGAGAGAGTGTGTGTGTGTGAGAGTGTGTGTTTTCAAGTGTATGGCACATTGCATAAGCAATTCATTTGCTTTTTCTCTTCAAGTTCAAGTCACCCATCTTTAAAAAAATATGAGCAAAGAAAATTTTTTTATGAAAATAAAAAGTCACTGTGTGTGTGTGTGCATGTGCGTGCGTGTGTGTTGCTCATATATTCATGATTATTATTATAGGCAAAGCAATCAATATATCTGATCAAACTTCAGAGGCAACAAAACAAGTACACTGTTTATTATTGTAGGTATATCTGGATGGCTTGTGACTGTCTCGGCCCACGAGGAGATGACAAGTTTGGATGCAGGGATTCTTGGGAGGCCTACTGTCTGATGGTTGAAAGGCCCTCCACTGTGACCAGCTTCAGGGAGAATAGGTTTAATAACCTCTTTCAGGCAGCAGCCAGCCTTCACTACCATCGAGAAGATATCCAGGAATGTCTGAGCACCTACATGACCCGCAAAAACAAGAAGATAGAGAGCGTGTTGGCAGACTGCAGGAGTGATAGGATAGACTGTCATCTCATTGCCCTTGGTCTGCTTTATTTCAAGATAACAGGTCAGTGAAGAAGTGTGACTTGTACATGAAGAATAGATCTATATATGATAAATAAAGCTGTTAACTCAATAACTGGGTCTGTAGTCTACAATTGTATAAAGTTGAATGATCTAAACAAACAAATATTTCTTTTAGCTCAAACATCAAGAAATACACTGATAGCATTGTTTTCAAAAAACAACAACATATTTTTCTTGAGTCTGCATACATTTTTCTCTTCCCTTCAGTTTTCTGTGTCATGTGTGTGTGTGTGTGTGTGTGTGTGTGTGTGTGTGTGTGTGTGTGTGTGTGTGTGTGGTGTGAGAGAGAGAGAGAGAGAGAGAAGAGAGAGACTCTGTGTGTGTGTGTGTGTTGGGTTTGTTATGTTATATTTTCTTGTTAATCATTCGAATTTGTGTATTATGTGAAAAAAAACTGTTTGAAGAAAAGAAAGCAATGCCAAAAAATTTGTCTGTCAGTCCTCTTCCAATAATAGATATAAATAGTCACCAGAGGCATACTGAAGTAATGAAGATAAATAAATTTTACACATAGCATAATTTTCTACTATAAGAATATGGACAATTGTTATTTGTAGCATGTCTCTGTAAATAGTATTACTATGTATATGTCCAGTGTTCATTCTGCCAAATTTCTGAAAGTTTCATTTTGTGTATTGCTTCCAGGGCCCTACTGGTGTCTTCTTGGCGCGAACGTGCACTATCTGGACTTCTACCTGTATGTGGAACAGCTACACACGACCTTGCTGGGATGGCAACAGGATGCTTCATCCATATTTGATGCTGACCTACAGGTTTTTCCAGATATTGCATTTCCGCACAATGCAGACATCTTGCAGTCTTTACTAGCTGTTAGTGAACAGAAGAAAGACTCAGCAAAAGCAGTTGTCGAAAAGATCTGCCAGAGTTTAGTGGAAGTCACTGAGCGCCAGCTGGCTGATTTTCTGCCCGGTGGAAAATACTTTGGCATCCAAGATGAAGAGAAAAGGAAACGGCTTCAGCATTCCCATGTCACCAACCTGGTTAGTGAGGAGTGTTTCGCAGACCTGGACTTTTCTCTGTTCAAACGTAGGAATGCCAGTGTTCACCACCACTCCACAGTCAACCTTCTGAAGAGGAACAAGTCCGTGTCTGCCTGGCTGTCAAAGAAGACTCCTGAAGAGCAAGTTGAGCTGCTTAAAATGTCAACGAAGAAAGCTCCTTCTCTTAGACAGAAGCACAACCAGATGGAAAAGGATGCTGTGAAGAAAAGACAGACCATTCTGGAAGCAGCTAGGCAACAAAGAGACTTGGCCCAAGAAAAAAAAAACACCCAAAAAAGGGAAATTGTGGAAAATCTTCGACCTCACAGCGGGCCATGTGCATCAGTTGAAGAAGTGCATCGTCTCCTGGAAATGTACACTTCTAAAAAAAATCTGAAAAAGGCACTGAGGGCAGAGATCTTGTTCCAGAAAATCATCCTGGAAAAAAAGTCAGAACATCTGAAAGTTTCTGGAACAGTCCTCATGCTGACCAATCATCTTCTCCAGTTCTTTGGGGGGGAAAAATTGGAAGGCTTGCCACCACTTCAAGTCCAGGCACATCACCAAAGCAAGGGCCCCCGCAAAGAAGTGCAGGACAGTGACACAGAGTCTGACTCTGTGTGGGAGGATGACAGTGATGAGGCTGTATCTGAGGAAACCAACTACCACTTCTGCAAATACAGCTTCAAGCAAGAGGGAGAGATTGTTGCTGTATTCTATGATGAAGACTTTTTTATAGGAGAAGTCGTGTCATGTATAAGCGAAAGTGAAGGGATTATTAGCTTCATGCTAAAAGCTGAGGGCTCACAGGGAGAACAAGTATACCGTTGGCCCCGGCGACCAGATGCTTGGCCCATCTCCTCTACCTTCATTTTTGCAGAAGGTCTATCTTTGGCACCATCTTCATCATCAGGCAGATCTTCCATAGTGGAAACACCAAAAAATCTGCCCCAAAGATACCAGGCCTTCAAAAAATACCTGCAGGGACAACAGCAGTGAGCTCCCCAAACCCTGATATGAACCCGTCTCTGTCCTTTACTACCCGTCTGTAAGTGAGCATATATCTTGTTCTGGGATTATTATATCACAACATATTAAAAATATGCAAAGTAAGAGTAATTTACTATTAAAATATATGTTAGAATGATTGCTGCTCATTTTCTAAGCATATTTTGATAAAATTTGATGTTTCATAACATTTCTCTAGAATGTTCGCCTCATTTTGGGGGCATTTGGCGGCCATTTTGAATCCAAAATTACATTATGTAATGGATGAAAACATTCAACAAATGCATTTTTTAATAGCATATGCAACCATGTTTTACATCACCAAATTTCAAGTCAATATCTCTACAGGTTCAAAAGTTATTGACAAAAAATCTACTGTGTACTGTATTTTGGTCCGTCGCAGGGCATTTTAAGGTTTTTAGCAAAATCAGACCCCAATATTTGAAGCATTTGGTCTAGTACAGCCCTAGAAAAAATTGGGCATGGTCTATATGAACGTATCTTTTGAACAATGTAAAAAAGTAACCATAAGATGCCATCTCATCCTTCCTGTTGGACCTCAAACATGGCCAATCGTGCAATTTGAGCAGTCTGCCAATCGCACGATTAGGCAATTTCAACATAGTATATCTTTTTTCCCCTTCAAGATAGAGAGTTGATGTTTCTTGTAGGGATTATCAGTGTTACAGACAATGTGTATAGAAATGTACAGGAATATGATTACAAGTGCTTTGCACAATACGCCCTTTCAAAGTATGGCTTTCATATTGTGAAAACACCCGGAAAATGTTATGTCATCTTTGGACATCAATAACTTTTGAAAGAATAAAGATAGAGACTTAATTTTTTTTTTTATTGTGTTTGTTTTAAAAAGTTCTTTTCAAAAATATCAGTTCCATGCATGTATATGCTATAAAAAAATTTGGCTGCCGCTACCTACTAATATGTATGCATTCATCTTGTTTTATCTTAAACAATTTTTGGATTTTGAATTTTTTGTAATGGTTCTAGGATGATATTTTTGGATTCGTTTTGTTTATTGTAAGACAAAATAAAGTTGCAAGCAGTATGTCTAACATGTTTGTTTTTTTCTTCTCTCTTTCTCTCTTTTCCATTTCTTTTTTTTCCCTTCCTCCCTTTGCATACCTTATCCTGCTTTTTGTATTTTTTTTTCATATAAATTTATCTGCTCCATGTGTATTCAATACATTGCCCATTTTTTTTTGTCAACCTTGTTTTGTTTCATCGCCACATATGTACCCCAATGCGTATATACCCCTACCTCCTGTTTTCGTGGTTCAAATTTCACGTGTACTGTATCTTCCTTCTCGTCGATTTGGAATCTTCATTATTGGTCATCTACAATTATGGAAATGATGATTCCTTTATCTTGTCAACCATCATCAATTATTTGTTACTGCTCACACATCATCGTAACATTGCTTTGACTTTGATATTGTGTTTCAATTACCTGGACAATACTTCTGATTTTGTTTTTTTTTTACACACAACTTTGACTGATCCAACCTTGAATATTTCTCCTGCGTCCTTGAACCTTGACCTCACATTTACACCCATCACCTTGACTACTTTGACCATGTACTTCCTTTTTTACCCATCACCTTGACTCCTGACCATGTATCTTTGCCCACGACC
>CM060341.1:36245367-36250367 GCA_030674155.1 Stramonita haemastoma | reverse complement strand
CATATTACAGGTGGACATGTTCATTATGGTTGTTGGTGTGTCACATATTACAGGTGGACATGTTCAACACACCACACAGCTCTCACCCCCAGGCTTTACCTGCCCCTACCATGGAAACCAGTATACTGCTGCATAACATCACTCGTATCATACAGGTAATGTGGTGTGTGCCGGTTGTGTGTGTGTGTGTGTGTGTGTGTGTGTGTGTGTGTGTGTGTGTGTGTGTGTGTGTGTGTGTGTTGTTTGTTAGTGTGTGTGTGTTGTGTTTGTGTATGTGACTCTTTGTGTGTATGTTGTGTGTTTGTGTGTTTTTCGCATGTGAATGTGTGTATGTGATTCTCTATGTGTGTGTGTGTGTGTGTCGGTATGTGTGTGTGTGTCGGTATGTGTGTGTGTGTGTGTGTGTGTATATGTGTGTGTGTGTGTGTGTGTGTGTGTGTGTGTGTGTGTGTGTGTGTGTGTGTGTGTGTGTGTGTGTGTATGTGATTTGGTACAGTATGGCACCTAACAGTGTTATGGTGCACTTGTATGCATGTGGGGTTTTTTTTCTGTTTGTGTATAATCTTGGGTTAACGAACAGTTTGCATACATGCACGCATGGCTTCATTGTTATATTTTAGTGTGTTGTGTGTCGACAGGAAAACGAGAGGCTGAAGAAAGAAGTGTTTGAGAGGGGAGAGAAGATTGAAGCACAGAACGACAAAATAGCGGAACTGCTTCAGAAAAATCAGAGGTACTGTCCTGTCTTGACATATTATATGTTTTTTTTTTGTTGTTGCTGTTTTTTTTTCAGACAGTGTTGTGATATCATTTATTCTGATAACTTCTTCCCCTGTGGAGATACCGGGGGCTCTCAGTATAAATAACAATCCCCACTTTCTGGAAATTTTGTGCTAGAAATTTTCCCTTTTCTATCACTCTACATCACTCTGTCTGTCTCTTCCTTATTTCTTACCTCTGTCTCTCTGTCTCTCTTTCTCTCTCTCTCTCACACTCTCTGTCTCGGTCTCTCTGTCTCTCTCTGTCTCTGTTTCTCTGTCTCTCTCTGTCTCTCTCTGTCTCTCTCTGTCTCTCTCTGTCTCTCTCTCTCTCTCTCTCTCTCTCTCTCTTACTTACTTTCTGCCTAACCAGCCCATTTTCATGCCTTTTTTTTCAAACAAATCTGATATTTTTTCTTACAAACTTTGTAATGAGCAACTCCAAAGTCAGAATGTGTCAGCTGAGGTCAGCAGGCAGACCTCCTGCATAGTTACAAATGCAGAAGACCAAGCACTATGCATTCCATCCAAAGTAGCCATGCTTATAACTATTCTGTATCTCTGAAGTCAGAATACAGTTACCTGAATGGTGGAGGGGAGAGGGGGGGGGGGGGGGGAACAGTTGCATATGCAAAAATCTCGCTATTAGTGAACCTTGGGGCTCTAGGCTGAGGAATGAAAAAAAAACACCTTGTTTTGTACTTTATTAATTAACTTTTTTCCTACTGGTACCCTGCTATAGGGTAACCAACCAGCTGCTAACCCTTCCCTCTGTATCACCCACTACCGGGTTACAGTAGCATACAAATGTGCACAGTGCATATGTACTGGGAAAGAGGGGCTCTTTCCCATAATGTAAGGAAAATGTTAGTTAAAAAAAAAAACCAATGCTGAAAGTAAGCTTTGTGTGTTTTTTGCAGTGTACGTTTGTTTTAAAACAGTTAAAAGAGAAACAGCTAACAGTACAGTCAACAGAGAGAGTCTCAGATAGACAGACAGATACACAGTTAGACACACAGAGAGGCTTTGTGCTTTTTTGGGTATTTTGTCCTTCTATTTTTTTGTTTTGTTTGGTTTTTTTTGTTCATGACCAGAGCTTTCAGATTCATAGATGGTGAGATTTTTGTGTATGGGATAGTTGTTGTTGTTTTTTTTACCCACCATCAAAACTCTTAATGTCATAAAGCACACCAAAACACAGGAGAACTGTACTCATGAAGCACAGCAAAACACAGTATCATCAGGCCCTACTTTCATAAGCTGAGTATGGCCAACAGGTTGTGTGTGAATGTGCATGTGCCTGTGCATGCATGCATGTGTCTGTGTCTGTGACTCTGTGTGTCTGTGACTGTGTGTGTCTGTGACTATGTGTGTGACTGTGTGTCTGTGACTGTGTGTCTGTGACTCTGTGTGTGTGTGTGTCTGTGACTGTGTGTGTGTCTGTGACTGTTGTGACTGTGTGTGACTGTGTGTCTGTGTGTGTGTGTCTGTGTGTCTGTGTAGTCTGTGTGTGTGTGTCTGTGACTGTATGTCTGTGACTCTGTGTGTGTGTTGGTGTGTCTGTGACTGTGTGTGTATGTGACTGTGTGTCTGTGACTGTGTGTGTATGTGACTGTGTGTCTGTGACTGTGTGTGTATGTGACTGTGTCTGTGACTGTGTGTGTATGTGACTGTGACTGTGTGACTGTGTGTGTTTTTGTGCCTGTGTGTGTGTGTGTGTGTGCCTGTGTCTGTGACTCTGTGTGTCTGTGACTCTGTGCATGTGCCTGACCCAGGTATGTGGAGAAGAGCAACACTCTACTGGAGGAGAGGAACGAAGGCTACAAGCTGACAGCCAACCAGTCACAGTCACGCATCCTGGCTCTGGAGCAGGAAAAGGTCGGTCTGTCTGTTTGTTTGTCTGTCTGTGTGTGTGTGTTGTGTGTGTGTGTGTGTTTTTATATATATATATATATATATATAAAAATATATATATATATATATATATATATATATATATATATATATATATATATATATATATGTGTGTCTGTGTCTGTGTCTGTGTCTGTGTGAACCCTCTTAGTCCCAACCAGGTTTTGCTGGGATTGAATAATTGCATAATTGCCCCCCCCCCCCCCCCTTGAGTCCCAAACTGGCATTTGCCAGGATTTACACACAGTAGATTTCCATCAGGCTTTAACCATCACTAATTGCTACCACATGTCAAAGCTCTATCAGTCCAGAAGGAGAAACCCTGCTGAGAGTCTGGAAGTAATTATAGCTGCTGGTATGAACTTGGAAAGAGGAAAAGGCCAGAGAGCATTCGTGCCTGACCTGATTTTGTGATGGAATGCAAAATCAAGGGGCAGTTTGTGTTCAGAGAATCTGAATGCAAGAGGGTTAAACTGACAATTTTGATGGATGTTCTGCTTCATGGTAGGTTCTGGCGTAGGAAGATCAGTGACTCTTTCAGGACATGGGCAAAAAGTCATCTTTGAGAGGGATTGGGGTCTTGGTCTTGTTCAGTTTGACCTTAACAGACTGCCTAAAAAGTTCAGTTTAGTACCAGGGGGGTGGGGGGCAGTGAAGGGAAAGATAGCCTAGTGGTTAGAGCGTTGCGCTGGTGATCTGATGGCCCGGGTTTGAGCCACCACTGAGGCATCCTTTCTAGGGGATGTTTTTTTTTGCTTTGGAGTTTTAACATCAGTACAGACTCCATTCCCCTAAAAGTCCTTCGGATGAAACTTAAAACTGAGATGCTTTGGACAAAGGTTTGCAGAACATCTTGCTCACGAGTTAAAGCAGGTGGAAAAAAAAAACCTACACCAACCGACAACCCTGGCTAGACCTTCCTGGCCAAGGGCTGTAAGTGTTACGATTGGATAGATAGAAAGATGACCTTGACCCCTGAAACGACCTTGGGTGTGTGGGACAGGGCAAATGGCCGGGCTGAGCGGTGCCTCGGCTCAGTGGCCCTCACTGCAACTGGAAAATGGGGGAACTGCGGAAGAAAAGGGAGAACTGCGCCAGCAAAATGCATTCCCCCTCCTCTCCTCTCCTCCCCCAGGAGGAAGTTGAAGACGTCGCCTTCAGAGAACGGGTAGGGAGTGTGTGCTTGTTGTGTGTGTGTGTGTGTGTGTGTGTGTTGTGTGTGTGTTTTGTGTTGTGTGTGTGTGTGTGTGTGTGTGGTGTGTAGGAGAGTGAGAGAGAGAGGGCATACCACATCCTCAACATGTACACCTACTCACTCACTTACTCCTCCATATCCACTCCCATTCATTCACTTGCACACACACTTATGCACACCACATGCACACACACACACACACACACACACAACACCCCCACACACACACACACACACACACCCACCCCACACACACACCCCCCACTATATAAGCGCAATTTCCCTTTGGGGGTGAAATCTGGTTTGACACTACACATTATTGTTGTCCTTGCAACCCAACACACTCACACAACACAAACACAAAACACACACACACCACAACACCACACCACACACTTCACCCCCCAAAACACACCACACTAACTCCTCCCCCCCACACACACCACCACACACCAACCCACACCCCACCCCTCCCCACCCCCAACACAACCCCCACACACCAAACCCCAAAAAACATACTTTCCCACTGATAAACAGAGGATTTGGGAAAAAGCTGGGCGACGCGCCTCCCTGAGAGAGGAGAAGACGGCCGCAAACAGAGCGACGGTCAAATGACCGCGTCAGGAAGAACACCGACCTCAAGGCCCTTACACCTGGAGGGTAGGTTTTTTGGGGGAAGAGGGTTTGGGTTGGGGAGTGGGGGGGTTATGGGGGTGGGTCCTGTGTTTGGGGGGGGGGGGGGGTTGGTGTGTTGTGGTTTTGTTGGTGTCTGTGTTGGAAGGTTTGGGTGTGGAGGGGAAGTGTGTGTGTGTTGTGTGTGTGTGTGTGTGTGTGTGTGTGTGTGTGTGGTGTGTGTGTGTTGTTGTTCGGTATGTTTGGGTTGTGGGGGGAAGGGGTGTGTGTGTGTGTGTGTGGTAGTGTGTGTGTGTGTGTGTGTGGGTGATTTTTTGTGTGTGTAGTGTGTGTGTGTGTGTGTGGTGGTTTGTGTGTGTGTGTGGTGTGTGTTTATGTGTGTTATTTGGGGGTAAAGTAGGATGGAAGCTCATGAACCACTGCTTTCCCAAGCCAATGTCGCAGCCATCAACATGGTGGAATTGGTACCATTTCTCCTTGGCTCAAACCCCCCCCTCCCC
>CM060341.1:36243800-36245267 GCA_030674155.1 Stramonita haemastoma | reverse complement strand
ACCTCTGAGGTTTCATGGTACACAAGTAAAAGCCAGAAAGAAAAATCTAAACAAAAACAAATTTTAAAAATTGCCTTTCCTGATTTTAAAAAAAAAAAGAGTAAAGATGTTTCCATAGCCTGTGTGGTCGTTGGGGATCGAGCTGTTAAGAGACCTCAGCTTCTCTAGGGGACAGAATTTTGAGGGCGGTGTCCATCTCCTCTCCCTCACTGCTTTACCTTACCTTACCTTACCCTAAAGAGGGCAGGTACCCACTGACAGCAGGGTGAACTTGGGGAACTGTATCGAAGCCAAGGCGCACGGAAGGCCTCCCATACAAGATGTAACCACGCTTATCACTGCTTAACCTTAGCTTGGGGAGAGTGAGTGCTCAGACCACTGAGCTATCCCGCCTTTTCGAATGTGCTTGGTATTTATATTCAAGATGTTACACAGTAGATTTTCTTGTTTTTAAATACCGCATTTTTGCATGCGATAGTTCGATACTTCACCTCCATCCTTTCGAAAACTACAGCGAGTATATTCGGCGAGTCTTTATTCAAAATTCAACATTTCAAGCTTAAAATCAAGCAACTTAAGACTTGAAATCAAACACACTAAGCAGTGATGATACACTGGTGATAAGTATCTAGAGTATACCATTCCCTAGGTTTGCCTGAAGAACACACAGACACACAGACACACAGACATACAGACATACAGACAGACAGACAGACACACACACACACGCACTCACACACACGCACACACACACACGCACACACACACACACACACACACACACACACACACACAACACACACACACACACACACACACACACACACAGGGGGGCGGGGTTACAGAGAGGATGGAAAGAGGGAGAGAGGGGGCAGATAGGGAGAAGGAGTCGGAGAGAAGGAAAGAGAAGGAGAGGGAAAGGAGAGACAGAGACAGACAGAGAGAGGGAAAGGAGAGACAGAGACAGACAGAGAGAGGGAAAGGAGAGACAGAGACAGACAGAGAGAGGGAAAGGAGAGACAGAGACACAGAGAGAGAGAAAAGGGAAAGGACGCAGAGAGAAGGAGGGGAGGGAGAGGGGGAGGGAGAGAAAGGGGGTGGGAGGGAAGGAGGGAGAGAGACAGACAGACAGACAGACAGACAGACAAAGAGAGGGAGAGAGACAGAGAGACATAGAGAGAGAGGGAATCTATTATCCTCGAAAAAAATTTAAATAGATTTTAAAAAAAAACAAAAAAACACTAGCCTAAACAGTGCATTCTACTCCTCACTCAACCTCCCCCCCACCCCCCTGAACCTAATCAGAAACTGTGACTACATCCCCCCCCCCCCCCCCCTATATTCCTACCCTCCATCATTACACCTCTTTCCCCACTCCCACGAGTCAGAATATTTTAACACACCCCTACCCCCTACAACCCCCACCCACCCCCAACCCCTGCCCCTCACTTTCCTAGCATCCTTTTC
>CM060341.1:36231300-36238800 GCA_030674155.1 Stramonita haemastoma | reverse complement strand
GTTGGCAATTCACATTGACTGCAGCACGCACAATGCCAGAAACACAGACCCAGAACTGTGATTCGATCCCCATGACGACTGTCGACACCAATGCCAGACTTCAGAGAATTCCGAGCAAGAAGGGAGTGACCCAGAAGGTCTGGGAAGTGCTTGCAGAAAATGTTTGGGGGCGTGGGTCGTCCCTTCCCCCTCATGAGCACTGAACTGTGTGCAAGGGTAGGCAGACTGTGCCGTTTCAGGACACCCGAAAATTTCAACCAACGCCACGCTAGATGGGCTTTTCTGTGACCACTGCGGAAAAGGTTGAACGGATACTGACGGCAGTACTCAACCCTGTGGTCAGTGAGCCTTGCAGAGAACTGCTGGGACAAATTTCGATTCGAGCTCAGAAATGTGAATGACTGGGTCACTTTTGTGGACATTGAGCACACACACATACACGTTGACAGACTATAGTCTGTACTGACACGCCTGTAGAGTGTGCAAAGCCGGGGTTGCATATCTGGAATCTCAGCACCCCTACCTCTTTCTACGGTCGGTTCTGTGTCGGATCGCGGATGTCCACAAAGACCACAGCCCCTGACGCTCTCATCGCATTTAGTCCCTGAAGTGTGTCCAGAGATGGGAGGTCATAGAGACGCCACTCTGATACCAAAGCCCCCAAACTTCTCTGTTCATTCAATCCAGTGGACGATGAAGACGGATGACATTCGTGTCATAGATCCCTGGGCAACAAGGGAACCAGGCTAGCTGTGCACTGGCTTTGCCCTTCAGGGATTTGGTGCAGCACTTTCTCCTTTCTCCCGTTCTAAACCCTTCTCCTCCTCTTAGTTCCGGCATCTGTCTACCGAGTCATGGGGATCTTGGACTAAGTTCAGGGTCATGTGCTCCAACATCGTGGTGATGGTGATAGTGTTTCTGGTGAGATGGGTCACGATCACTGGCGAAGATCTGGGGACAGAGTACATGAACACAACTATATTACACAGTCTACATTCACTTTTTTACCCAAAAAAATGACTTCAAACGCATACTATAAAAATGTGTAATGCCGAAAATAGTTTACAAGACAAAATATTTTTGTTATCTGCTACATCCTCCGTTACAGCAGACAAACCGTATAATTTGAAACAATTTTTGCTCATCCCTTTAGCTTCTCTCTAAACAGACAAAATAGTTTGTGCCCGGGCATGTGTGTGTGTGTGTGTGTGTGTGTGTGTGTGTGTGTGTGTGTGTGTGTGTGTGTGTGTGTGTGTGTGTGTGTGTGTGGTGTGAGAGAGAGAGAGACAGAGAGAGACGGGGACAGAGATAGAGACACACAGAGAGAGACAGAGACGCAGAGACAGAGACAGAGACAGAGACACAGAGTTAGAGACAGAAACACAGAAAGAGAGAGACAGAGACAGACAGACAGACACAAAGACAGAGACAGAGAGAGAGAAAGAGAGAGACAGTCTATGTGTGTGTGTGTGTGTGTGTGTGTGTGTGTGTGTGGTGTGTGTGTGTGTGTGTGTGTGTGTGTGTGTGTGTGTGTTTGTGTGTGTGCGCGCGCGCGCACGCGGGAGTGCGCACAGGTGTGTTCAACGTTAATTAAATTCCCAATTAACGTACACCACCTAAATGTACCAACAAGTAGATCGTTCACTCAAAAGCGGTTCCTTTTTTTCAAAACATTATAAGTGTACCTATATAACTCAACAGTTTAGATTTCTCCTGGACAATTTATATGGCAAGCATTGCAAATAATATTAAGGACTTGAGGCAAGGAAGTTCTAAAATAACGTTTACAGGGGTTGGGGTAGCCTAGTGGTTTGAGCGTTGCGTTGGCGATTTGACAGCCTGGGATTGAACCCGGGATCCAGCGGCCATTCAAGGGGTTTGTTTGTTACTCTATCATGGAGCTGTGAGATTGAAGTCGAATGGTTTTAACCACCCACCTTTGGGGTCCGTCAGACTTACACTAACAAATTATGCTTTACAATTTTCTATAGTGCATCGTTTTCGTCCACTTTAGAAAAAAAAATCTCCGAAGTCGATGTATTGCTACGAAGTATACATACACACTTTTTACTGTGTACTCGGTGATTCCTAGGTGATACAAGTGCATGTTTTTTTTGAGTGATCTTCAGAATGTTCCAAGCTCCAGGAACGTAAACAATGACAATAACAACAACAACAACAACAACAACAACAACAACAACAACGACAATGCAACCAAAACCATTTTACTCTCTAGGGAAAAAAAATTCTTCACTCACCAATGCATTCCATGGCTTGACGAGGAGAATAGCTCTTAATGAACTTGGAGCTGTCAGGAATCTTCAGGATGCAGTCTTTCAGTGTTTCAGGAATCTTCTGGATGCAGTCTTGCAGTCTTGCAGTGTTTCAGGAATCTTTGGGATGCAGTCTTGCAGTCTTTCAGTGTTTAAGGAATCTTCGGGATGCAGTCTTGCAGTCTTTCGGTGTTTCAGGAATCTTCGGGATGCAGTCTTGCAGTCTTTCAGGAATCTTCGGGATGCAGTCTTGCAGTCTTTCAGGAATCTTCGGGATGCAGTCTTGCAATGTTTCGGCGTTTCAGGAATCTTCGGATGCAGTCTTGCAGTCTTTCAGTGTTTCAGGAATCTTCGGGATGCAGTCTTGCAGTCTTTCAGGAATCATCAGGATGCAGTCTTGCAGTGTTTCAGTGTGTCAGGAATCTTCGGGATGCAGTCTTGCAGTCTTTCAGGAATCTTGGGATGCAGTCTTGCAGTGTTTCAGTATGTCGGGAATCTTGGGGATGCATTCTTGCAGTGTTTCAGTATGTCGGGAATCTTGGGGATGCAGTCTTGCAGTCTTTCAGTGTGTCGGGAATCTTCGGAACACAGCGGAGAGGGAAGAGTTTCTTTCAGCTTTGCAGACATGTGGTGATGTAGCCTGTAGTGTGTGGTCAGTGCGGAGTCGTAGAATGATGACTGGTTTTCTTTGACGGTGGTCGTTTCTCTTCTGCCTCAGTGTGTCAGGGCAGTAGGCTGATATCTGATCTGTCTGTGTGCGTAACCTTGATTGGCACTGTTGCTGCCAAAGCCTAGAGAAAAGATGTTGACCACCTCGTCTCTCTGACCCTCCTACGACCATCTTGTTTTCTTCTCTCGTTCGCTTTACACCGTCAGATGTGTCTGGGATAAGTAATGGCGGAATGTCCTTTCCAGCTTCTCTCGTGGTAGTAGTCCCTACGGCTTTGGTTTGCAGGGTTATCTCCGTCGGCCACACTTTCTTCCTCAGGTCGCTCTATCTTTGAAGGATGTCCTGGTCAGTCCGGTTTTCTTGACCACAGGCACACAGGGGAGGAGGAAGGAGGAAGATTTTCAGCGTTTTAGACAGTGTGGTGATGTGGACCTGGCTTGGCCATGTCTTACGCATGAAGAAAGGCAGACACCCTCTTGAGGCCTTGTCCTGGGAAGCGAAACAGAGGCTGACCCCTCGGGACCTGGAGAAGGACTGTGGAGGAGGAAATGAAGATGATGGGAAAGACCTGGAATGAGTTGCGGTGGCTTGCCCCAAGATAGGACTGCCTGGAGGTCCCTTGTCTGTGCCTTATGCCCCCCTCAGTGGGGCCACGAGGATTGAGTGAGTGAGTGAGTGATGTAGCCTGTGGTGTGTGGTCAGTGCAGAGTCGTAGAATGATGACTGGTTTTCTTTGACGGTGCTAGTTTCTCTTCTCTACTCGGGGTCGGGTCGGCCATTGATGTGATGATTGTTTTCATGGAAGGGGAGGCTGCTTTTGCGCTGTTCTTTCTTTCTGTGCGTCCCTGTTTAACAAAAAAAGGAGGTGTGGATAAGAATCTTTGAAATCTGAATATTTTTCACCTTTTTATACACACAAAAAAAAACATTTTTTCTCAATTCTTGCTTCCCTCTCCCCCATTACATATATCAGAATATTTTGGAAAAAAAAACTGTGGGTGTGAGAATGAGGGGAAGGGGAAACATCGTGTATTTCTGGCAAGTGACACCTGACCTTTTTTTTTTCTATTAATTTCGAGGATAATGGAATAAGCAATAATGTGCTTTTTTTTACATCCAGCTCCGTGTTAATGCAATTTTGTCAATATTATCTTCCGTTTCCACCGGCACACAATGCCTACTCTTCCAAAAAAGCGGAACGGGTTTTAACGTGTGCGCAAGATGTTCTGCGTGCGTTCGCACATGGGGCCTCGGTTTATAGTCTCATCCGAAGAACCAAGGATCCAAGCAATGAGTTGCTAAACTTTGGAAATCTTTACCCTAGCTCTTAAAATTTGCACCAAATATCTAATCTAAAAAATATGTAGATAACTGCTGCTACTATTATTACAGCCACAACTACTACTACTGCCACCACGACTACCACCACCACCACTACCACCACCATTACCACCACCACTACCACTACCAACACCCCTACCACCGCTACCACCACTACTACTACTATAAGAGCAGCATGAAAAAAACACGAAAATCAAGCATTATAATCACAATCTCTCAGATGGCTGTCGTCACTCTTTTTATGCCATTTTACGTGGCAATAAAGTCTGCATCAAGATTCCCCCTCCATCCCCCCCCCCCCCCCCCCCCCCCCCCCCCCCGGAAAAAAATCAAAGAAAATAAAATACAGTGCTGAGGACATCGATATAAAGATACAGCTTCTCTAAAGGTAAAAAAATAAAGGTGTTCCATAACCTGTGCGGTCGTAAGGGAGTGAGGCATCAGAGACTTCAGCTTCTCAAGGGGGCCAGAATATTGAGGGCGGCGCCCATCTCCTCTCCCTCGCTGCTTTACCTTCCCTGACCTTAAAGAGGGCATTACCCATTTATATTACAGCTGGGTGAATTTAAATGAAGCCAAGGCGCACAAACGGTCACCCATCAAACTGGTAACCATACTGGACCCTACTTAACATTGGCTGAGGGAAAGCAGAGCGCTCTGACCATTAAGCTATCCCGTCTCCATTACAGCCTCTTTACTTATTCGAGATTGTACCTGCTGCATAGCTTTAGGTGTGATCAGGCACTGCAAAAATGATACGACTACCTTTTTCACAAAGATTTTTCTTGAGGCCGAGTTCTTTAAAAAAAAAAATAATAAAAAATTAAAAGTTTATATTCACCTACTAGTAACTACTCTCCATTATTAAAATAAAGATCAATTTATTTGTATTTGCATTTTGTATTTTGTACCACTTCATGTCACAGCAGATTTCTCTGCGTGAAATTCGGGCTGCTCTCCCCGGGGAGAGCGCGTCGCCACATGTGCAGCGCCTACCCTTTATTTGTTCATCTTTTTCCTGCATGCAAGTGTATTTGTTTTCCTATCAAATTTACTATCGATGGCAAAAGTATATATTTTAAAAACACTTACCTGTTCTGCTTCTTGATAGTCTTTTAAAAAAACACACACACACACCAAAAGTGTTGAATGTTCATGTCTGCACGGGCCTTTCTCCCTGTGCTGTCTAAGCTGTGTCACTGGACCGCCCTCACTACAGCTGTGCAGTTGTTTGAAATGAACTGAACTGACGCAAACGCATCTTTGCCGCGCAGTCTCAGTGACTGGTGAAAAATGCTCACAGTTCCGATTGTAGGTTAAAAATAAAAATGAAAAAAAGGAAAAAAGAAGCTTGCTTCTGGGTTGTTTTTTTTTTTTTTTTTTGGGGGGGGGGGTTACGATGTCTGCTCTGTTCTGTCTATGACTCTTGTCTTTGTGTCTGTCTGTCTGTCTGTCTGTCTGTCTCCCTGTCTGTCTGTCTGTCTGTCTATCTGTCTATCTGTCTGTCAGGCTGTTTGGCTCTTTCTGTTCCTGTCTTTGTCTCTTTCTGTCTGTCTTCCTATCCTTTTGCCTTTGTCTGTCTTCCTGTCTGTCTGTCTGTCTGTCTGTCTGTCTGACTGGCTGGGGGACGGATAGCCTAGTGGTCAGAACATTGCGCTGGCAATTTGACGACCCGGGTTCGAGTCCGGTCGAGGAGATTTTTCTCCTGGAGTTAACATCAGTGCTGACTCCACTCTCCCTCAAAGTCCTTCGGATGAGACTTTAAACCGAGGCCTCGTGTGCAAACGCACGCAGAACATCTTGCGCACACGTTAAATCCTGTTCCGCTAATCGCAAGAGTAGGCCATCGTGTGCCGGTGGGAACAGATGACATTTACAAAACTTCATACACACGGGACCGGATGAAAGAAAAGCACATGATCGCTTATTCTGTTATCCTCGATATAAAAGAATAAATTTTAAAAAATAAAAATAAAATAAAATATCTCTCATAGCGGTAACGGTGAGCGTGATGAAGTTGTTAAAGGTAGCGATAGAAACGATGATGTAAGTGATGAGGAGGATGATATGTTGTAGAAACTGAAGATGATGATCGTGACGATGATAGTTATACCTATCCTTCTATCTCTCTAGTCATCTATCGATCTACGTACCTACTTACTTAACTACCTGCCTATCTATTTATCTATATATCTATCAATCTATTAATCTATCTATTTACTATCTATCTATCTATCTATCTATCTATCTATCTATCTATCTATCTATCTATCTATCTATCTATCTATCTATCTATCTGTCTGTCTGTCTGTCTGTCTGTCTATCTATCTATCTATCTATCTATCTATCTATCTATCTATCTACCTCTGTGTGTGTGTGTGTGTGTGTGTGTGTGTGTGTGTGTGTGTGTGTGTGGTGTGTGTGTGTGTGTGTGTGTGTGTGTGTGTGTGGTACGTTTTAAAAAAATTTTAATTTTATTTTTCAAGGGTAACAGAGTAAGTATTTGCATACTTTTTTTTTATCCGGCCCTTGCCCTGATTGGCGAATAGAGGGGGGGGGGGGGGGGAAGTGACAGAGATCCTACCCAAACAGGAGAAAAGCCAAAAGCAAAGAAAGCAACAAAAAGGAAAAACAACATCACCATCACCAAGAATAGAAGTTCAACCTATGATTGAAAAAAAGGAGATAGGTATACATTCAGCAAATGCATAATTCCCACTGGGGACATGAATACTTATTCAAGACAAAAGAGGTAGATATGTATTCAACAAACACAATCATAATCCCTAACCGACCAGAACATTCATGTCAGGAGATACACTGGTTATAATTAAATCAAATAGATTAAAATTGAGAAGTGACAGCAGAGAAGAGAGCAGCCCGAACAAAAAAAACATATTAAAACGTGACGAACCTTTCTTACTTTAAAACAATATTATGAACCCCCCATCCCCCCAAAACAAAAAACAAACGCCCCAGTTAAAAAAAAAAAACAACAACAACAAAAAACTAACATCAAACAAACATTTGATCAACAACATTTTGATGTTACCCCCAAAGATGACATTTTTCAAGTCGTGCTCAAGAGCATGAGTATAAAGTGTTCAAAAGGGCGTAACATGTCATAATCAAAAACTTTCCTATCTAATGTTAAGTTTAGGATATAATATATAAAAGTGGAAAATAGGTAGGGAGATGAGAGAGAGAGAGAGAGAG
>CM060341.1:36193026-36231200 GCA_030674155.1 Stramonita haemastoma | reverse complement strand
TTTAGTTTCTGACTATTATTATCATTTTGCAATAAAAACAGCCTGATATTGATAGGCTCCCTGTGGGCTGCTGACTACGGGGATGTGACATAGTGAATCTGGCTATGGTTGTAGCAGGGAGATTGAAATGAGTGGCGTGGGAACAGCGGGACAGGAACGTCACAGAAGATGAGGCAGCAAAAAAGAAAAACAAAAATTTGCAATGAAAAGGCTGTTCCATAGAACCCCCCCCAAAACAAACAAACAAACCAACAACAAAAAATCCCACAACAAAACAATCCCCCCCCACCACACACACACACACATACACACACACACACATACACACACACACACACACACACACACACACACACACACACACACACACACACACACACACACACACACACACACACACACACACACACATACCAGATTGGCGATAGGACATTTCTATAAAAAGTTATTACAAATTGAAAAGACAAGACTGCAGGAAGTGACAAAAAATGAGACATTGACAAGTTTCTGCATAGTAACAGATAGTTAGAATGAGAGCTTGGGTGTTAAAAATTTTTTTTAAAATAATGCGTTTTAAAGCAAAAGAAAACCAACTTATCAAGTCTTGTTACTTCAGTACAATGTAGAAGATTGGCTACAGTTATAATTAAAACCAATCAAAATCTTAAAATTGACAATATATATAACCCCCACCTGCCTAAAACCTTGTGTTGGGGGTTAACCCTGCGATAGACTGGCGTCCTATCCAGGGGGGGAGTCTATGACTCTCAGTCGCTTAACGCCACAGAAACCGGGATAAGCACTGGCCTGATGAGCCTTAGGCTCGGGACAGACCTTAACTTTAACTTTTTAACCTGCCTAAAATGGCTCCTAACAGAAAAGTGGGTCAGGTGCACAGCGACTCATTTGGTGGTGGAGGGTCAGCTATGTGCGTGGGTGTAGTAGTGTAGTGTAGTGACTCTGTCTGGTATGTGCAGGCTGTCATTGTGTGTGTAAGGGGGAGATAGGGCTGGGGGGTTAAAGATATGTTTTGTGTATTTTGGGATGAAAAAGAAAGAAAGAACAGAAGAAATGGGAGTTAAAAGGAGAAGAAGATAGGGGTAGGGTGTGGGGGTGTGTGTTTAGAAATATACTGTGTATATTGGGATTAAAAGAAAAAGAGAAGGGAGGGGGAGTGGTAAGGAGACACATTGCTGAGGATTGTAATAGGGGATTTGATTTTTTTTTAAATGTTTGTTCAGTACTGAATTTGTGTGTGTTTGATTTTAACGTCTGTTCACTTAAAGTGATTGTGTGTGTGTGTGTGTGTGTGTGTGTGTGTGTGTGTGTGTGTGTGTGTGTGTGTGTGTGTGTGTGAGTGTGTGTAGTGTGTGTAGTGTGTGTGTGTGTGTTTTGTGTGTGTGTTGTGTGTACTTTTAGCAAGCTAGCAAATACTAATTCTACGATGAGGCTAGATCTTTTTCCTCAGCCTATTTATATGATTTATTGCAAGAGGTTATGTATGTATATATCATGTGTGTGGATGTATGTATACAGATGCATACACACATGCACATGAAGTATGTGCACGTGGGCAGGCACACGTATGCCCACATGCACACACACACACACACACACACACACACAACACCACACCACACCACACCACACCACACCACACCACACACACCACACACCACACCACACCACACCACACAACACAACACAACACAACACAACACAACACAACACAACACAACACACACACACACACACACACACACACACTCTCTCTCTCTCTCTCTCTCTCTCTCTCTCTCTCTCTCTCTCTCTCTCTCTCTCTCTCTCTCTCTCTCTCTCTCTCTCTCTCTCTCTCTCTCTCTCTCTCTCAACATACACAAGGAGAATAATCATTCTGTGATTGCAACCTTTGATTGCTTATGATGATTTAGTGGTTTTGTGTATTTACATGCATTTCCATGTACCTAAATAGCCTAGAGTTTTTCTGGAATAAAGAATTTTGACTTGGACTTTGACTTGAAAACAGTAACACACTCAAAGACTCACAGGTACACATCAGTATGAGACATAGACAGAAAAACAAAATTTCCTGTAAACTTCATGAAGTTACAGTCTTTGTAGATTCCGTACATTTATTTCAGTGTGTGTGAGAAACTTTTCATCAGAGATAACAAGCAACAACACTAAATTTAGTGCGAGCCACAGACAGTGAGACTTTCAGCTGAGCCATCAAGGATCCCATCTGTCCTACTTCAGACATGAAAAGAGAAAAAAAGAAAAAGAAAAAAAAGAAGAAAGAAATCCTGTTCTGTTAATAGGTCAGGAGGGATTAAAAAAAAAAAAAGCAAGGTAACCCCCCTGACACCCCCCCCCCTTTTCCTTCTCCCCCAAAAAGCCAAAAGCGGTTGGATCAGCATGTAGCGAAAGGTCACTTGCAAAGATGGCCATACAAGTTCAAGATAAAGCTAATAATGTCTGTGTGTGTGTGTGTGTGTGTTTTGTTATCTCTGTGTGAACAGAGCGTTCCTGTCTGCGTGCTTGACATTCTGTAGTGTAGCAAACGGAGAAGAAGAGCACTTGACCCTGTCTGTGCATCTGTTCCTATATCTCTGTTACAGAAATTCACTAAAAAAAAAAAAAAAAATTATAAAAAAAAAATCACCCCCCCCCCCCAAAAAAAAAGTAATTGAATGAAATGTTGTGTGAATTAGATCAACTTAAGCACCACAAAGGTGAAAAGGGTGGATGGTGAGGGTAGTATGACTGTGGGAGGGTGGGGGGTGGGGAAAGACTTGCTGTGAATTGTTCTAGTTTGTTCTGTTTAAGATTGGTAGTGGTGGTTGGATAGGGGTTAGAGGGAGGGAGGGGGAGGTGTCACATCGTTTTGTGAGAAAGACAAGTCCTTGTTTCTTTTCCCTTTTACTAGGATTGGTGGTGGTGGGGGGGGGGGGGGGGGGGGGGGGGGGGGGGGGGGGGGGAGGGAAGATTGTAGGATGTCCTTGTCTGTTGTTTGTCTTTTTTTTTTTTTCTTCTTAAATTTTTCTCTCTTTTTTTTTTGTTTTTGTTTGCAATGCATACAAATAAGGGAAGGCTGTGTTGGAGCATTTTTTTAAGGGTGAGGGGGGGGGGGGGGGTGAGGGGGGGGGGAGACTGCAGCAAGAAGAAGAAGGGGGAGATGGAGGGTGTTGGCTGTTGTGGGAGGGGGGGGGGGGGGCGCGGAGAATGCAGCAATAAGAAGAAGAGTGAGATGGAGGGTGTGGGGTGTGTGTGAACGTGAATTTGTGTGTGTGTGTGTGAATGGTTTTCGCAGGCTGGAGAACTCTGTGTTGATGTGTGTTTTCTGACACCAGACTGTGGAATGGTAACTGCAGTCTGGCTGACAGAAGGAAAAAGGAGGAGGAGGAGAAATTGGGGGTGGGGGGGTGGGGGTGGGGGGAGGACGACAAGGACAGACAACTTATGTTGTGCTATGGAGCTGCCATGTTTGTCTAAGGTGTTGAAGGGGTCTGGGGTTTGAGTCAGTCACTAGTTTGGTAAAAAGAATAGGGGTGGGGTGTGTAATGTACTCTTGCTTTGGCTCCAGTGGTCAGCTATGTGTGTGTGTGTGTGTGTGTGTGTGTGTGTGTGTGTGTGTGTGTGTGTGTGTGTGTACACGTGTGTGTGTGTGTGTGTACACGTGTGTTGTGTTGTGTGTGTGTGTGTGTGTGTGTGTGTGTGTGTGTGTGTGTGTGTGTGTGTTGTGTGTGTGTACACGTGTGTGTGTGTGTGTGTGTGTGTGTGTGTGTGTGTGTGTGTGTGTGTGCACGCATGCGTGTGTGCGTGCGTGCGTTGTGTTTATTCAGAAAATAAAATTTGAACATTTTGGGAGTTTTGTTTTTGTTTTGTTTTTTCTCCCTGGCTAGAGCTCTGAGGTTCACCAATGGTAAGGTTTTGTGTATGCGACCAGTTTTGCCCTCCATGAAGTTAAAAAAAAGTTAAAGTCTGTCTCGAGCCTAAGGCTCATCAGGCCGGTGCTTATCCCGGTTTCTGTGGCGTTAAGCGACTGCGAGTCATAGACTCCCCCCTGGATAGGACGCCATGAAGGTAGCCGCATTCTGACTTTGGGGGTGTGCTCTTGGTATGTTTGTGTTTCTGTAACTCACCAAACACTGACAGGAATCATTTGATCTTTATTGTACATATTTGATCTTCTGCATGTGTGTATTCATGAAGAGAAAGAAGGCACTGGCAGGTCTGTGCTTGAAGTTGACCTGGGAGCATAAAAATCCCCACCCTTAATTCACCAGATGCTTCCGCCGAGATTGGAACCCACAACTTCATGGACCCATGGGATTGAAGTTGAACAGGCTTAACCACTCAGCTATAGCATCTGTTAAGTAAAATGATGATGTGGGTACAGTTCAGTGAAATTGTGTGTGTGTGTCGTGTGTTTCAGGAATGGGTGACGGCCACAGAAATCAAGATCGTGCTGACGCGGATGAACACGTTTGGTGACGAGGTGTTCGGGGACCCCAAGGTGCTCAAGTCGTATTTCTACGCCATCTCCGACTTGGCAGTGGGAGCCAGGTGAGTTTTGATGCACACAGGATTTTTTTTTATTTTAAAAATTTATTTCGTTCTTTTATATCGAGGATAATGGAATAAGCACTCGTGTGCTTTTTTACATCCAGTCCCCGTGTGTATGCAGTTTTGTAAATCGTGTCATCTGTTCCCACCGGCACACAATGGCCTACTCTTGCAAAAAGCAGAACAGGGTTTAACGTGTATGCAAGATGTTCTGTGTGCTTTCGCACACGGGACCTCGGTTTATAATCTCATCTGAAGGACTTTTTGGGAGAGTGGAGTCAGCACTGATGTTAACTCCAGAGAAAAAGTCCTCACGACCGGGAATCGAACCCGGGTTGTCAAGTTGACTTGGTTGCGGGCGCCAGGTGAGTTTGATGCACATAGGATGTTGGAGAGTGCATATAAATTCACCTCTTTGTGTCATCTGCCTTTTTTGTGTGTGTGTGTTGAATCTTGACCAGAGCTGCAAGGTTCACCTATGGTGAGATTTTTGTGTAAGTGACTGTTAGTTTTGTTTTCCCCACCATTTAGGTAAGGTAGCTGTATTCTGACTTCGGGGATGGTGTCTAAACTTGACACCAGTATGCATGTGTTTTTTAAAAATTTGTCATCTGATATATGTGACGCTCCGCCACGAAATGAGTCGCTTAGCACATTACCCAATTTTGCTCTAGGAGCCATTAAGGCAGGTAGGGGTCAAGTTGTCAATTTTGAGATTTTGATTAATTATTAAACTATATCCGTTTATCTACCTTATAATGAAATATCAAGGCATAATTTTTATCCCTTTTGCTTTTAAATGTGTTTTGAAAATACCCAAGCCCTCATTCTGACAACGTGTTACGAAAATAAACTTGTCCGTTTCTCATTTTGCCACTTCCTGTAGTCTATCATTTCAACTTGTAATAACTTTGCACAGAATTGTCCGATTTTCAATCTGTTTTTTGTATTTGATAGCCACTTTATTGTACATTAATAACATGTCAATAACTAAAAATTGACCTCATGTGCACTCCGTCTCATTATGTGGTGGAGCGTCACATATATATTGATGATAATGGAATAAGCACTCGTGTGCTTTTTATTATTTTTTTTTAATTTATTTTTTTTTACATCCAGTCCCGTTTGTATGCAGTTTTGTAAATTTTGTCATCTGTTCCCACCGGCACACATTGGCCTACTCTTATGAAAAGTGGAACAGGATTTAACATGTGTGTGTGTGTGTGTGTGTGTGTGTGTGTGTGTGTGTGTGTGTGTTTGCAGGTGCAAATGCAACGGGCACGGCAGTTCCTGCGAGCTGGTGCGTGACCAGAACCTGGAGGAGCAGCTGGTGTGCCAGTGCGAACACTTCACCACCGGCCCCAACTGTGGAGAGTGCCTTCCCTTCTACAATGACCGACCCTGGTCACGCGCCACTGAGCGCGATGCCAATGAGTGCCAGGGTGAGTCTTTGATGGGGGGGGGGGGGGGGGGGGGGGGGGGGGGGGGGGTACTTTTCGGGTTTTAAAAAAAATAATTTTTTTTTGGTCTTGCTTTCGTTACTGAAAAAGAAAAAGTACTCACAGTTTTTAATTTGTGTGGAAGTGCTGTGTGTGATTTAGATTTCGTACAAAGAATATTTGTGTAAAAGTTCTGAGTTCCTTGTCATAGCTGTCTAATTTTTGTTTTGCTATGTTCAGATATTTTTGTGTTAAACCCCCCCAAAAAATATCCTTGGTTAACAGAGTGTTTTACTGTTATGTGGCTGTGTTTTGTGTAAATTGTATTGGTAGAATTAAACATTTGTTTGTTCCTTGGCTAGAGCTCCAAGGTTCAGTGGTGGTGACAACAGAACAAACAGAGTGAAACAAACGAGCAAAACAGCAAAAAACATAACGTATGTCACACAAACCATGTCCTTGAGTTAAAATGTTGTGCACATGTATGCATATATAGAGTCTATATTTATGTGTATCTGTGTATCTGTGAATTTGTGTGTGTGTGTGTGTGTGTGTGTGTGTGTGTGTGTGTGTGTGTGTGTGTGTGTGTGTGTGTGTGTGTCTGTCTGTCTGTCTGTCTGTCTGTGTGTCTGTGTGTGTGTGTGTCTGTGTGTGTGTGTTTTGTGTGTGTGTGTGTGTGTGTGTGTGTGTATGTGTGTGTGCATGCGTGCGTGCGTGCGTGCGTGCGTGCGTGCGTGTGTGTGTGTGTTAGTGATATGTGATGGGAGTGGTCAGTATAACCTTGCAAGTGTTTTCCATGCATGCAAATCTGAAGGAAGGAACCAGAAGGTAAGCTTACTGATTCGTGAAGAGCTATCTGTCCAAGTTCTTTGATCTTACTGGTTTCAGCTTATTTTTTCTTTATGATTTATTTGCTTTGGAATAAGAGTGCTTACTGAGGGTTTTTTTTTCATTTGAGTTTTTTTAGTTGTTTTTTTTCTGTTCTTGTTGTCTTTGCTCAATACTATAAAAGTGCATGAATCATGGTATGAAGTATTTTTGTTGTTGTTATGTTTTTGCTTTGTGGATGGTATTTTTCCCTTTTTGTATGAGTTTGATTGATTTATTTTTCGTGGTTTTTTTTTCTTGTTTGTTTTTTTTATGTTGCTTTTTGTTTGTTGATTTATCGGACTTTGAATTGTGATTTATTGATATAAAAAAGAGAGTTTAAAAAGGATAAAACCATTTTGTAAAGAATAAAACCCAACATTTTTAACAGTCCTGAGCTGAAAACAGAACTTTATTGTTTAAATTTTTTTTATATAGAAAGAATGATTTTTTCAGCTTAAAGATGTCACTATGGTGACAACCAGTAAAATTTCACAGCACCCTAATTGTGGTTGTGGTGGAGTGAAAGACTGGAAGAATGTGTGAAAGCTAAGGTGCAGTGGACTGGTCAACTGAAGGTCATGAATGCGCCTATAGTTCAGTGGATGAAAACAGTCAACTTCCATCCCATGGGTTCATGATGGACACTATAGTTCCATGGATGAGAACAGTCAACTTCCATCCCATGGGTTCATGATGGACACTATAGTTCAGTGGATGAGAACAGTCAACTTCCATCCCATGGGTTCATGATGGACGCTATAGTTCAGTGGATGAGAACAGTCAACTTCCATCCCATGGGTTCATGATGGACGCTATAGTTCAGTGGATGAGAACAGTCAACTTCCATCCCATGGGTTCATGATGGACGCTATAGTTCAGTGGATGAGAACAGTCAACTTCCATCCCATGGGTTCATGATGGACGCTATAGTTCCATGGATGAGAACAGTCGACTTCCATCCCATGGGTTCATGATGGACGCTATAGTTCCATGGATGAGAACAGTCAGCTTTCATCCCATGGGTTCATGATGGACGCTATAGTTCAGTGGATGGGAACAGTCAGCTTTCATCCCATGGGTTCATGACATTGTGGGTTCAAATCTCAGCACTGGTGTCGGAGGAAGTAAGGGTGGGGAGTTTTAAGGGTGGGGATTTTTACCATCTCCCAGGTAAACTTGTAAGCATAGGCTTACCTGTGCCATAAGTGCCTCCGTGTTATGATGTATTATATGCAGTGCAGAAGATATGTCCTTTAAAGAAAGTGCAACAAAAAAAGTTGTCAAGTGTGCAAGATGGTGTGTGTGTGTGTGTGTGTGTGTGTGTGTGTGTGTGTGTGTGTGTGTGTGTGTGTGTGTGTGTGTGCATCTATGGAGAGGACTTTTTGAATGGAGGAGGGGAGTTTGGGGATAGATGTTGTGACTCTGACTTAACCTTTTCTGACTAGAAAAGAGGGAAGACAGGGGGGTGGGATGGGGTGAAAGGAATCTGTCCTCATGGGTTCCCACACACATCCTACATTCACACTGTAACACCATCACCATTCTCTCTCTGTTCACAGCCTGTGACTGTAACGGACTGTAACACCATCACCATTCTCTCTCTCTCTGTTCACAGCCTGTGACTGTAACGGACTGTAACACCATCACCATTATCTCTCTGCTCACAGCCTGTGACTGTAACGGACTGTAACACCATCACCATTCTCTCTCTGCTTACAGCCTGTGACTGTAACGGACTGTAACACCATCACCATTCTCTCTCTGTTCACAGCCTGTGACTGTAACGGACTGTAACACCATCACCATTCTCTCTCTGTCTACAGCCTGCGACTGTAACGGACTGTCGGAGCGCTGCTACTTCGACCGTCAGCTGTACGAGCAGACGGGGCACGGCGGCCATTGCGAGAGTTGCCGTGACAACACGGGCGGGCCTCACTGCGAGGTGTGTCTGCCCAACCACTACCGCCACATGCCTGAGAACCGCTGTGTGGCCTGTGGCTGCAACGAGATGGGTGTGTACTGTAATGTAAAGTTTTTTTTTTGTTTTTTTTTGTGCTAGTCAAATTTTTCATGTTCATATGTAACCTATTTAAATTGATTTGATTGTACAGCACGGTGTGCCCATGTTTTTTTGGAATTCGCGCTATATAAGCCTCCATTTTATTATTATTATTATTATTATTAGTGGTGTTTTGTCTTTTGTAGTGAAACCCTGAAAGTAGTGACCTTACGGTGATTTAATTTATGTCTGACAGGCTCGGAGACCTTGCAGTGTGACGACCAAGGTCAATGTCGCTGTAAACCAGGGGTCGGAGGTCAGCGGTGCGATCGCTGTCTGCCCAATTATTTTGACTTCAGACAACACCGGTTGTCAGTGAGTTTGCTCTGTGTGTGTGTGTGGTGTGTGTGTGTGTGTGTGTGTGTGTGTGTGTGTGTGATATGTGGTGTGGTGTGGGGTTGGGTTGTGTGTGTGGGGTTGGGATATGTGTGTTGTGATGTGGTGTGGTGGGGTTTGGTTTTGTGTGATGTGGTGTGGTGGGGTTTGGTGTGGTGTGGTGTGATGTGATATTTGGTGTAGTATGGTGTGATGTGGTGTGGTGTGATGTGGTTTGGTGTGATTTGGTGTGGTGTGGTGTGGTATGGTTTTGGTTGGGTTATGTGTGTGTGTGTGAGCGTGCATGAACACATCTCAAATCCCCTCCCTCCCACTTCCACCCACTCTCTCTTCTTTGAATTTCAGAAATTTTTTTTTTTTTTTAAAAGACATTTTTTTTTACTTTCGCAGTGGGAACTTTTGTCCAGTAAACGTCGTGCGTTTTCAAGCTAAGCGTGTATGGTGTTAGCACAGATGTTGCAGGTCAACACACGTGTTGTGTATGAATCAGAATCAGAAAACTTTATTGCCATTAAGTCAGAACGAGACTTATTTGACACCAAACGTAAACGTATTTAACATTCTTAAAAGATGTAGATTCTTAGATATGTAATGTATCTATGTTCTTGCTCTTCTGGAAAAAGAATCATGCACATATTTGATCATATCTAGCAGACAGTCCTGGTTGTTGAAAAACTTACTCAGATTCTTGTAGTTATTCATATTATTCATTTCCTTAATATTGACATTAGATAAAAATTTCTTTCTTAAATCATCATATAATGTACAAACATCAAGTAAGTGATACTCGTCTTCTATTTTGTTACACCGTTTGCATTTTCTTTCTTCTTTTGGTATATTCATATATCTCCCTTGCTCTATCATTAATGTGTATGTGTGTGCATGTTTCAGGCCGTGTGCGTGTGTGGGAGGCGGGCAGTTTGAACAACGAGCCTCGCTGCGACTCCCTGACTGGAGAGTGCCAGTGCAAACAGAACGTGGAGGGCCGGCGCTGTGACAGGTAGGGTGTGCTGGGAGGGAGTGTGTGTGGTGTGTGTGAGTGTGTGTGTGTGTGTGTGAGAATGTGTGTGTGTGTGTGTGTGTGTGTGTGTGTGTGTGTGTGTGTGTGTGTGTGTGTGTGTGTGTGTGTGTGTGGTGTGTGTATATAATAATAATAAATGGAATTTATATAGCGCTATATCTCCCTTGCTCTATCATTAATGTGTATGTGTGTGCATGTTTCAGGCCGTGTGCGTGTGTGTGTGTGTGTGTGTGTGTGTGTGTGTGTGTGTGTGTGTGTGTGTGTGTGTGTGTGTGTGTGTCCATGTGTGGCGAAAGTCAGCTCTGTTTACTCATTTACTCTCCACTTCATACGCTCATGCACAATTATTCATGCATGCATTCATTCATGTTATGTATGTATGCACACTCATATTTCATCCGTTATTTTAGTAAATGGTCGCAAAGATGCTTAAGTACAGTCACTTTCCAACTTAGACACACACACACACATGCACACACGCACGCACACACACATGCTCGCTTCCTCCCTCCCTCACACACACACACACCTCCCACCCCCCATCTACCCACCTACCCACCCTTCACATACAACACCCCCACCCCCATTCACCCTATCTCTTAACCTACCCACATCACATTCACCACACTTGCGCTCTCATCTTATAAAAAAAATATTATATTATTCTTTTATTTCTAAGATAATAGAATAAACACTCATACTTTTTATTATTATTATCATCATTTTTTTACATCCAATCCCCTTGTGTATGCAGTTTTTCTCTCATGACCGTGTCCCCTATCCCACCCACAGACCCAAGCCAGGCTACTTTGGGCTGAGCAAGGCCAACCCCTTTGGAGCCCTGGCCTGTTTCTGCTACGGCCATTCCTCCGTCTGCACCAGTGCTGCTGGCTTCTTCGGCCGGAACATCAGCACCTTCTTCGACTCAGGTGAGCAGGTAGCAGGGATAATGTCATGATGACAGTGATGAGGATGATGATGATGATGTAAAGGTAACATCAGCACCTTCTTCGACTCAGGTGAGCAGGTAGCAGGGATAATGTCATGATGACAGTGATGAGGATGATGATGATGATGTAAAGGTAACATCAGCACCTTCTTCGATTCAGGTGAGTGGGTAGCAGGGATGATGACATGATGACAGTGAGGGTGATGATGATGATGTAAAGGTAACATCAGCACCTTCTTCGATTCAGGTGAGCGGGTAGCAGGGATAATGTCATGATGACAGTGAGGGTGATGATGATGATGTAAAGGTAACATCAGCACCTTCTTCGATTCAGGTGAGCAGGTAGCAGGGATGATGACATGATGACAGTGAGGGTGATGATGATGATGATGTAAAGGTAACATCAGCACCTTCTTCGATTCAGGTGAGCGGGTAGCAAGTGATAATGTCATGATAACAGTGAGGGTGATGATGATGATGATGTAAATGTGTCCCATAACCTATCTTCGATTCAGGTGATTGTTCTTCGATTGTTTTTTAAACTGTCAATGTGAAGAATACTATTTTCTTTGTTATTAGTATTCATTACACACACACACAAGCGCGCACGCGCGCGTGCACACACACATACACATGCATACGCATGCGCGCACGCACACACACACACATACACATGCATACGCATGCGCCCGCACACACATACACACACACACACACACACACACACACACACACACACACACACACACACACACACACACACACACACACACACACTCCTGTTTAAGGGTTGTCTGGTATCGCTTTAAGTGGAAAGACGTTAAAATTAAAGACTTACTTACTAGGCGAGTGGGTAGCAGGGATAGTGTCATGATAACAGTGAGGATGATGATGTAAAGGTAAAGGTGTTCCCATAACCTTTGAGGTCGTTGGGGAGTGAGATGTCAGAGACTTCAGCTTCTCTAGGGGCCAGCATGTTGAGGGCGGTGCCCATCTCCTCTCCCTCGCTGCTTTACCTTCCCTGACCCCTAAAGAGGGCAGGTACTCTTTTACAGCAGGGTGAATTGGAGGACTGTACTGAAGCAAAGGCATACGCAAATGGTCATCCATTCGCTTGGTAACCATGCTTGATGCTGCTTAACCTTGGCTTTAGGAAAAGTGAGTGCTCTGACCACTTAGCTATCCTGTCCCTGTCAAAAGATATGTAAGCTAATTTTCTAGGTCTGTATTAGAAAATTGGGGAAAAAAATGTCTGAATTTGAATTTGTTTGCTGATTTTAGTCATTCGGATTTCTAGTAGCACAGACATTGGAGTTGACATTTTAGCACAGTGACCAGGAAAGGAAAGGTAAGAAATATGCAGGATTGTTGGAGCTTTGACTGGTGTGTGGAGTAGACTGGAACCGTTTGTCTCTTTGTCTCTCTCAGGAAAGGAGCGGTGGACAGCGATATCTCGCAGCGGGCAGGACATCGAGACGCAGTACAACGGGGTCACGGGAAAACTGGGGGTCAGTGCCCCCTCCATGGAGGTCATCTACTTCAATGCTCCAGGTGTGTGTGGGTGGGGGGGGTATGTGTGTGTGGGGTGTGGGTTGGTATGGGGGTGGGGTGGTGGTGGGGTGGTGGTGGTGTGTGTGTGTAGGTGAGTGGGTGGGGTGGGGTAGGGTGGGGCGGTGTGTGTGTGTGTGTGCGTGTGTGTGTGTGTTGTGTGTGTGTGTGTGTGTGTGCGTGTGTGTGTGTGTACAAACATACACATTCATACATACAGACATGTATACATACAGACATACACTCGTACATTCATACATACATTCATACATACATACATACATACATACATACATACATACATACATACATACATACATACATACATACATACATAAAACATACATACATACATAAAACATACATACATACATACATACATACATACATACATACATACATACATACATACAGACATGTGTTTTTAAGCTGTCAACTATTCATTTGTTTGTGCATTGATCAATTCATCCTGTGCTCATTTGATCACTTTCATTGATGTTTGTAACATAGGTTATGGCAGAAAATGGTTGGTTCAGTATTTTATTCAGTTATTGTACTGCAAGGACAATAGTTTTCATATTGTATGATTGATTCTTATACTGCGCTTACATTTTATTTTATGGATTATTGCATTTTGCATGAAGGAAGTAGTGTATTAATGTATTCAGAACATCATTCTGAACTTCAGTTCATTAGAGGCAAGATATTATCCTTTAGCCTGCCAGGTTTGCTGTTTTGGAACGGCAGAGAAACCATTCCCTTCATGTTGCCTCGAGTGCCGTTCCGGAATGTCTGTTACGCGTCCTGACTTTGCAAAAGTACTTTCTTTGTACATGTCATAAGTTTCTTAATTTTTTTCCCACAATGTTCATTCATTTTCCCTGAAGAAAAATATTTACTTTTACCTACATTAGTTCAGAATTTAAATCCCAAGAATTTTTTTTTTTTTAAACAGTCACTCATTTTGGAGGGAAAATACCTTGACAAATGGTTTTTTTTACATGAGCTGAAATCCTTGGCAGGCTACAGGTTATTATTAACACTCACTCACTCACTCACTCCGTCCCATGTCCCAAAGGACGTAGGGGGGACATGAGAGAAGACGCAACGAAGATCTTTTTCCACGCTTCACGATCCTGTGTGGCTGGTAGGAGGTGTTGCAGGGGTTGGGCGGTCCAGTCTTTGATGTCGTCAACCCGTGATTTCTTTTGGCGGCCTCTTCTTCTCTTAACATTCATTTCTCAAAAAAAAAAAAAGAAAAAAAAAAAGAAAAAAAAGATTGACACTCATTCCTCTCTCTAAACCCACACACACAGACCGCTACCTGGGCGACCAGCGCTTCAGCTACAACCAGTTCCTGACCTTCGAGCTGCGCATCGGCGAAGAGACGGCGCGGCCTTCGGTGGTGGACATCACGGTGGAGAGCGGGGGCCAGCGCCTGGCCACCCACATCTTCGCCCAGAGCAACGCGGTACCCGGGGTGGTGGCCCAGAACTACAGCTTCCGCCTGCACGAGGACCCCCAGTTCCAGTGGACCCCCCGCCTCAAGCCCCAGGAGTTCATCACCATCCTGGCCAACGTCACCGCCTTCAAGATCCGAGGCACCTACAACCCTGACGGTGAGGGGTGTGGGAGGGGAGGTGTGGGGGTGGGGGTGGGTGGGGGGGGAGGGAAGGTGGGAGGGGAGGGGGTTGGGGGGGGGTGGGTTGGGGGGAGGAGGGGGGGGTTGGGGGGTGGGAGGGGGGGAAGGGGGTGGGGTGGTGGTGGGGGGGGGGAGGGGTTGGGGTAGAGGGGGGGGTTGGGGGTGGTGGTGGGGGGGTTGGGGTTGGGGGGAGGGGGGGTTTGGGTTGGGTTGGGGGTTGGGTGTGGTTGGGGTGGGGGTGGGTTGGGGGGTGGGGGGGGAGGTGTGGGGAAGGGAGAGGGAGAGGGGTTGGGTTTGTGTGTGTGTGTGTTTATTTATTATTATTTTTTTTTTAATCTATTTCATTTTTTTATATTGAGGATAATGGAATAAGCACTTATGTGCTTTTTTTCATCCACTCCGCGTGTGTATGCAGTAGTGTGAATATAGTCATCTGTTCCCACCGGCACACAATGGCCTACTCTTACGAAAAGCGGAACAGGATTTAATGTGTGCGCAAGATTTTGTGCATGTGTTCGCACACGGGGCCTCAGTTTATACTCTCATCTGAAAGACTTTTGGGGAGAATGGAGTCAGCACTGATGTTAACTCCAGGGGAAAAATCCCCTCGACCGGGAATCAAACTCGTGTTGTCAAATTGCGAGCGCAATGTTCTGACCACTAGGCTATCCCGTCCCCATACAACCCTGATGGTAATAAGATGGGGGAGAGGTTTTGGAGAAACTGTGTCAGGATTTTTGTGTGTGTGTGTGGCACCTACAACCCCTACAAAGGTGAGAGGGGGATGGGAAGGGAAGGGAGTAGAGAGGGGTTTTGGAGAAATTGTGCGACCATTTTTTTTGTTTTTTTTTGTTTTTTACAGTATAGTGCTGTGATGAAAAGAAGTTTTAGAGAAATCGACCAGGGACTACAATCCGGATGGTGAGATGGGAAGGGAGTAGAGAGGGGTTTTGGAAAAATTGTGCGACTTTTTTAAATAATTTTTTTTACTACAGCATAGTGCTGTGATACAGAGAGATTTCAGAGAACCCAGAACCTCAGGGTTTACTTGTGAGGCAGGCAGGCATACAAACATCTTAAACCAACCAGCCACCCTCCTTCCTGACACTCTTTCAATTCTTCTCTCAATCCCCTGTACAGGTGTGGGCTTCATTGACAACGTTCACCTGGGCACGGCACGGCAGGGGTTCAATGGGGGGGATGAGGCGCGCTGGGTGGAGCAGTGCTCGTGTCCCGAGGGCTACATCGGCCAGTTCTGCGAATCTTGCGCCCCTGGGTATCGCCGTGATGTCGTGAACGGGGGGCCTTTCGCCCGCTGCGTTCCCTGCGAATGTAACAGCCATTCCGACATCTGCGACGTCAACACTGGTGAGAGATTTTAAAAAAAAAATTTTTTTTTTATGTCTGATGTGAGTGAAAATGTTATAGACTGTCACTAAGATCATGATGATTTTAAGGAATCTGGTTTTAGTTTGATCTCATTTTATGTGTGTTTGATGTGGTTTTATTCACACAAAGCGGTGACCATCCTTGGTTAACCCTTATGCTTGGCCAGGGTGTCGATACAAGGAAAGACAGTAGAGTTGGTTTTATACCCTGTTTTAATCTGTGGCACAGTTTTATTCTGTGATTAACATTTTTTTTAAGGTGACAGCCCTGATATGGTGTCTGTGGTCAGTAGGGCTATAAAGAACATGAATGGATTTGATTTGATTTTTGTTGTTTGTTTGTTTGGGGTTTTTTTGTTGTTCCTTAGCTAGAGCTGTGAGGTTCATCAATAGTGAGATTTTTGTGTACAGGACTGTTTTTTTCTCCTGCCATTTAGGTAGATGTATTCCAACTTTGGGGATGTCATGACACCTGGTGTTGATGCATTTCATTGTCCATTTCTTACGGCACGAAATGGTCTGCTTTTCCAAAAGGTAGAATGAGTTTTTTAACATGTGTGCAAGATGTTCTGCGTGCATTCACACACATGGGGTCTCGGTATATAGTCTCATCCAAAAGACTTAAATATTCCTTTTGATTTTTCCATCAAACTGGGAAGAAAGGGAATCAAACCCAGAACCTCACAGTTTTCTTGTTATTCAGGTGAAAGTCTTAACTGTCCTGTGATCTTTCTTGTGCCAAACTTGACTTTCTTGTGGCAACCTGTCTTTCTTGTTCCTGTTTCTTTTGGAAAAGTTGTCTGTCTTTCTTGTGCCGACTGTCTTTGTGCCAACACTATCTTTCTTGTGCCAACATTATCTCTCTTGTGCCAACATTGTCTTTCTTGTGCCAACCTTGTCTTTCTTGTGCTGTCTTTGTGCCAACATTATCTTTCTTGTGCCAACATAATCTTTCTTGTGCCAACATTATATTTCTTGTGCCAACATTTCTTGTGCTAATGTTGTCTTCTGTCTTTCTTGTGCCAACCTTGTCTTTCTTGTGCCAACCTGGTCTTTCTTGTGCCGACCATGTCTTTTTTGGGCCAACCTTGACTTTCTGTCTTCTTGTGCCAACCTGTCTTTCTTGTTCCCGTTTCTTTTGCCAAAGTTGTCTGTCTGTCTTGTGCCAACAATGTCTTTCTTGTGCCAACAATGTCTTTCTTGTGCCAATCTTGTCTTTCTTCTGCCACATTCTCTTTCTTGTGCCAACCTGTCTTTCTTGTTCCTGTTTCTTTTGCCAAAGTTGTCTGTCTTTCTTGAGCCAACTGTCTTTTTGCCAACTTTGTCTTTCTTTTCCCAACATTATCTTTCATGTGCCCAACATTATCACACTTGGCGACGGTCCCACAACCAGGTCGCTGCATCTGCGAGCACAACACGGAGGGCAACAACTGCGAGCGGTGTGCGCGGGGTTTCTATGGCGACCCCACCCAGGGCACCCCGGGTGACTGCCAGCCCTGCCCCTGCCCCAATGGCGGGCCCTGTGTGCAGCTGCCCAACAGCGATGTCGTCTGCACCGAGTGTGAAGACGGCTTTGGAGGTAGGAGCAGTAGTCCTTTTTTTTCTTGTGAGAGGGGGTGGGAGGGGGGCGAGAAAGGGGGGGTTGGAGGGGGAAAGGGGTTGGGGGGGGGGGGGGGGAAAGGGGTGGGGGTGGGGGGGGTGAAAGGGGGTTGGGGGTGAAGGAGGGTGGGGGAGAAGGGGGGAAAAATTCTCTTCTGATGTCTTAAGTGTCTTGAAGGGCTGGCTGTTGTGATGAAGGTAGTGGATTTTTTGTTTGTTGTTTGTTGTTGTTTTTATTGCTGAAATCAGTGGTCTGGGAGGGCTACAGGAGATGGTAGAACTCGAACTCAGCACAGAGAGACAGAGACAGACAGACAGATAGACAGAGACATAGAGACAGATTTATTTATTTATTCTTTTATATCGAGGATAACGGAATAAGCAATCATATGCTTTTTTTCATCCGGTCCCCGTGTGTATGCAGTTTTGTAAATCATGTCATCTGTTCCCACTGGCACACGATGGCCTACTCTTACGAAAAGCGGAACAGGATTTAACGTGTGCGCAAGATGTTCTGCGTGCGTTCGCACACGGGACCTCGGTTTAAAGTCTCATCCGAAGGACTTTTGGGGAGAGTGGAGTCAGCACTGATGTTAACTTCAGGAAGAAAATTTCCTCGACATAGAGACAGAGAGAGAGAGAGACCCACCCACCCAAGCAGCTAGCTCCCACTGACTACAGCGGTGATGGAGACAGTTAGGTTGAGTTGTGTAAAATTATGAGTCATTTATTTCTTACGTTTGTGTCTATGAAAGTGAAAGAAAAGGTTTAAAATTTTTTTTTAATGGTTATTTCTTTTCTGATATTCATAAGTCATGTCAGTTCTAGCATGGTGCAGATTTTTTTTTTTTTATTGGGTTTTTAGTCATAAATATTCAGCCTTGAAACACCAGACGCTGCCAAGATTCAAACCATGACTTCATGTACCCATGGGATTGAAATCCCAACACTGGGCTATAGCGTCCCGTCTGATTATGATAACGATTCCTCATATTCTAGATGATAAAATGAGGGTGGTGACGTACATTCTCTTCTGTGGCCAGGCAACCTGTGCGACATGTGTCTGGACGGTTACTGGGGCGACCCGGCCGGTAACCATGGCAGCCCCCGACCTTGCAAGCCCTGCTCCTGCAACGGCAACATCGACCCCAACGCTGTGGGCAACTGCGACCCGTGAGTGTGTGTGTGTGTGTGTGTGTGTGTGAGTGTTTGTGGTGCGTGTCTGTGTGTGTGTGTGTGTGTGTGTGGTGTGTGGTGTGGTGTTTGAGTGTGTGTGTGTGTGTGTGTGTGTGTCTGAGTGTGTGTGTGTTTGATGTGTGTGTGTGTGTGTGTGTGTTGTATGTGTGTGTGTGTGGTTGTTGTGTGTGTGTGTGTGTGTGTGTGTGTGTGTGTGTGTGTGTGTGTGTTGTGTGTTGTGTGTGTTTGAGTGTGTGTGTGTGTGTGTGTGTGTTGTGTGTGAGTGTGTGTGTGTGTGTGTGTGTGTGTGTGTGTGTGTGTGTGTGCGCATGTGTGTGTGTGTGTTTGTGTTTGTGTTTATTTATTTATTTATTCTTTTATATCGTGGATAATAGAATAAGCACTCATGTGCTGTTTTTCATCCAGTCTCGGTGTGTATGCAGTTGTGTAAATATTGTCATCTGTTCCCACCGGCACACAATGGCCTACTCTTACAAAAAGCGGAACAGGATTTAATGTGTGCACAAGATGTTCTGCGTGCGTGCGCACATGGGGCCTCGGTTTTCAGTCTCATCCGAAAGACTTTTTGGGAGACTGGAGTCAGCACTGATGTTAACTCCAGGAGAAAAATCCCCTCGATCGGGAATCGAACTTGGGTCGTCAAATTGCCAGTGCACTGTTCTGACCATTAGGCTATCCCATCCCATGTGTGTGTGTGCAGAATTACTGGCGAGTGTCTGAAGTGCATCTACAACACTGCCGGCTTCTACTGTGAGAGATGTCTGCCCAGTTTCTATGGCGACGCCCTGGCTGACCCCAAGGGACAGTGTCAAGGTCAGTGTGTGTTGTGTGCTATCGGGGTTCAGTTAGGTTTTTCTTGTTTTTGAAGTTCAGGCTGACACACACATGCATGCACACATATACGGGCATGGATACACTCACACAGGCACATACACACGCACACACACTCACACTCATACTCTCACACACATATGCATGCATGCATGTGTACACACACAGACACACAACACACACACACACACACACACACACACACACACACACACACACACACACACACACACACACACACACACACACACACACACACACACATTTACACCATCTTTCCGATAAAGTATATTTCCAAAAATCACTGTCACTCATTTTAGACTTTAAGTGTGTGTTGTTGTTTGACAATTGTAGTAATCTTCCTCCTCCTCCTCCTTCTCAGCATCATCATCATCACTGCGACTTGCAGCCAGCACTATGCTCAGTCTTTGTCAGTTTTTGTTTGTTTTGTTTTTTAAAAAAATTCACAGCTGTCAGTTTCCCCCACTTTCAGCTCAATTCAACGGCTAATTATTTCATCCCAGCTGGTACCAATCATAGCAGGAACTGACCACGCTTGGACTCCGAGGTAAAAGGAAGGACTGCGCTAAATTTAGCACTCTGGACTATAGAGCGATGTTGGATTTGTGCGCTGTGTTTTAGTCTATTCATATTTTGGTGTGTGTGGTTGTTGTTATTCACAGCCTATAACTGTTACCCCACGGGGTTGGATTTGTGCGCTGTGTTTTATTTTATTCATGTGTTGGTGTGTGTGGTTGTTGTTGTTGTTCACAGCGTGTAACTGTTACCCCACAATGTTTTATTTTATTCATGTGTTGGTGTGTGTGGTTGTTGTTGTTGTTCACAGCGTGTAACTGTTACCCCACGATGTTTTATTTTATTCATGTGTTGGTGTGTGTGGTTGTTGTTGTTGTTCACAGCGTGTAACTGTTACCCCACGATGTTTTATTTTATTCATGTGTTGGTGTGTGTGGTTGTTGTTGTTGTTCACAGCATGTAACTGTTACCCCACGATGTTTTATTTTATTCATGTGTTGGTGTGTGTGGTTGTTGTTGTGTTTCACAGCCTGTAACTGTGTTTTTATTATATTCATGTGTTGGTGTGTGTGTGGTTGTTGTTATTCACAGCCTGTAACTGTGTTTAATTTTATTCATGCGTTGTGTGTGTGTGGTGGTTGTTGTTCACAGCCTGTAACTGTGTTTAATTTTATTCATGCGTTGGTGTGTGTGGTGGTTGTTGTTCACAGCGTGTAACTGTGTTTAATTTTATTCATGCGTTGGGTGTGTGTGGTGGTTGTTGTTCACAGCGTGTAACTGTGTTTAATTTTATTCATGCGTTGGTGTGTGTGGTGGTTGTTGTTCACAGCGTGTAACTGTGTTTTATTTTATTCATGTGTTGGTGTGTGTGGTTTGTTGTTGTTATTCACAGCGTGTAACTGTTACCCCACGATGTTTTATTTTATTCATGCGTTGGTGTGTGTGGTTGTTGTTGTTGTTCACAGCGTGTAACTGTTACCCCACGGGCACCATCATCCAGCCCGGGGTGTTGGGGTGTGACCCTGACAGCGGCAAGTGTGCCTGTCTGCCCAACGTGGGGGGTCGCCAGTGCAACCGCTGTGAGCACGGCTACTGGAACCTGGACAGTGGCAATGGTGAGAGTAGCTGCAGTGATGTTTGTTGTTCTTGTTGTCATTTGTGACGCTCCGTCTTGGATGAGACGATAAACCGAGGTCCCGTGTGTTACATATCACAATTTAGCGCGCGTAAAAGAACCCACGGCAACAAGAGGGTTGTCCCTGGCAAAATCCTGTAGAAAAAAGCCACTCTGATAAGGAAACAAATACAGTTGCATGCAGGAGCAGGAAAAAGAAACAAAAAATGGGTAGGCGCTGCACTTGTGGTGATGCGCTCTCCCTGGGGAGAGCAGCCCGAATTTCATGCAGAGAAATCTGCTGTAACATAAAGTGGTACAAAATACAAAATAATGAGTCAGCATTGCACCAGAGGTCAGTTTTTAGTTATTGACATTAATGTGCAGTAAAAGGGCTATTCAATAAAAAAAAAGAAAAGATCAAAGACTGGACAATTCTATGAAGTTGTTACACATTGAAGTGAGTTATCGACAGGTTAACAATCTTCAATAAAAAGGCTATTCAAAACCAAAAAAACATTGAAGATCAGACAGTTCAATGAAAAGTTACTACAAATTGAAATGATACAACTGTAGGATGTGATGAAATGAGAAATTGACTTGTTAAGTATTGTAACAGATGGTCAGAATGAGGGCTTGGGTATTTTCAAAACATGTTTTAAAAGCATAAGGAAGAAAAATTACACCTGATGTTTCATTACAAGGTAGAAGAATGGCAAGTTTTATAATCCATCAAAATCTCAAAATTGGAATGCTGACACCACCTGCCTAAAATGGCTCCTTGTCCTCGTGTGTATGAGTTTTTTTGGTCAATTTTGTCATCGGTTCCCACCAGCACACAACGGCCTATTCTTCTGAAGAGTAGAACAGGATTAAACATGTGTGCAAGATGTTCTGTGTGCGTTTTCACATGGAACATCAGTTTACAATCTCATCCAAAGGACTTTAGCGGGGAGTAGAGTCGGCACTGATATTAACTCCAGGGGGGAAAATATCCCCTTGAACGGGATTCGAAACCAGGTCAGCAGATCATGAGTGCAGTGCGCAAGGCTGTTAGTTAAAGTCTGTCCCGAGCCTAAGGCTCATCAGGCCGGTGCTTATCCCGGTTTCTGTGGCGTTAAGCGACCGAGAGTCATAGACTCCTCCCTGGATAGGACGCCAGTCTATCGCAGGGTTAACCCCCAACACAAGGTTGGTACCCCTTTTACACCTGGGTGGGGTAAGAAAATAGCCATAAAGTGCCTTTTCCAAGGGCACAACGCCATAGCTGAAAGCTGGGATCGAACCCGCAACCTTTAGATTACGAGTCCAACGCCCTAATCACTAGACTACAGCTGCGGCTAAGCGCAAGGCTGTAGTCACCAGGCTATTCTGTCAACTGAACACGTGTGTGTGTGTGTTGTCCAGGGTGCGAAGCGTGTGACTGTCACCGCACGGGATCCACCAACTACACGTGTATGGAGAGGGGAGGTCAGTGTCAGTGTAAGCCGGGGGTCACAGGGCGACGCTGCGACACCTGTCAACCTTTCTACTTTGGCTTCTCCGAGACTGGATGTCAGGGTGAGTGTGAAGTGGGGTGGGTGTGGGTTGGTGTGTGTGTGTGTGTGTGTGTGTGTGTGTGGTGTGTGTGTGTGTGTGTGTGTGTGGTGTGTGGTGTGGTGTGGATGGGTGTGTGTGTATGTGTGTGTGGTGTGTGTGTGTGTGTGTGTGTGTGTGTGTGTGTGTGTGTGTGTGTGGTGTGGTGTGGATGGGTGTAGTGTGTGTGTGTGTGTGTGTGTGTGTGTGTGTGTGTGTGTGTGTGGTGTGTGGTGGTGTGGATGGGTGTAGTGTGTGTGTGTGTGTGTGTGTGTGTGGTGTGGATGGGTGTAGTGTGTGTGTGTGGATGGGTGTAGTGTGTGTGTGTGGTGTGGATGGGTGTAGTGTGTGTGTGGTGATGGTGTGTGTGTGTGTGGATGGGTTGTAGTGTGTGTGTGTGTGAGATGGGTGTAGGTGTTGTGTGGATGGTTGTGTGGTGTGGATGGGTGTTGTGGTGTGTGTGTGTGATGGGTGTAGTGTGTGTGGTGTGGATGGGTGTAGTGTGTGTGTGTGGTGTGGATGGGTGTAGTGTGTGTGTGTGGATGGGTGTAGTGTGTGTGTGTGGTGTGGATGGGTGTAGTGTGTTGTGTGGTGTGGATGGGTGTATGTTTGGTGTGGTGTGTGTGTGTGGATGGGTGTGTGGTGTGTGTGTGTGGATGGGTGTAGGTGTGGTGATGGGTGTAGTGTGTGTTGGTGTGGATGGGTGTAGTGTGTGTGTGTGGTGTGGATGGGTGTAGTGTGTGTGTGTGGATGGGTGTAGTGTGTGTGGTGTGGATGGTGTAGTGTGTGTGTGTGGTGTGGATGGGTGTAGTGTGTGTGTGTGGTGTGGATGGGTGTAGTGTGGTGTGTGGTGTGGATGGTGTAGTGTGTGTGTGTGGTGTGATGGGTGTAGTGTGTGGTGTGTGTGTGGTGTGGTGTGTGTGTGTGTGTGGATGGGTGTGTGTGTGTGGTGTGATGGTGAGTTGTTGTGTGTGTGTGTGTGTGGGGTTGTGTGTGGTGTGTGTGTGTGTGTGTGTGTGTGTGTAGTAAATTTGGTATTGTGTGTGTAGGTGTATGTGTGAAGTGTGTGTGTGTGTGTGGTTGTGTGTGTGTTTGTATGTGTGTATTGGTATGTGCACATGCTTAGTGTGGTAGTGTGGCTTTGTTTGTGTGAAGCATTTATAAATTACACCAGTTAGTTTCATGGCTAGGTAATGCACAGTATATAAAAAAAAAAAGAATGACAAAAACAATATCATGTACTCTGCCCTGTTTCTCCTGATTTATGAGTTGTTTTCAAATCAGCTAATCACCCCCCTCTCCCCCATCACCCATTCCCCCACCCCCCTAAATCCCCCATCCCACCCCTCCAATAGTACAATGTTCCTCGTTTTTATGCTGTGGTGTCATGTTTCATATTACAGCCTGTAACAGTGATTGATGTTTGATGTTACAGCCTGTAACTGTGTCTGTGTTTCCCGTTACACCCTGTAACTGTGTCTGTGTTTCATATTACAGCCTGTAACTGTGACCCCCTGGGGTCGCTGGACCTGCAGTGTGACCAGTACGGTTACTGCCCCTGTCGCCCCAATGTGGATGGCCGTCGCTGCGACAGATGCCAGGAGAACAAGTACAACATGTCTGCCGGCTGTCTGGGTCAGTTGGGGGGAGGGGAGGGGAGGGAGTGGTGGTGGTGGTGGTGGTGGGGTGGGGGTGGGAGTGGTGGGGGAAGAGGTGGGATAAATGCTGCTGCAGGGGTGAATGTTTTGGTTGAGGTTGTGTTTGGGAAGGGGAGTTAGGTAGAGGGTCATGTAGGGAAGAAATGTGTGGGGTTTTGTGTGTGTGTGTGTGTGTGTGTGTGTGTGTGTGTGTGTGTGTGTGTGTGTGTGTGTGTGTGTGTGTAATATATTTCTGATCTGAAATGTTCATATGATGCTGTAATGTGAGTAAGGAAGGATATTTTGTGTGCCTAAATCTCCCTGAATGAAAGCTCTAAGCACATACAAAAAATGATTCACACACAATTATAAGCGCTTTGATTTGTTTGCTTTACAAGATTCAGCGCTATATAAATTCCATGTATTATTATACTTACTATTATTATACTAATCGCTGAACAAAAATGCTGTGTCAGTTATAAATATTCCTAGACAGTTACCTTGGAACAGAGCCGGGGTTGATGTGTCGTGTTTTTCAAACATGTACATATTCCAGAAGTTGGAATGCGGCTACCTAAATGGTGGAGAGAAAGGAAAAAACCCCAAGAAGGTTAGCATACGCATAAAATCTCAACATGGGTGAACCTCAGACTCTAGCTGAGTAACAGAAGCAGAAAAAATGTGAACATTTTCTTCTCTCTCTTTTTTTTTTTTTATTCTTTGAGTCTTCTCCTCTTCCTTTATTTGTTTCACAGTCTTCTCCCCTTTTTTTTAGGTTCAGGGAGTCTTCTCTCCCCCCCCCCCCCCCCCCTCCTTTTTTAAAATTTTCTTTTTGTTGTTCATTCACTGGAGCGTTCTTTCTCTCTCTCTCTCTCTCTCTCTCTTCTCTCTCTCTCTCTCTCTCTCTCTCTCTCTCTCTCTCTCTCGATTGGTCTTGCTTATTCGTTTGATTCATTAACTTGCTTATTCGTTTGATTCATTAACTTGTGTTATTTTTCAATGATTTCCTTATTATCAGTAATTGGACGACAATATGACTGATTGATTTCTTTGCTATCTTACATTCATTTGTCTATTAATTCATTGATTTATTCATATTTGTTTCATTTTTTTGCCCATGAGGGCCTTTTATTCTTTTATATGAGGATAATGGAATAAGCACTCGTGTGCATTTTTTCATCCAGTCCCCGTGTGTATGCAGTGATGTAAATGTCATCTGTTCCCACCGGCACACGATGGCCTACTCTTATGAAAAGCGGAACAGGATTTAACGTGTGCGCAAGATGTTCTGCGTGTGTTCGTACACAGGGCCTCGGTTTAAAGTCTCATGTGAAGAACTTTTGGGGAGAGTGGAGTCAGCACTGATGTGAACTCCAGGAGAAAAATCTACTCTCCCGGATTCGAACCCGGGTTGTCAGATTGCCAGCGCAATGTTCTGACCACTAGGCTATCCGTCCCCCACGTGTAAAGAAGCCCCCTGGCTTCTCTAATATCCCTCATTAAAATTTCGAGTTTCAAGTTTCAAGTCTCTGTGTGTGTGTGTGTGTGTGTGTGTGTGTGTGTGTGTGTGTGTGTTTGCCAGACTGCCCGCAGTGCTACAACCTGGTGCAGGAGCAGGTGACGGTTCACCGCGGCAAGCTGCGGGAGCTGACGGCGCTGATCAACAACATCGGCAACAACCCCTCCCTCTTCAACGACTCCAAGTTCCTCTCCGTGCTGGGCCAGGTCAACTCCTCCATCAACGTCCTCCTCAACGACGCGCGCAGCGCCTCCAGTCAGTTACAACAACACACACACACACAGGGGGAGTGTGGGGTGGGTGGGTGGTGGGGAAGGGGTGGGGGGGTTGGTTGTGGGGGGGGTGGGGGGTTGGTGGTGGGGTGTTGGGTGTGGTGGGGGGGGGGGGTTGGTGGGGAGTTGGTTTGGGGGGGGGGGGGTTGGTTGGTGGGGGTGGTGGTGGTTGGGGGGTGGTTGGGGGGGGAGGGGAGGGTTGGGTGGTGGTAGGGGTGGGGGGGCTTAGGTGTGGTGGGGGGGGGTTGGGTGTGGTGGTGGGTGGATGGGTGGTAGTGATGGTTGGTGGTGGGTGGTGGTGGTGGTGGTGTGGTTGGTGGTGATGGTTGTGGTGGATGGGTGGTGGTATTGGTTGGGTTTTTTTTCTCCAATTTTCTTGTTATCAGCTTGCTTTTACTAGTTTGTATCATTATAGAAGGCTGGATGTAAAAAAAGCAATTGTCATGCTTACTCCTTCACCTTCTGAAAATAAAATTCAATCAATCAATCTCTCTGTGTATAACAGCATCACAATGTAATGATTTTTTTTTCTCTCTCTCACTCTGTATACCAGCATCACAGTATAATGTTTTCCCTCTCTCTCTATACCAGCGGGGGATGGCACGATAGGTCAGCAGCTGCAGGAGCTGAAGGACGCGCTAAGAGAAGTGCTGGAGAAGTGTGCCCAGATCACTCGCAGCATCGCAGCCGCCGCTGTACAGTCCAAAAACAGCGTACGCGATATCGAGGTGGGTTGGGTGAGAACAGTTGGGAGTTGAGGGAGAGAGAAGGGATGGTGGGGGAAGGTTAAGGGGAGGGGGTTGGAGGGAGGGAGGGGTAGAGAGAGAGAGAGAGAGACAGAAAGACACGCATGTGCATGCACACACGTACCACGCACGCATGCACCCACACACACACACACACACAACAAACAACACAACACAACACAACACAACAACACAACACAACACAACACAACACAACACAACACAACACAACACACACTCACACACTCACACTCACACACACACACACACACACTCTCACTCACACACACTCACTCACTCACTCACTCACTCACTCACTCACTCACTCACTCACTCACTCTCAAACCCAGGTTGCTGAAGCGGCCATCCGGCGAGCAGAGATGTCCCTGAGAGAGGCAGACGACTACATAAGCAGGAAGGCAGAAAGGCTCTGGCACAGGCACTGGAGGCTCTGCAGCAGTTTGGGAAACAGTCACAGCAGATGACGGAGATAGCCCAGAGAGCCACTGATGAGTCCATGAAGTGAGTGTGCGAGAGTGTGGTGTTGAGTTGATGGGTTTGAGTGTGGTGTTGAGTTGATGGGTTTGAGTGTGGTGTTGAGTTGATGGTTTGAGTGTGGTGTTGAGTTGATGGGTTTGAGTGTGGTGTTGAGTTGATGGTTTGAGTGTGGTGTTGAGTTGATGGTTTGAGTGTCATGTTGAGTTGATGGTTTGAGTGTGGTGTTGTGTGTCATGTTGAGTTGATGGTTTGAGTGTTGTGTTGAGTTGATGGTTTGAGTGTGGTGTTGATGGTTTGAGTGTTGTGTTGAGTTGATGGTTTGAGTGTGGTGTTGATGGTTTGAGTGTGGTGTTGAGTTGATGGTTTGAGTGTGGTGTTGATGGTTTGAGTGTGGTGTTGAGTTGATGGTTTGAGTGTGGTGTTGAGTTGATGGTTTGAGTGTTGTGTTGATGGTTTGAGTGTGGTGTTGAGTTGATGGTTTGAGTGTGGTGTTGAGTTGATGGTTTGAGTGTGGTGTTGAGTTGATGGTTTTGAGTGTGGTGTTGAGTTGATGGTTTGAGTGTGGTGTGTGATGGTTTGAGTGTGGTGTTGAGTTGATGGTTTGAGTGTGGTGTTGATGGTTTGAGTGTGGTGTTGAGTTGATGGTTTGAGTGTGGTGTGTTGATGGTTTGAGTGTGGTGTTGATGGTAGTTTGAGTGTGGTGTTGATGGTTTGAGTGTGGTGTTGAGTTGATGGTTTGAGTGTGGTGTTGATGGTTTGAGTGTGGTGTTGAGTTGATGGTTTGAGTGTGGTGTTGATGGTTTGAGTGTGGTGTTGAGTTGGCGGGTTTGAGTGTTGTGTTGAGTTGATGGTTTGAGTGTTGAGTTGATGGTTTGAGTGTGGTGTTGATGGTTTGAGTGTCGTGTTGATGGTTTGAGTGTCGTGTTGAGTTGATGGTTTGAGTGTCATGTTGAGTTGATGGTTTGAGTGTTGTTTTGAGTTGATGGGTTTGAGTGTGGTGTTGAGTTGTGGTGTTGAGTTGATGGGTTTCAGTGTGGTGTTGAGTTGATGGTTTGAGTGTGGTGTTAAGTTGATAGGTTTGAGTGTGGTGTTGAGTTGATGGTTTTGAGTGTCGTGTTGAGTTGATAGGTTTGAGTGTGGTATTGAATTGATGTTCGAGTGTTGAATTGCATTGATAGTTATTTTCAGTGTTTAAACTTGTGGTTAAGGAAATGGATTGATGGTGAAATAGAGTTCATTTCCAGTGTTGATTCTCCCCCCACTCCTGTCACTTTCCCCTCACTCTCAACTGCTATTCATTCCATCCCATCCCAGCCCAGCTGGTGCTTATTATAGCAGGAACTGACCACACTTGGATATAGTGAAAGGAAAGGGCCGCTAGTTTTAACACTGATCCTGGACCTCTGACTGAGGAGGAATTTTTTATATTTTTTGTGTTTTTTTTTCTCTGAGTTATGTTGGATTTGCATGCTGTGGATGTGGAATGATGGCGAAATTCAATTCAGTTGGAGTGTTGATTCGCCCCCTGTGGGGGACTGTCAATATAATAAATAGCATCCCCCATATACTGGAAATTCTGTGATAGGAATTCCTCTCTTTTCTATCCTTCCCTTTGTTTCTCTCTTGTTCCCTTTTCTTCCTGTCACCTCCCTCTCTGTCTACAGAAACAAAACCTGACATGCAGAACGGATAGATCATGAACACGTAGCAAGCAGAAACAAAGAAGCAACAAAATGATGGTTGTCCTTTTTGTGCAGGCAAATGAAGGATTGACAGCAAAATGACGGTTGTCCTTTTTGTGCAGGCAAATGAAGGATTGACAACAGAATGATGGTTGTCCTTTTTGTGCAGGCAAATGAAGGATTGACAGCAAAATGACGGTTGTCCTTTTTGTGCAGGCAAATGAAGGATTGACAACAGAATGATGGTTGTCCTTTTTGTGCAGGCAAATGAAGGACGCCTCCATGATTGACAACGTGGCAAAGAACGCGGTCAACACTTCCCAGGAGGCATTGCGACTGGCCGAGGAAACGCTGAGAATGCCTGACACCAACAGGGCCGAGATCGAGAGGCTGACCAGAGAGTGAGTGTCTTCCTCCTCCTTGTCCTCCTCCTCCTTCTCCTTCTCCTCCTCCTCCTCCCCTCCTCCTCCTCCTCCCCCTAGGGCCTCCTCCTCCCCCTCCTCCTCCTCCCCCCCTCCTCCTCCTCCTCCTCCTCCTCTTTTTCCTCATCATCTTCCTACTTCTCCTCCTCCTCCTCCCCATCCTCCTCCTCCTCCCCATCCTCCTCCTCCTCCTCCTCCCCATCCTCCTCCTCCTCCCCCTCCTCCTCCTCCCCATCCTCCTCCTCCTCCCCATCCTCCTCCTCTCCCCCATCCTCCTCCCCATCCTCCTCCTCCTTCTCCTCCCCATCCTCCTCCCCATCCTCCTCCTCCTCCCCATCATCCTCCTCCTCCCCATCATCCTCCCCATCCTCCTCCTCCCCATCCTCCTCCTCCCCATCCTCCTCCTCCCCATCCTCCTCCTCCTCCCCATCCTCCTCCTCCTCCTCCCCATCCTCCTCCTCCTCCTCCTCCTCCCCATCCTCCTCCTCCTCCTCCCCATCCTCCTCCTCCTCCCCATCCTCCTCCTCCTCCCCATCCTCCTCCTCCTCCCCATCCTCCTCCTCCTCCCCATCCTCCTCCTCCTCCTCCCCATCCTCCTCCTCCTCCCCATCCTCCTCCTCCTCCCATCCTCCTCCTCCTCCCCATCCTCCTCCTCCTCTCCCATCATCCTCCTCCTCCCCATCCTCCTCCTCCTCCTCCTCCTCCTCCTCCCCATCCTCCTCCTCCTCCCCATCCTCCTCCTCCTCCTCCCCATCCTCCTCCTCCTCCTCCTCCCCATCCTCCTCCTTCCCCATCCTCCTCCTCCTCCTCGTCCTCCCCATCCTCCTCCTCCCCATCCTCATCCTCCTCCTCGTCCTCCTCCTCCTCGTCTTTCTCCTACTTATCATCATCATCATCCTCATATCGCGATCGTACTATTGTCGATTTTAGCAGTCATTGTAATGATCAGCTGCTAGTGATTACCAGTGGTGAGATTATTGCATTTGAGACCGTTGTGTCCACCAGTAAGGGAGCTAAAAGGAGACAGAGACAGACAGACAGCCAGACAGCCAGACAGCCAGACAGCCAGCCAAACAATAGGACTCAAAAAAAGAGAGAGGGAGACAAAGACAGACATGTATACGTACACACACGCACACACACTTGCTCGTGAGCGCATGCATACACACGTGTGCGTGTGCACACACACCTACACACACACACCTACACACACACAACACACACACCTAACAACACACCTACCCCCCCCCTCCCCCCCCCCCCCCCCCCCCCACCACACACACAGATCTTCATGATGACAAAGTCGCTGTATTTTCTCTCCTGACAGGTTCTCTGACGCCAGTGAGCTGTACGACCGCACAGAGGACCTGGCCAAGGTGGCCCAGGAGAGGGCCAATGAAGCCCACAAGGAGGCGCTGGATCTGCTCCGCGAGGCCCAGAGTCCTCTGCCCACCGTCGACGTTCGGCAGCTCACCGAGGACGCTGACCGAATCAAGGCAGATGTAAGACCTTTTGGTTTTTTGGTTTGCGTAGTCAGCTTTCGGCTGTGGCGTTGTGCCCTTGGAAAAGGCACTTTACGGCTATTTTCTCACCCCACCCAGGTGTAAAAGGGGTACCAATCTTGTGTTGGGGGTTAACCCTGCGATAGACTGGCGTCCTATCCAGGGGGGAGCCTATGACTCTCAGTCGCTTAACCGTCTTAGCCCCGTTGCGGCCGCAGCCGCCCGTTACAGCACCCGCTGCTAGATTCCGTTGCGGCCGTAGCCGCCCGTTGGTCCTGACCACGTGGGCAGTACTTTTCCATCACACACATACCTCGTGGTTCTCACACAATGTGTCTGAAATTTGGTGGGGCGATGGAGGGAAGGTTTCAGATGGTGCCAGTGATAAATTTAGACCACTAACAGTGTGTACTTGGGAGGGAAGGAAGAAAGCATAGCAGGTGATAGAAACGCCTTTCACTTATAGCGCGTGGCGAAAAAAAATGGCGTCTTCGTTGGTAGCAGACGATTCATCTAACTAACTAGACAATAAAATGAACGTGTTTGCATTGGAAGTAGAAAAAATTCAATGATAAATATTAAGTGAGTCAGAAATAAAAAGCTGACGGGGGAGAAGAGAAAGGAAATAACGCAGTTAGAGAGAAGAATGAACCCGACTACACGGCACATTCCTGCAAGCGTGGCGACCTGTGCTACCCACACGCTGTGGAGAAATTTGACCTGGGGGGGAGGGGGGAGGTCCGCAGCATAAACGCCTGAAAATGTGACGCCTTTTGTCTATTGTCTAGTTAATACCACACTTTTTATTTGAAACTCAACGGACAGATTTGCTGATGACGAAAATAGCGAGAAGGAAAAGAAAATAGATCTCCAGTCTGCCAAGGTGCCACAGGTGACAGCGATAGGTACACCCCCCACACATCCACATTTTGTGCTTTCTGTGATGTGATGTGTCCCTGTGCCATCACTATGACTACTTTAAAGGCTATCACGATTAAAATTTTGTAGAATTACAGAAGTTCTGTGTTTGTTTCATGTTTGTCACACCTGTGTGGTGACACTGGTGACAATGTGACACTTATGTACAATATTATACTTCTGTGCACTTAACAAACATGTGGTAAGACATAGACATCTGAAATGCAGTATATAGGTAAGATATTGATTGAATATTCCTTGTTTTCAGAAGACAAAAAACCAGTTAAACAAAAAGTATGCCTCATCAAGACATATAAAACAACAGGTGTTATGAGGACATTGTGTGACACATCGTTGAAGTACAATTGCACACAAACATTAATAAACACGTTAGCTAGGCATCAGTTCTTTATTCAACACTTACATGTATGAATTTGTGTCTATTCCGTATATATTTTGCTGGTTTATTGTATACAACATACTTTTACCTGTGATTGGTGACAAATAAGGTGACAACGACACGACATTTTGTGACCAGACATGTAAACTTGCCTTAAAATGCAAGTACAAAGATATATATAGCTTGTGACAAAATTTCAGCTTGATAGCTTGTCATGCACACAGACAGCTGTCTCAGGAGTAGACTATGTCAGTTTGGGGTAGAAAACTTTCAAAGAATTCAAAATCTACAGGCAGTTTAGCTCTGTAGAATTCAACAACAAGAGGGTTAATGCCACAGAAACCGGGATAAGCACCGGCCTGATGAGCCTTAGGCTCAGGACAGACAGACTTAAAGTTAGGGGGACAGAATCCAGCAAATCGTTGGTCTCTATGAAAATCTTCTATCAGTCGTAAAAGAAGCGTAAACTTAAATGGTACCGGCGTGTCACAAGATCGAAATTACTTGCGAAAACAGTACTGCAAGGCACTGTCCAAGGAGGAAGAAAAATGAGGCAGACCAAGGAAGAGATGGGAGGACAACATCAGGGAATGGACAGGCCTAGAACTCAACAAAATTTTGAGAAAGGCAGAACAGAGAGAGGGATGGAGGGAACTGGTTGTCAAGTCTTCAGGGGTGCCCCCACGGTCACCAGACTAAGGGATAGATAGATAGATAAGGGACAGGATAGCTCAGTGGTGGGAGCAATATCTTTCCTCAAGCTGAGGTTAACTCACTCCATAAGAGTGCGTTCGAATTTGTTCAAACTATTAGTGGTTATTGGTTGCTGGTGTAAGAATAGGCTGAATGCAAGCACTTTGATTTGTTTTTTTTGCAAGATACAGTGGTAAATAAATTCCATTTATTATTATTATTATCATCATCATTATTATTATTATTATTATTGTCTGTAGTATTTTTTATTATCATCATTATTATTATCATCATCATCATCATCATCATCATCATGATTATGATGATGATTATAATAATAATAATAATAATAATAATAATAATAATATATCAACGACAATAATGATAATAATAATAATTATTATTATTATTATTATTAATAGTACTAGTATTATCCTCCTCCTCCTCCTCCTCCACATCATCATCATAATCATCATCACTATCCTCCTCCTCTTCCTCCTCCTCCTCCTCATCATCACTATCATCATCCCTATCATCATCACTATCATCATCACTATTATCATCATTATCGTCACTGCACCAGGCTGCGAGGATCAAGCTTCGTGCCGAGGAGCTGATGGAGAACAACAAGGATCTGCTGGAGGAGGTGGCCCAGCAAACCAACCTGTCCCGCTCCACACTGACTGAGGGAAACACCCTGCAACAGGCAAGTGGGGAGGGAGGGAGGGGGAGAAGGAGGGGGAGAGAAGGTGGGAGGGAGAGAGAGAGAGAGAGAGAGAGAGAGAGAGGGGGAGAGAGGAGAGAGAGAGAGAGAGAGAGAGAGAGAGAGGGAGGGAGGGGATAGGGTCGTGGGAGGGTGGGGGGTGTCATGTGATTTTGGTAAAACTTATCATTCGTAATTTCTTACAAGTTGTTGTACATTCCCCAGCTCAGCACCGAGGGTCACCCACAATGTGCACTCCTCTGAATTAATTTTTTATTTTTTATTTTTTAAACTAGATAGATGGCTTGATGAAAAAAGCAAATTTATTGCTTACTCAATGTACCATCTGGAAATAAAATTTTGACTTTGACTTAGGACTCACCCTGAGATTCAGATTTCAAGTTTTCAAGTACTTACCATACAGGCAGCCGTACTCTGACTTCAGAGGCTATTTCTTACAAGTGATTAACAATGATTGTTTTAACTCCTTCCTGTGTCCCGCTTTAAAAATAAAAAAAAATCACGAGTTCATTCAGTCATTCGTTTATTTTTTATTTCGAGGATAATGGAATCAGCATGTGCTTTCTTTTTTATGTCCAGTCCCTGTGTGTGTATGCAGTTTGTAAAGTTTGTCATCTGTTCCCACAAGCACATAATGGCTTTCTCCTTTTAGGAAAATGGAACAGTTCTGAAAGATGTGTGGTTAACCGTTAATAATGTGGGGGATGGGATAGCTCAGTTGTCAGAGTGCTCGCTTTCCCCAAGCTAAGGTTAAGCAGCATCGAGCGTGGTGTGGTTACCAAGTGGATGGGTGACCATGTGTGTGCGTGTGTCTGATGTGCCTGTGATGTGTCTGTGGTGTGTCTATGATGTGTGCAGCGTGTGGACGAATTGTTGGCGGAGGTGGATGCCGCGCGTGATGTGGCGCGTCAGGCTGTGGAGTCAGGGGAGCAAACTCTGCGGGAAGCCAACGAAACTCTCCAGACACTGCTTGGTAAGTAAGGGCGGACTGCTGTTGTAGAGAGTGTGTGTGTGTGTGTGTGTGTGTGTGTGTGTGTGTGTGTGCACACACGCTAGTGTATAAGTAGTTTCTGTTGATTTTTTTCTCAAGTTTTTCTTCATGCAAAATGCTGGCCCCATAGTAGAAGCTAAGGCCTCTGACACCTCACTCTCCAGCAGCCACAGAAGTTACAGGAACACCTTTACCTCCCCCACCCCACCCCACCCCACCCTGAGAAAAAAAAAAATCACAATATCTTGTAACCTTGACCTTTGTTTGTTTTGACCTCAGAATTTGACCGGCTGGTGTCGGAGAACAAAGACGCGGCTGACGCAGCGTTGAAGAAAGTTCCGGAGATCGAGAAGATGATCGACGAGGCGATGAGGACGACGCAGACAGCGAGGCAAGCGCTGAGGGGGGCGGAGTCAGAGGCCAGGGAGGGGCTGAGGATTGCCGAGATGGCCGAATTCACTGCCACTGAAGCCTCCAAGGTGGGTGCTGTAGGTAGTATGTCTTCTTCTTCTTTGCATTCTTCTTCTTCTTCGCATTCTTCTTTGCATTCTTCTTCTTATTTGCATTCTTCTTCTTCTTCTTCTTCTTCTTCTTCTTCTTCTTCTTCTTCTTCTTCTTCTTCTTCTTCTTCTTCTTCTTCTTCTTCTTCTTCTTCTTCTTCTTCTTCTCATACTTCTTCTTCTTCTTCTTCTACTTCTTATTGTTCTTGTTCTTGTTGTTCTTGTTCCTCTTCTTGTTCTTCTTGTTCTACTTCTTCTTCTTCTTCTTCTTCTTCTTCTTCTTCTTCTTCTTCTTTTTCGTAATTCTTCTTTTTCGTAATTCTTCTTCTTCTTATTTTTCTTCTTCTTCACAATTATTCTTCGCAATTCTTCTTCTTCTTCTTCTTCTTCTTCTTCTTCTTCTTCTTCTTCTGCTTCTTGTTCTTGTTCTTGTTCTTCTGCTTGTTGTTGTTGTTGTTGTTGTTGTTGTTGTTGTTGTTGTTGTTGTTGTTGTTGTTGTTGTTGTTGTTGTTGTTGTTGTTGTTGTTGTTGTTGTTGTTCTTCTTCTTCTTCTTCTTCTTCTTCTTCTTCTTCTTCTTCTTCTTCTTCTTCTTCTTCTTCTTTCTTCTTCTTCTTTGCATTCTTCTTCTTCTTCTTCATCTTCTTCTTCTTATTCCTCTTCGCAATTATTCTTCGCAATTCTTCCTCTTCTCCTGCTTCTTATTCTTCTTTCTGCTTGTGCTTCTTGTTCTTCTTATTGTTCTTGTTCTACTTCTTTTTCTACTACGTTGTCTTCTTCTACTTCTTTGTCTTCTTCTCCTCCTTTTTCTTCTTCTTCTTCTTCTTCTTCTTCTTCTTCTTCTTCTTCTTCTTCTTCTTCTTCTTTTTCTTCTTCTTCTTCTTCTTCTTCGTCTTCGTCTTCTTCTTCTTCCTACTCCTCCTCCTTCTTCTTCTTCTTTGTCGTCGAATGTTCAGACAGCAACTTATGTTGTCTGTCATAATATGAGCGAAAATGCGTTGCACTGGCAAGTCAGACTGAATGCATCCCCACTTTGGCAGGAGAGAGAATTGTTGAGAGAATCTCTCTACAAGACTACAGGCTGAGTGAGGTTCAGTGTGTACACCCCCACCCCAACAACACCCCCCACACCCCCAACCCCCTACGACATCCCCACAGGCTGGAAAATTATTTTTTGATCCACGCCTTCTGTTCTTGACCTAGAGCTGGTTTTGTTTTGTTTTGTTTTCCACAGGAGGCAGGAAAAATCCGAGACGAGGCTCGTGACACCAAGAACAAGGCTGTGACCTTGAAAGACGAGACGCAGGCTCTGTCACAGGAGGTCAAGGACGCCAACAAGAGTGTCAGCGACTACGAGACACAGGCTGACACTGACGAGGCCATGATCGATGAGGTGAGCGATGGGAGGAGTGTGTTTGTGTGTGTGTGTGTGTGTGTGTGTGTGTGTGTGTGTGTGTGTGTGTGTGTGTGTGTGTGTGTTTGTATGTTTGCTTTGTTTGTTTGGATGATGATGATGAATGATGATAATGATGGATGAAGGATAACAATGATAATGAATGATGGATAATGATGATGATAGTGTTGGTGCTGCTAATACTGATAATGATGATGATGAAAATGAATGATGATGATGGATGAAGGGTAATAATGATAATGACTGATGGATAATGATGATGATAGTGTCGGTGCTGCTAATACTGATGATGATGATGATGAATGATGATGATGGATGAAGGGTAACAATGATAATGAATGATGGATAATGATGATGATAGTGTTGGTGCTGCTAATACTGATAATGATGATGATGATGATGAATGATGATGATGGATGAAGGGTAACAATGATAATGACTGATGGATAATGATGATGATAGTGTCGGTGCTGCTAATACTGATAATGATGATGATGATGAATGATGATGATGGATGAAGGATAATAATGATAATGGATACTGATGTGTCTACTCCCCCCCAGGCGAGGAGGAAGGCGAGAGAAGCGCAGATCACAGCGGACGCAGCAGCAGACAAGGTGAACAAGGCACTGGACCAGGTCACCAGCATCCGCAACATCCTCAGTGAGTAGGCCAGGCCAGGCCATGCCATCCCATGCCATGCCATGCCACATCACCCCCTGCCACATTCCATGCCACGCCACATCACTCCATGCCATGCCACATCACCCCGTGCCATGTCACATCACTCCATGCTATGCCACATCACCCCCTGCCACATCACTCCATGCCACATCACTCCATGCCACATCACCCCATGCCATGCCACATCATGCCATGCCATGCCACATCACTCAATGCCATGCCACATCACACTGTGCCATGCCACATCACTCCATGCCATGCCACATCACACTGTGCCATGCCACATCACTCCATGCCATGCCACATCATGCCATGCCACATCACCCCATGCCATGCCACATCACCCCATGCCATGCCACATCACCCCATGCCATGCCACATCACCCCATGCCACGCCACATCACCCCATGCCACGCCACATCACTCCATGCCACATCACACCATGCTATGCCACACCACACCACACCACACCACACCACACCACACCACACCACACCACACCACACCACACCACACCACACCACACCACACCACACCACACCACCCCAGCCCAGCCCAGCTGGTACTATTTATAGCAGGAGCTGACCACACATGGACTAGTAGGTAAAAGGAAGGAGCGCGCTAAATTTAGCACTGTGGACTAGGCCCTACTGAGTGGTGTTGGATTTGTGCACTGTGGGCCGGGTGACAACCCTCCTGTATGTTTTTTTTGTTTGTTTGTTGTGCAGCTTACCTGGAGGACGTGGACACCGACCGCCTGGCTGACCTGGAGGCGGAACTTGACCGGCTGGAGAGCGACCTGAGCCAGGCCAACATCGACAGCGAGATCGGCACGCTCAGCACGCAGAACGAGCGCATCAAGTGCTGGCGCAACAAGTACGAGACGGAGCTGTCGCAGCTGCG
>CM060341.1:36182553-36187553 GCA_030674155.1 Stramonita haemastoma | reverse complement strand
TGTGTGTGTTGGGGGGGGGGGAGGGGGGGGGGGGGGTGCGTGTGTGTGCATGTGTGTGTGGTGCATGTGTGTGTGTGTGCGTGTGTGTGTGCATGTGTGTGTGTGTGTGTGTGGTGTGCGTGTGTGTGTGTGCACGTGCGTGCGTGCATGTGTGTACATTCGAATTTGCTAAAACTATAAATTGTTATTGATTGCTTGTGTGTTGTATAGGTCGAATGCAAGCACTTTGATTTGTTTTTACAAGATATAGCGCTATATAAATTCCATGTATTATTATTATTATTATTATTATTATTATGTGGCTGTGTTGGGGGGCTATGTGTGTGAGGGTATGGGGGTGGAGGTAGGGTATGTGTGTGAGGGTGAGAGAGAGTGTAGGGGGGGAGGGTGTGTGTGTTCATTCGTTTGCTCTTCAGTTTGACATATTTTTTTTCACTATGAGTGATTATAAACGAAGGAGGATAGGTAGGGAGAAGAACAAAAAAACAACAACAAAAAAAGGGATGTGACAAAAAGTTTGTGTTATGTCATTGGAGTTTCTCTCTCTCTCTCTCTCTCTCCTCTCTCTCTCTCATCTCTCTCTCTCTCTCTCTCTCTCTCTCTCTCTCTCTCTCTCTCTCTCCCTCCTTCCTTGGATGAGACTTTAAACCGAGGCCCTGTGTGCGAACGCACGCAGAACATCTTGCGCACAACGTTAAATCCTGTTCCGCATTTCGTAAGAGTAGGCCATCGTGTGCCGGTGGGAACAGATGACATTTACAAAACTGCATACACACAGGGACTGGATGTAAAAAAGCACAAGAGTGCTTATCCCATTATCCTCGATATAAAAGAATAAATCAAATCTCTCTCTCTCTCTCTCTCTCTCTCTCTCTCTTCCTCTCTCTCTCTGCTAATGTCATTTGGAAATCCAATACTGTTTTCTTGGTGTCACTGATGGTGTTTCATTCAAAATGTGTATACCACAATATTGCATCCATTCATTCTTGATTGCCCAAGGAATTGTAACGGGTTGTATGGCCTATACAATTAAATTCTTGAGTCTTGAGTCTTGAGTCTTGAGTCTCTCTCTCTCTCTCTCTCTCTCTCTCTCTCTCTCTCTCTCTCTCTCCTCTCTCTCTCTCTCTCTCTCTCTCTCATCTCTCTCATATAATATATATATATATATGTGTGTGTGTCTGTGTCTGTGTTTGTGTGTATGCATGTGTTGTGTGCTGTCAAGTTCAATTTTAGGATCAAACTCTGACAACAACAACAAAGCTACTGAAGCAGCCTTGCTGGTTTAAGAAAATAGTAACATTAATAATGATTAATTTCTGCTTCATTTCAGGTCTTTGACAGTAACGCCAGTTCAGACAAGCTCTTCCGCTTCAAAGTGGGCAAGGGCAAGGTCATCAAGGTAAGCTACTCTGACTGCTTCATTTTTTTTATCAAATTATTCCCTCCTGCTTCTCTTTATCAGTTGTCTTTAAAACACATAGTTTTTGAATGATTTAATATAAACAATTTTTTTTTAAGCAAAACATAAATATTGAATGATTTTAATGTTTTCCCCAGTAAACTGTATTTTGTTGTAAATTTTCTTTTGTGCAAGTTGCTATGTGTATAATTATCACGAAGAAAAATGATTGCTTTAAGTGTAAAGGTTTTATAGTACTGGTTATGTGCGCAAATGTTTATATTTTGTACGGGTTATATTTTCTATTAAATATTTTCTACTTTGTAGGAAATGTACAGGACTGTAGTGTTTATCAGTATCTTTGCTTGTTGATTGGCTGGGTGGGTTGGGTTTTTTTGTATCAGGCATTTTTGTGATATTTTTGTTAGTGACAAGGATTTTTTTTCTTTTCTTCATTTTGAGTTCAGTCTATTTCATTCCTTTGTTCTATGTATTTTTTTTCCTTCTTGAAATCAGCTTTGCAAGCAGAAAGATTATTTGATGTGGAAGTTCAAGCGTCTGATATGTCCAGTGACTCGAATGCTTTTCCGTTCATTTTACATCTCACAGTCAGCTCTTCAGTCATTGGCTGTTGACAGGGATGGGACCAGGGCATGCTGGGAATGCGCAAGGGAGGTAAGCGGCTGCTGGTGATCCCCCCTAGTTTGGCCTACGGGGCCAAAGGCGTGGCCGACCGCATTCCTCCCAACGCAACCCTGATCTTTGAGGTGGAGGTGGTCAGGGTGAGTTGGAGAATTGCATTACTTATTTCCTTTATTTATCTATTTCATTCATTTATTTATTTCATTTATTATCTATTTCCTTTATTTCCTTTATTTATTTATTTTATTTACTTATTTATTTAAGAACTATGGGACAGGACCAGACACGCTCCAATTGACACGGAGATCAAGAAAAGGAAATGGGGATGGATTGGCCATACGCTCCGCAAGCCTGCTTCAGATGTCACCAGGCAGGCCCTTGACTGGAATCCACAAGGGAAGCGGAAAGTAGGCCGACCAAAACAGACCTGGTGCAGAAGCATTGAAGCAGAGACGAAAGCAGCCGGAATGACATGGGCCGAGCTGAAGAGGATCTCCCAAAACCGAGTCCGTTGGAGGAGTGTTGTTGTGGCCCTATGTTCCCACGGGAATCCACAGGCATAAGTCATAAGTCAGTCATTTATTTCTTTATTTCATTTATTTTGTTTCATTTATTTCTTTATTTCATTTATTTCTTTATTTCATTTATTTCTTTATTTCATTTATTTCTTTATTTCATTTATTTATCTATCTATTCCTTTATTTCAAGGATAATGGAACATGCACTCATGTGCTTTTTTTTCTTCTTTTTTTTTTTCTATTTTATAACACTTTATGTGACAGCAGATTTCTCTGCGTGAAATTCGGGCTGCTCTCCCCATCTGGGCTAGGATGGAGTATTTAGCCGCTGAGAGGAGATGAAAGTGGGGGAAACTGACAGCTGTGCGTTTGCAGGTGAAACTGCAGAAAGGGGAGAGCACTGCAGAGGCGGGGCAGCCTCCGGCTCCGGTTCCGACCCCGGCTCCGGCTCCGGCTTCGGAGCCAGTGCCGACAGGGGGGGACGTGCCCGATGTCGACCATGCTGAGGGTGCAGTGAAAGAACGATCCAGATCCATCTCTGACCAGCTTTCCAATGTGAGTCTCTGTGTGTGTGTGTGGGAGGGGGGGGGGGGGGGGTGAGTGGGTGTGTGTTTGTGGGGGTGTGGGGGGGGGGGGGTGTGAGTAGGTGTGGGGGTGGTGTAGATGTGGGGGGGATGGGTGGGTGGGGGGGGGTGAGTAGGTGGGGGGATGGGGGGGGGAATAGGTGGGTGGGTGTGAGTAGGTGTGTGTAGGTGTTAAGTGTTTGTGTGTGGGGGTGTGAGTAGGTTTGTGGGGGGGGGGGGATAGGTGGGTGGGTGTGAGTAGAGGTGTGTGTGTGTGTGTGTGTGTGTGTGTGTGTGTGTGTGTGTGTGTGTGTGTGTGTGTGTGTGTTGTGCGTGCGTGTGGGTGTGGGTTTGGGTGTACTTATGTAACCAAGTACATTCATACATACATACATATATACCAAGCCCAAGTGTGGTCAGTTCCTGCTACAATTAGCACCAGCTGGGATGGAATGGATAGCAGCTGAAAGCAGCTGAAAGTGGGGGAAACTGACAGCTGTGAGCTACCAAGGTTAATTAATTCACCAGACACCTTCGCCAAGATTCGAACCCACAACTTGAAGGACTCGGGAGATTGAAGTTGAATAGTCTTAACCACTCAGCTATTTTAGCATCCATGGAAGTAAGGTACTGAAAGTACTACTACCAAAAAAATGAAAATATAAAAATAAATTTAAAAAAAAAAAAAATTTAATATAAAAATAAAAAAGATTATTAAAAAAGTACGAATACAACTTTTTTTTTTTTTTTTTTGGTCATTCCTCCGCTAGAGCTCCGAGGTTCACCAGTGGTGAAATTTTGCGTATGCGACCGTTTTTTTACCCACTTTTAAGGTGGGACATGGGGGTTGAAACTAATGAAATTTTGTTTACAAGCTCAATTCTTTAAAATCACACAAGGAAACCTTCATGAATGTATCCAACAATTTTTTTATTCTTAAAAAACATGATTTGGGGCACTTTAGGACCCGTGTCTACCCTTAAGTTAGTCAAATTCCAACCTTCAGGGAAAGTGGAATTTGAAACAGTATGACCACCACTGTTACCGTTCTTTCTCCTGCAGTCGCCCAAGTCTGACAAGGCCAAGCTGATATCGCGGATGGCCAAGATGGGACAACCCATGCTGCCCAGCATGTCGGGGGCTGTGCCCGCCCAGCCTGACAGTGAGGAAGAGCCGGTGAGAGTCCCACTGCTGTCTTTGTTTTCTTTTTTTTTTTGCTTTTTTTTTTTTTTTTTTTTTTTGCTTTTTCTATGTCTTTGTCTTCTTCTCTTTGTTCTTCTAAGAATTTTTTTTTTTTTTTTTTTTTTTTTTTTAAGTTTGACCAATATGGATCACAAATAAGTTATTTAAAAAAATTGACTAATGTGGATACCCAAAAATTTATTTTCTTAATTTCAGTACTTTGCAGCACAAACGTGACGCTCCACCACAAAATGAATCGCTTTGCACCGGACCCACTTTTCTGCTAGAAGTCATTTTAGGCAGGGTGGGGGTCAGGTTGTTGATTTTTAAAAATTTTGATGGATTGTTAAACTGTAAACTTTCTTCTTCCTTGTACTAAAGTATCAAGGTGTAACTTTGTTACCTTTTGCTTAAAAAAAAAAAAAAACACGTTTGAAAACATCTGAGCCCTCACTCTGACCACCTGTTACAGTGAAAAATTTGTTATTTTCTCTCTCTTTTTTTTTTTTTTTTTCTATATCTGGCATCTCATCATTTGAATTTGTAAAAAAATGTAATAACTTTTCATGGAATTTTCCAGTTTTTTTCTTTCTTTTTTTCTAATTTGAATAACTTCTTAATTGCAAAGGAATAATGTGTAAACAACTATAAGTAGTTTTACACTGCAGTGTGACTCACTTTGTGATGGAGGGTCAT
>CM060341.1:36170053-36177553 GCA_030674155.1 Stramonita haemastoma | reverse complement strand
CATCATGGAAAAGGTGAGGGGGGGGGGGGTGGAGAAGGGGGGGGGGGGGGGGGGGGGAGTTAGTAAAGTGAACTTTTGTGTGAGTGTGCAAAGCGTTTTTTAGTGAGTTGGGGTTTTTGTGTTGATTTTATGATGATGATGACGGTAATGACTGTTGATTTTTGTTGTTGTTGTAGAATTGAAGTATTGGTGAGGGGTGACAATGGTTAGTTTGATACTGATTCTGCTACTGTGACTACTGCTACTGCTTCTACTACTACTACTACTACTACTACTACTACTACTACTACTACTACTACGTCTACTACCACTGCTACTACTACTACTACTGCTACTACTACTACTACTACTACTACTACTACTACTTACTACTACTACTACTACTACTACTACTACGTCTACTACTACGTCTACTACCACTGCTTACTACTACTACTACTACTACTACTACTACTACTACTACTACTACTACTACTACTACTACTACTTATCCTACTTATCCTACTACTACTAGTGCTAGTACTACTACTGCTGCTGCTGCTGCTGCTGCTGCTGCTGCTGCTGCTGCTGCTGCTGCTGCTGCTGCTGCTGCTGCTACTACTACTACTACTACTACTACTACTACTACTACTACTACTACTACTACTACTACTTACTACTACTACTTACTACTACTACTACTACTACTAGTACTACTACTACTACTACTACCACTCCAACTACTACTACTACTCATGATGATAACAACAATGAAGATGAATATGTCTATCATGATAACGATTTTTTTTTTTTTTTTGCATTACTGTACAGCTGTAAACAAAACATGTTCAACACACATGACACTTCACATCCACACACACACACACACGTGGACACACAAGTGCACATGTTCATTATCGTTGTTGGTGTGTCACATATTACAGGTAGACATGTTCATTATCGTTGTTGGTGTGTCACATATTACAGGTAGACATGTTCATTATCATTGTTGGTGTGTCACACACTACAGGTAGACATGTTCATTATGGTTGTTGGTATGTCACACATTACAGGTGGATATGTTCATTATCGTTGTTGTTGTGTGTCACATATTACAGGTAGACATGTTCAACACGCACCACAGTTCCCACCCCAGGCCTTACCTGCTCCTACCATGGAAACCAGTATACTGCTGCATAACATCACTCGTATCATACAGGTAATGTGGTGTGTGTCGGTGTGTGGGTGGGTGGGTGTCGGTGTGTGTGTGTGTGTGTTTGTGTGTGTGTGTGTGTGTGTGCGCTTGTGTGTGCGCTTGTGTGTGTGTATGTGACTCTGTGTGTGTATGTGTGTGTGTTTGTGTGTATGTTGTGTGTTTGTGTGTTTTTTGCATGTGAATGTGTGTATGTGATTCTGTGTGTGTGTGTGTGTGTGTGTGTGTGTGTGTGTGTGTGTGTGTATGTGTGTGTATATGTGTGTGTGTGTGTGTGTGTGTGTGTGTGTGTGTGTGTGTGTGTGTTGTGTGTTTGTGTGTTTTTCGCATGTGAATGTGTGTATGTGATTCTCTATGTGTGTGTGTGTGTGTGTGGGTATGTGTGTGTGTGTGTGTATGTGTGTGTGTGTGTGTGTATATGTGTGTGTGTGTGTGTGTGTGTGTGTGTGTGTGTGTGTGTGTGTGTGTGTGTGTGTGTGTGTGTGTGTGTGATTTGGTACAGTGTGGCACCTAACAGTGTTATGGTGCACTTGTATGCATGTGTTTTTTTTTCTGTTTGTGTATAATCTTGGGTTGATTAACGGTTTGCATACATGCACGCATGGCTTCATTGTTATATTTTAGTGTGTTGTGTGTTGACAGGAAAACGAGAGGCTGAAGAAAGAAGTGTTTGAGAGGGGAGAGAAGATTGAAGCACAGAACGACAAAATAGCGGAACTGCTTCAGAAAAATCAGAGGTACTGTACTGTCTTGACATATTATATGTTTTTTGTTGTTGTTGTAGTTGTTTTTTTCAGACAGTGTTGTGATATCATTTATTCTGATACCTTCTTCTCCTGTGTGGATACTGGGGACTCTTTCAGTATAAATCACAATCCCAGCTTTCTGGAAATTTTGTGCTAGAAATTTTCCCTTTTCTATCACTCTACATCACTCTTATTTGTCTCTACCTTATTCCTTACCCCTCTCTCTCTGTCTCTCTTTCTCTTTTTCCCTACAGGTACCCTGCTATAGGGTAACCAACCATTTACTAACCCTTCCCTCCTATCACCTACTACTGGATTACTGTAGCAGACAAATTAATATGTACAGTGCATGTGTACTGGGAAAGAGGGGTTCTTTCCCATAATGTAAGGAAAATGTTAGTTAAAAAAAAAAAACAATGCTGAAAGTAAGCTTTGTGTGTTTTTGCAGAGTACGTTTGTTTTAAACAGTTAAAAGAGAAATAGCTAACAGTACAGTCAACAGAGAGAGTCACAGATAGACAAGACAGATACATATTTAGACACAGAGAGAGGCGTGCTTTTTGGGGTATTTTATCTTTCTTTTTTTTTTTGTTTTGCTTGGGTTTTTTGTTTATGACCAGAGCTTTGAGATTCACAGAAGGTGAGATTTTTGTGTATGTGATAGTTTTTTTTTTTACCCACCATTAAAACTCTTAATGTCATAAAACACACTAAAGCACGATAGCGCTGTACTTATAAAGCACAGTAAAACACAGTATCATCAGGCCCTACTTTCATAAGCTGAGTATGGCCAACAGGTGTGTGTGTGAATGTGCCTGTGCATGCGTGTCTGTGTCTGTGACTCTGTGTGTGTGTGTCTGTGACTGTGTGTGTGTGTATGTGACTGTGTGTGTCTGTGACTATGTGTGTGTTTGTGACTGTGTGTGTGTGTGACTATGTGTCTGTGACTGATTGTCTGTGACTCTGTGTGTGTGTGTGTGTGTGTGTGTGACTGTGTGTGTCTGTGACTGTGTGTCTGTGACTGTGTGTCTGTGACTGTGTGTCTGTGTGACTGTGTGTCTGTGACTGTGTGTGTCTGTGACTGTGTGTGTGTATATGACTGTGTGTCTGTGACTGTGTGTGTATGTGACTGTGTGTCTGTGACTGTGTGTATGTGACTGTGTCTGTGACTGTGTGTGTGTTTGTGACTGTGTGTGACTGTGACTGTGTGTGTATGTCTGTGACTCTGTGTGTCTGTGACTGTGTATATGTCTGTGCCTGACACAGGTATGTGGAGAAGAGCAACACTCTACTGGAGGAGAGGAACGAAGGCTACAAGCTGACAGCCAACCAGTCACAGTCACGCATCCTGGCTCTGGAACAGGAAAAGGTTGGTCCGTCTGTCTGTCTGTCTGTGTGTGTGTGTTGTGTGTGTGTGTGTGTGTGTGTGTGTGTGTGTGTGTGTTTATATATATATATATATATATATATATATATATATATATATATATATATATGTGTGTGTGTGTGTGTGTGTGTGTGTGTGTGTGTGTGTGTGTGTGTGTGTGTGTGTGTGTGTGTGCGTGCGTGCGTGCGTGTGTGGTGTGTGTCTGTGTGTGTGGTGTGTGTCTGTGTCTGTGTGGTCTGTGTCTGTGTCTGTGTGAACCCTCTTAGTCCCAACCAGGTTTTGCTGGGATTGAATAATTGCATAATTGCCCCCCCCCCCCCCCCCTTGAGTCCCAAACTGGCATTTGCCAGGATTTACACACAGTAGATTTCCATCAGGCTATGACCATCACTAATTGCTACCACATGTCAAAGCTCTATCAGGCCAGAGGTAGAAACCTGTTGAGTGTCTGGAAGTAATTATAGCTGCTGGTATGAACTTACAAGGAAGAAAAGGCAAGTGAGCATGTGTGTCTGACCTGATTTTGTGATGGAATGCGAAATCAAGGGGCAGTTTGTGTTCAGAGAACCTGAATGCAAGAGCATTAAACTGACAATTTTGATGGATGTTCTGCTTTATGGTAGGTTCTGGCGTAGGAAGATCAGTGACTCTTTCAGGACAAGGGCCAAAAGTCATCTTTGAGAGGGATTGGGGGCTCAGCTGGTTCAGTTTGACCTGGACACACTGCCTGGAAAGTTCAGTTTAGTACTGGGGGGTGGGGGGGGGGGCAGTGAAGGGAAAGATAGCCTAGTGGTTAGAGCGTTGCGCTGGTGATCTGACGGCCTGGGTTTGAGCCGCCACTGAGCCATCCATTCAAGGGATTTTTTTTTTTTTTGCTTTGGAGTTTAACATCAGTACAGACTCCATTCCCCTAAAAGTCCTTTGGATGAAGCTTAAAACTGAAGTGCTTTGAGCAAAGGTTTGCAGAACATCTTGCTCACGTGTTAAAGCAGGAAAAAAAGAACAACACCAACCGAAAACCCTGGCTAGACCTTCCTGGCCAAGGGTTGTAAGTGTTACGATTGGATAGATAGAAAGATGACCTTGACCCCTGAAATGACCTTGGGTGTGTGGGACAGGTGCAAATGGCCACGGAGCTGAGTGGTTGCCTCGGCTCAGCTGGCCTCACTGCAACTGGAACTGGGGGAACTGCGGAAGAAAGAGGGAGAACTGCGCCAGCAACTGCAGTCCTCCTCCTCCTCCTCCTCCTTCCACCAGGAGGAAGTGGAGAGACTGCGGCTTCAGAGAACGGGTGAGTTGGTGTGTGTGGGGGGGGGGTGGAGAGGGGGGGGAGGGGGAATGTGGGGGTGTGTGGATGTGTGTGTATGGATGGGTGTGTGTGTGCGTGCGTGTGTGTGTTAGTGTGTGTGTTAGTGTGTATGTTAGTGTGGTGTGTGTTGTGTAGGGGGGGAGGAGGTGGAGGGGGAATGTGGGGGATGTGGGTGTGTATGGTTGGGTGTGTGTTGGGGTGGGTGGGTGGGAGAGGTTATCGGTGAGTGTGTGTGTGTGTGTGTGTGTGTGTGAGTGTTAATGTGTGTGTGTGTGTGTGTGTGTGTGTGTGTGTGTGTGTGTGGATGTTAGTGTTAGTGTGTGTGAGTGTTAGTGTGTGTGTGGTGTGTGTGTGTGTGTGTGGTGTGTGTGTGTGTGTGTGTGTGTGTGAGAGAGAGAGAGAGAGAGAGAGAGAGAGACATACACACGTCTCATCACACTGTACATCCACTCAGTCACTCTGTCTCTCACTCCTTTCATTCATTCATTCACTTACACACACACACACACACACACACACACACACACACACACACACACACACACACACACACACACACAACACACACACACACTAACTCCCACCCCCCACCCCCCCACCCCCACACACCACACACTTCCACCCCCCAACACACACACACACACTCCCACCCCCCAACACACGCAAACACACTCCCACCCCCCAACACACGCACACTAACTCCTCCCCCCCCCACACACACACACAACCCACACCCCCACCCCCACCCCCACCCCCAAACACACCCACACACCTTAAACACCCCTAAAACACTGACTCCACACTGTTATAACAGAGGACGAGAAGAAGCTGGCAGACCTGACCGCCTCCCTGAGAGAGGAGAAGACGGCCCGCAAACAGAGCGACGGCCAACTGACCGCTGTCCAGGAAGAACTGACCGACCTCAAGGCCTCCTGTAGCACTCTGGAGAGGGTAGGTGGCCTGGGGAGAGAGAGAGAGGGTGTGTGTGTGGTGGGGGGGGGGGGGGGTGGTATGGGGGGGGGGGTCTGTGGGGGGGGGGGGGTCTGTGTGGGTGGGGTGGTGTGGGTGTGTGTGGGTGGTGTGCTGTGGTGGTTGTGTGGTTGGTGTGTGTATGTGGTGTGGTGTGTGTGGTGGTGTGTGTGTGTGTGGGGTGGGGGGGGGGTGTGTGGGGTGTGTGTGTGTGTGGTGTGTGGGGGGGGGGGGGGGGGTGGTCTGGTGTGCGTGCTGGTGTGGTGGGGGGGGGGGGGGGGGGGGGGGGTATTTAGGGGTAAGTAGGGACAGGATAGCTCATTGGTTAGAGCCACTCGCTTTCCCCAAGTCAGTGAGTGTTCAGCAGCATTGAGCATGGTTACCAAGTGGATGGTGACCGTTTGTGTGCCTTGGCTTCAGTACAGTCCCCCAGTTCACCCAGCTGTCAGTGGTTTCCTGCCCTCTTTAGGATCAGGGAAGGTAAAGCAGCGAGGGAGAGGAGATGGGCACTACCCTCAATATGCTGGCCCCTAGAGAAGCTGAGGTCTCTGATGCCTTGCTTCCTTAGGACCACATAGGTTATAGGACACTTTTACCTTTACCTTTTAGGGTGTGTGTGTGTGTGTGTGTGTGTGTGTGTGTGTGTGTGTGTGTGTGTGTTTGTGTGTGTGTGTGTGCGTGCATGCATGTGTGCATGTGCTGTGTGTGTGTGTGTGTGTGTGTGTGTGTGTGTGTATGAGTGTGTATGTGTTAATGTGTTAGTATGTGTGTGGTAAGTCTTTATGTCTCAGTGTTGGCTTTATTTCAGAACCTTAACGAGCGGAAGCGGAAGGCAGCTGATGAGCGGAAGAAGATGGAAGAGGAGATGGAAGAAGTGAAGGCGGGATATGAGGTCAGGCTCCATTTTTTTTTTCTGTTGTGTTTTTTTTTTTCCATTGGTTAACTTTTTTTTATACTATGACAATTATGCTGTAGCTTACCTGACGCTTGCCTCAATTTCATTACTAAGATATTTACTGTGTGCTTAGAGTAGAAAAAAGGGTATGAGCAAAATTAAAGGGTACAGTTGTACTCTAGAATCCCCTAAGAGTACACATGTACCATTAGACTAGTTTTGAAAACCTTTGTTTCAGTACTACACTTTCCCCCCATTGGGATGCCAGAGGTCCTATCAGTATAAATAGCATCCCCACCTTCTGGAAATTCTGTGCTAGGATTTCCCTCTATTCTTTCCCTCTCTTTGTTTCTGTCTTATTCTTTTTTCTTCCTGTCACCCCCTTCTTGCCTTGTCTATATTCAGCCTTCTTGGTCCATGCTCCTGCCTGTTTTTCCAGAAAGACTTAACAGATAATCATTCTCTTCCAAGCTGAAGTCGGATGTGCTGGGCCTGACTTGTCAGGTGCTTCACGGTAGCACAATGCGTTTTTGTCTCAAAGGAAAGACAATAATTTATCTCTTGAGTGTTTGACGAAGGAGAATTACTACACTCAGAGAATGAGTGGGGCTGAGTTTGTCTCTTCACTCACTCATTCAGCAAGATGGGGTCTGCTGTGGCCATGTGTCGGTTTGTATGTAGCCGACTCCATTTCCCAAAAGTCCTACGGATGAGACTAGTCTGAGCCCGAGATGAGATGAGAACAAGGTCCTGTCTGTGAATGCACTCAGAACATTTGCAAACACGCATGCACGCATGCACTTACACGCATGCATGCATGCATACACGCATGCACACATGCACACACACACACACACACACACACACACACACAACACACAACACACAACCACACACACACACACACACACACACACACACACACATACACACTCACTCACACACTCTCACACACCTCTTTCAGAAAAGTAGGCCCTTTCGTGTCAGTAGGAACATATGACA
>CM060341.1:36145053-36165053 GCA_030674155.1 Stramonita haemastoma | reverse complement strand
GTTCGAGGCCGAGGACAACTACACAGGGTCAGAGGTCATGTCCGTCATCCTGGGGGTCATCAAGGTCAGTGTCCGTGATAACAGCAGTGACGACAATGGTAAACAGTGGTGAAGTGTCAGAGAAAAGAATAAGATTTACGTAAGCATCATCGCTAATTTTTAATTTTGTTTTAAAAAGTAAATGAGGATGACAATGACTGTCAACTTTGCCATGACATGACTGTCAACTTTGCCATTGTCTTGCATAATGATGACTGTCAACTTTGCCATGACAATGACTGTCAACTTTGCATTGTCTTTGCCATGTCAGTGACTGTCAAATCTGCCTTTGTCTTCACCATAACAGTGACTGTCAACTTTGCCATTGCCAGAATGATGACTGTCAACTTTGCCATAATGATGACTGTCAACTTTGCCGTGACAATGACTGTCGTCAACTTTGCCATGATGATGACTGTCAACTTTGCCATGATGATGACTGTCAGCTTTGCCATAAGTGGTGACCGTCAACTTTGCCATAAGTGGTGACTGTCAACTTTGCCATAAATGGTGACTGTCAACTTTGCCATAAACGGTGACTGTCAACTTTGCCATTACCTTCACCATAACAGCGTCTGTGACAGAATGATGCTGTGTGTGCAGGAAACCACACTAAAGCTGGTTCAGCAATCACAGGGAGCCAATCCTCCACAGGAAGAGGAGGAATCAGAGGAAGAGGAGGAAGAAGAGGAGGATGAAGAGGAAGAGAGGAGGAGGAGGAGGAAGAAGAAGAAAAGCAAACGCCACCAGCCCCGATGTCAGCACCCAGTGTGTCAGAGGGTAAGTAAGGGAGTAAACGCTAAAACTTTGCTTCTTCAAAACTTGTAGTGTTTAGGTTGTGATGGGTTAAAGGTAGAGGTTGGGGGGGGGTTTGTGTAAAAATGTGGCTTTTAGGTGGGCAGGGGGGGGGGAGGGGTGTTGGGGGGTTAAAAGTTTCTTCTTTATTAAAATATAGCCTATAGTTTGCACTATACTAACAGTTTATTGTTTACTTTAAAATGTGCTCTAAGGTTTCTTTAGACGTGTGAGCATGCTGAAGTCAGGGTGCAGCTACCTTCATGGTTTTAAATAGTAGCATCCAAGCAAACACTAAAAAAAACTTCAATTTTCCCTATCTTCCCCACCCCACCCCAATTTTTTTTTTATCAGATTAGTTGTTTTGTCATCATAGTACAAACAAGACAGTTGTGAGAACAGCGTAACAAATATTACAGAAGCTCACATAGTTGTATCATTGTCGTCTTCTCATAAGCAAAAAACAACAACAAAAAAACCAAACTCATTCTGATCCTCTCTCCAGATCTAGGCAGCAAAGCACCTCCTCCCCCCACCACGGAAGCCAACAAACTCAGCACACCCACCCCTCCACCACCCACCCTCCTCCCCTCCCTACTGCTGATGATGATAAAGAGGAAGAGGAGGAAGAGAAGAGGAGGAGGAAGAAGAGGAGGAGGAAGAATCGACAGAAAAGCCGCAACTGAAGAAGAAAAACAACTCCCGGCAACCTCCACTCAGGCCAAGGAACCTACACAACCTTCCCCAACCCCAACCCCAACCACAGCCAAACCAGAAGAAGCAGCAGCAGCAGCAACAACACCGCAGCCACCTCCTCAACCCTCATCACCACCAAAGGCATCCCCGCAGAACCCACCCCCACTCCCCCTCCTCCCTCTCCTCCTCCTCTTCTTGAGAAAGAGGACGACGCCCAACAGGCTGAACCCAAGGGGGAGAACTCTGCAGCGGTGGCGCCCCCACATGACGATGCGGGGAACAGGGCAGGGGAGAGAAGCGGGTCTGTGTTGTCGGGGAGGAAGGGGGGGGCGGGGGCAGCAGGAAGGATTCTCAGGCAGCCATGCTGCCCACCTTGGCCTCGCGCGAACCCCCCCATGCTTGATGGGGACGATGATGATGAGGACAGGTGAGTGAGTGTGTTGGGGGGGGGGAAGGGTGGGGTGGGGAAGGGGAGGATGGGGGGGGGGGAGTGTGAGAGTTGAGGTAATGGGGGAGTGGGGGTGTGTGGAGGGGGAGGGGGGGTGTTGAGTGGAGTTGTAGGTAGTGGGGGAGGGGGTGTTGGAGGGGGAGGGGGGGTGAGTGGGGGGATGTGGAGGTGTGGAGGGGGAGGGGGTTGAGTGTGAGAGTTGTGAGGTAGTGGGGGGGGGTGTGTGTGAGGGGAGGGGGGGGGGGTGTGAATGTGAGAGGTGTGTGGAGGGGGGGGGGTAGTGAGTGTGAGAGTTGAGGAGTGGGGGTGTGTGGAGGGGAGGGGGGGGGTGTTGAGTGTGAGGTAGTGGGGGAGGGGGGGTGTGTGGAGGGGAAGGGAGGGGGGGTGTTGAGATGTGAGAGTTGTAAGGTAGTGGGGGAGGGGGTGTGTGGAGGGGGGGGGGGGGGGGTGTTGAGTGTGAAGTTGGGGAGTGTGGGGAGTGGGGGGAGGGGGAGGGGGTGGGAGGGGGAGGGGGGGGTGGGTGGTGAGAGTTGTGAGGTAGTGGGGGGAGGGGGGTGGAGGGGGGAGGGGCTGTTGAGTGTGAGTTGTGGGGAGGGGGTATGGAGGGGGAGGGGGGGTGTGTGGAGGGGGAGGGGGGGTGGTTGAGTGTGAGAGTTGTGAGGTAGTGGGGGGGAGGGGGGGTGTGTGTGGAGGGGCAGGGAGGGGTGGGTGTTGAGTGTGAGTGTGAGTGATGAGGTAGTGGGGGATGTAGGGGGGGGGTGGGTGTGGTGGGTGGGTGGGGTGGGGGAGGTTGATGTGTGTGAGTTGTGAGGGTATGTAGGAGTGGGGGTGGGTGGGTGCTGGAGTGTGGTGTATGGGGGTGGGTGGCTGTGTGTAGGTGAGAGTTGTAGTGTGGTGGGTGGGGTTGTGTGGGGTGTGTGTGTGAGGGGCATGTGTGTGGTGTGGGTGTGTTTGATGTGTGTGTATAGTTGTGTGTGTGTGTGAGGTGTGTGTGTGTGTGAGTGTTATGTGTGGTGTGTTTGTGTGTGTGTGTGTGTGTGGTGTGTGTGTGTGTGTGTGTGTGTGTGTGGTCAGGTTGAGAAGATTTTTCAGAATTGTGAGGTGTATGTAGGATTGTTTAGTGTTTCGTATAGATCAAGATAGCAATGGGGTTTTTTTATTAATGGCGAGACCATGTAAGTTACATAACTGTGAGGTCAGTAGTGATGAGGTAAAATAATAAAATAAAATAATAAATAAAAAAAAATAAAGAGACAAGGAATAAAGAAAAAGTGATGAGGTCATGTAAGTGATGAGGTCAGGACATGTGATGACAGGTGAGTATGAGGTAAGGTATGGTGTGTCACAGGACATACTACCTGGTGTTGAAAGTCCTGCACTCTCTCCTCTGTCGTGCAGTCCCCTGTTTGGCGCTGACAGCACTGTGGCCGACACCTGGGCCAGAAGTGATGCCCCCTGCCCCCGCCAGCGAGAAGAAAGGGGGAGACAAACTGCCCTCCAAAAACGACCTGCTGGAAGATGTGAGTGCTTGTTCTGTTGGCTTTCCTTTTTTTTTTTTTTTTTTATATATATATTATATATATATATATATATTCACCTTTTCCTGCGCTGTAATGATGTTTATTCCCTGACAATGTTAGTTTATTCTTGAAATGATGTTTATACAGTTAGTTTATTTTTGAAATGATGTTTATATAAAGTGAGTTTATTTTGAGTGTTTATTCCTTGAAAATGTATGTTTATTCTTGATAAAGTTATAAGTGGTTTATCCTTGAAATGATGTTTATCAAGTTAGTTTTTCTTGAAATGATGTTTATACAGTTAGTTTATTCTTGAAATGATGTTTATAAAGTTAGTTCATTCTTGAAATGATGTTTATAAAGTTAGTTTATTCTTGGAATGATGTTTATAAAGTTATTTATTCTTGAAATGATGTTTATAAAGTTAGTTCATTCTTGAAATGATGTTTATAAAGTGAGTTTATCCTTGAAATGATGTTTATAAAGTGAGTTTATTCTTGAAGTGATGTTTATAAAGTTAGTTTATTCTTGAAGTGATGTTTATTCCCTGATAATGTTAGTTTATCCTTGGAATGATGTTTATTCCCTGATGGCGATGACTGAAGACGATTCTTTCTTCTTTCCCAGGACCTGAAACCTAAGCCCCCTCCTCCATTGTTTGGCGATGATGATGACGACGACGATTTGGATTGGCTGAGCTAGTGCCATTCGTGGAGTGTGGTCGTAGTGTTGGGTGCGCTGCGGCAAGGAGATGATGATGATGATGATGATGATGATGATGATGATGATGAGCAGGCTGTGGAGAGTGGGGGAGGAAGGGGGAAGGGAGGGGGGGGGGGGGTTGTGGTGCTTTGTGAACCCAGTGTGTTTGGGGTTTTTTTTTTGGGGGGGGGGTCCCATAGTCTGTCTGTGATTTTCTTTCTGTGTATGTGTGTGTGTGTGTGTGTCTGTCTGTCTGTCTGTCTGTCTGTCTCTTTTCCTCACTGCATCTTTCTCTTTTCCTTTCCCTCTCTGTCTGTCTGTGCATCTGTCTGTCTGTCTGTCTGTCTGTCTGTCTTCTTCTGTCTCTGTCTGTCTCTCTCTCTCTCTCTCTCTCTCTCTCTCTCTCTCTCTCTCTCTCTCTCTCTCTCTCTCTCTCTCTCTCTCTCTCCTCTGTATTTTTCTTTTCTCTGTGTCTCTCCTGTCTCTCCTCCCATCCTTTCTTCTCATGTCCTTCACTCTGACTGCCCCCCCCCCCACCCCCCTACCCCACCCCACAATTCACCTTTCTCTTCTAGTTCTTTCCTTACCATTTTTTTTGTTTGTTTGTTTCATTCCCTCCCATACCCCTCCCCCCAACCTCACCCCTTCTCCCTCCCCCATCAACCCTTACCCCCTTTTTTTCATGACTGTTAAAAAAAATTATTAAAAAAACATAGCCAAGAACACATGGAGTAATGGCAACACATCCATTCTGCATTGAAATTGGTGAAACTGTGCCTGGTCTGTCGTCTCATCTTGTGTTGTGCTTTTCAGCTTTCTCTTTTTCTCTTTCAAAGCTATGCATTGGAAACCTTGACGTTACTGACTTACACATTGTGGCCAACATCAGTTCTTACAACTTGCAGATTGTACGAATAATAAATATGTCTTTTTTTGTCTTTTTTTTAAGGAGAGGGGGGGTTGCAGTCATAAAGTTTGTAAATGTTTTGTTGTTGTGTTGGTTTGGGGTTTTTGTTGTTGTTTTTTTAATTAATAAATGTCAGTTGTACTCTAAATGAAACATGATAACAAGTAGCAGTTACTGCCCCTTTTTTGTTGATTTTTTTTTTTTTGGGGGGGGTGGGGGGGGGGAGTCATTGAAAGTATTGTATTGATTTTATCTCTGTGTGGTCTTGTGTGTTTTTATCCTGAAGTGTTCTTTTTCTAGTATTTATTTTGGAAAGTCATCTTCTCTCTTCTCTGTCTGTCTGTCTCTGTCTGTCTTGTCTGTCTGTTGTCTGTCTGTCTGTCTGTCTCTCTCTCTCTCTCTCTCTCTCTCTCTCTCTCTCTCTCTCTCTCTCTTCTCTCTCTTGTTTCTCTCTCTCTCCTCTCTCTCTCTCTCTCTCTCTCTCTCTCTCTCTCTCTCTCTCTCTGTCTCTTTTTAAAGCATTCTTTGATCCTCACATTCACTTTATTGAAAATTGTACACACAGTGCAGATGATTTGATTATTTTTTTTGTGTGATATTGTCTGACGATTTGTTGGTGTGCTATTTGTTATTTTCAATTATTTATGTTTTTTTCCTTGTTGATTGTAGTGTGATTAGTGTGTGTATGAGGATAGGTCAAAGTCTGCTATTAAGTCCATGAAGTGACTGATTTTTGGTGTTATTTGATTTTTTTACTTTTTTTTTTTTTTTGCATTTTGCGTTTTGGGCTGCTTTGAGGAAATTTTTGTTTGAATATTGTTTAGGTGGTTTTTTTTTCTTTTCTTTTCCTTTTTTTTTTTTGGAAGGGGGGGGGGGGGTTGGGCTTGTGATTTTTGTTTGTTGTTACTTTTTTTTTCATAGTTCAGCTTATCTAGAAAAAAATATCTGCCATTTTTTGGGGGGTATGCCTATTTCAATTTCTTTTTTTTACTCAGTGGAGCTATAATTTTTCTGTAGATATTTATGCATGTCTTCATCTTTTTTCTGGTTCTGGTTTGGTTTCTTTTTTTTTTAGGGGGGGGGGGGTGGGCACCATTGTGTCACACAAATCCTGTGTTGTAAATTTTTTTTAAAGGCACTGATTCTAAGAATAGTGAATGGTGTGTCGAAAAGGACTGGGTTTCCTCTTGCTGTATATTTTGGAACGAGGCGTTGTGCTCAAATCGTTGGTGCGGACTCGTGTGTGATTTTTGACTGATGATTAAATCAGTAGGAGGATGCTCATCTGCCCAGCTTATTCCTTTATCCTCGATATGAAAAAGAAAAAACAATGAGAAAAATGAGTCTCTTTCCCTGTGCAGTTCCTTCCCTCTTTTAATCAGACATATTCTGAGATGTGATTTTTTTTTTACCCATTCTTGTCATTCTTTACCTTTTTTTTTTAAGGGGGGGGGGGAGATACTTCCATTTAAAAAATAATTTTTCATTCATCAGCTAGAGCTCCGAGGTTCACCAATGGTGAAATTTTGCCTATGCAACCGTTTTATTGAGGAAAAAGTAGTGAGGAAAGACAAGTGCAGGTACCAACTTCTCAATCACTTTGAAAATGACTTATTAAAGATTCAAATTAAAAAAACAAATGAAAAAAATAAAATTCTATGAGAAATAATGTCTTTCGTGTGCAGTTGTAGCTTTCTGTTTTAACATGCCTTTGCCCGACCTGACTCGGAGTTTTTTCACTGGTATGAGCCTATCAGAGGGGGGGTCGGGGTGTTGAATCACGCTGTGGGTACTTACGCAAGACATTTTAAAATTTAAAATGTTGTCAATTGCATTCAGGGATATTGTATTCCGTGCTTTGAAGTGCCTCAAACAATGATAAAATGAGTAATGCAACCGTTTTTTGTTTTTTTTTTCCACGTGGTGAAGGTAGCTGCATTCCAACTTTGGGGATATCAGATTGGCCTAAACCCTCTGAAAGAAGCAGGAAAAAAAGGAAAGTGTTTGCCATGGTGAGTGTATCGTCAAAAATGAGTGCTTTCTTTTTGCTGTTAAGTTTTGGGTAGGAAAAGTGTGTTCAGGTTCTTGTGCAGATTGTTGTGTGTGATTTTTAACCAGTGAATAAGTTGCTATGATGCTGAACTGCTAATTTATCTCTTTCGCTGTGCTCTGTGTTATAGTCAGACATAGTTTGAGACGTGATCGTCTCATTCTTATAGCCCCTCTCAGGCCTTGATCAGTTGTGAGAAGCTTGCTTACCCTTTACTTGAAGTTGGGGGGTTTTTGTGGGGTTTTATTGTTTGGGTTGGGTTTTTGGGGGGAGGGGGGGGGAGGGGGGGGAGGTGTCTTGAGAAGTTGCCTCTCACTCACTTGCAGTTTCTTGGAAAAAAAATCAATTTTTTCACTCATTTTAGTTACGATGTGTGTGTTGTGTGTGTCAAAGTCAAAGTCAAATTTTATTTCCAGATGGTATTGTGTGTGTCGCCTGTTTTTTGTGTGTTTCTGTGTTGTGTGTTTGTGTCCTTTTTTTCAAAAAAAAAAATTGTCGTCCATTATTTTATTTATTCCCAGAGAAATCAACCCCTCTTCCATTACAACCAGTCTTCTCTCTCTCTCTCTCTCTCTCTCTCTCTCTCCTCTCTCTCTCTCTCTCTCTCTCTCTTCTCCCCTCTCTCTCTCTCTCTCTCTCTCTCTCTCTCTCTCTCTCTTTGTGGCTCTTGTCTCCATCTCACTGATGTTCTCTTTCTTTCTCTCTTGCTTTCATTCCATTTTGGTATCAATGATCATAATGCCATTCCATTTTGAGAGGCCTTACAGAAGAAGATGTGTGTGTGTGTGTGTGTGTGTGTGTGTGTGTGTGTGTGTGTGTGTGTGTGTGTGTGTGTGTGTGTGTGTGGTTTGAAGCAGACTGCATGCGTAGAACATAAAGAAGAAGCCTGGCACAGCAAAGGATTAAGTGAGGTGTGCCAAAGACACTGTGTGACATGGCTTTGAGTGTGACATGCCATAGACAAGTGTGACACTCCATAGAGTGTGTAACATGGCATATACACAGTGTAACGTGGCATAGACACAATGTGATGTGGCATAGACACATTGTGACATCCATAGAGTGTGACATGTCATAGACAACATGTGTGGCATGGCAGACAAAGTATGGCATGCCATAGGGTCTGACATGTCATAGGCAACATGTGCGGCATGGCATAGACAAAGTATGACATGGCACAGATGAAGTGTGACATGGCACAGGCAAAATGAGACATACCATAGAGTGACATGATATAGACAAAGTGTGACATGGTATAGACAAAGTGTTACACAGTAAAGACAGTGTAATATAGTATTGTAATATAGTATAGAAAAAAATTATGCCATGGCACAGAGAAAGTGTGACATGGCACAGGCAACATGAGACATACTATAGAGTGACATGATATAGACTAGGTGTGGCACAGCAAAGACAGTGTAATATAGTATAGAAAAAAAAAGTATGCGCATGGCACAGAGAAAGTGTGACTTGGCAAAATGCACTGAAGGAAGACAAACTGGACTACATGATTCTTGGCTTGAATCCAGATCCCCTGAAGACCTCTCTCTCACAACTGCTGAAGAGTATCACACAAAGACAAGCCCTGTACAAACAAAATCTTTCTCTGTGTGTGAAATGTAACAAAATTCAAGAGTCTTGCGGTGTTAATAATAATGATCAAGTCACTTTCTTTGCTTCGAAGGAAAGACTTCAAAGCTTGTATTGCATTGTAGTTATAGTGTAGTATAGTGTACTGAATTGTATTTGTATTGTGTTGTATTGTTTAGTAGTATTGTATTGCATTAATACTCGTGTTTTATGGTGAGTCAACTGGATGTAAATGACTCAAAAGTATTTGAACATATTCTGAAAGCTCTGGGTCAGATTCTGTCTATGACAATAATTACTGATGAAAACAAGAAGATTCTGAATCTTTATGATTTGAATATATAGTACCACAGTAACTGGCAAAAACACCTGTGGAAATTAAAAAATATTGGTTCAGGGTGTTTGGTCATGTAACTTCGTATCAAATTGCCTTTTAACCATTCTTCTTCTTCTTCTTCTTCTAATTTTTCTTCTTCTTCTTCTTCTTCTTTTCTTTTCTTCTTCTTCTTCGTCGTCGTCGTCGTCGTCGTCGTCGTCGTCGTCGTCGTCTCTTCTTCTTCTTCTTCTTCTTCGTCTTCGTCTTCTTCTTCTTCTTCTTCTTCTTCTTCTTCGTTCTTCTTCTTCTTCGTCTTCTTCTTCTTCTTCTTCTTCTTCTTCTTCTTCTTTGCAATTCTTCTTCTTCGCAATTCTTCTTTATCGTCATCAAAAGCTCAGGCAGTAATTATTGTTGTCTGTCATAGGAGTGAAAATGTGTTGCACTGCCATCAAGCACCCGACAAGTTGGGCCCAGCGCATCCAACTTTGGCACGTTTTGTAGTTGAAATGTTATTGAAGATTTTTGTACTTGTATAGACTATAGATTTTGTGCTGTGAGAGATGGCTTGTTGTTGTGTATATTATGATCAGTGGGGCCACAATAGTATTGCTATGCTTGGATTTTGACTGGAAAATGCTGTGTCTTTTGGTGGCTTTTTTTTTAAAACTTTTTTTTTTTAAGTTGTAGTTTGTATGTGTTTAGATGTATGTGCAGTTGAGAGTATACTTGCCTGCATGGATTCTCGTTCATGCCCCTGAACACACATGTGTGTAAGTACCACTATTGCTGAATGCAGGCATTGTTCAGTCTAGTCTTTTGGAATGATACCCAGATGTATCTTTACAGGTTACAGATACACAACCAAACATACCCAGCATGCATCTTTACCTGGAGAAAGACAGGCTCCCCTGGTATCAACTTGCCCAAGAGCCTGAAACTAAAGAAGTGGGCACAGTTCTCCAATGACTTCTCAAGAAGTTAAGGCAGTCAAAGAGTAGAAGCCACACTGATGAATAAATACAGAAGTGAGCTTTACAAGAAAGAGGAGATAACAAGAGGGGGAAGTGAATGAAAAACATCAATATTTTTTCTGCTTAAATGATTTGCATGTATGAAGACACTGGAATATATTATGCTGTTGTATGTTGGGGTTTTTGTGGGGTTTGTTTTTTGTTTTTTTGGGGGGGGAGAGATTGTTTTTCTGCTAGAGCTCTGAGGTTCACCAATGGTGAGATTTTGCAAATGCAACCATTTTTTCTCCTACCATTACAGTAGCTGTAGCCACATTCTGACTTCTTAGATTCAGTTGATTATGCATTTGTTACTGAAGGTCTGTCACATTGGTGAAGAATTTATTGTCAGGCTACTCTTTGCCTGTTTTTAACTCTTTTTCAGACTATGATTATTTACTTCTATGTGTGTCATCTAGAATTTTCAATGGGTATATGGTTAGGTTTTTAGAAACAGAATATTGTGCTGAAAATCGTTTTCTGCAAACAGTGCATTCTCATTGTTTTATTGTCAATGAAAACCCAGTTTTGTTTTTTGTTGAGTTTTTTTTTTTTTGTTTTTTTGGGGGGGGGGGGGGGGGGGCATTTTTTTAAAAATCATTATTGTTAGTCGTGAACTGCAGGAAGAACTCTCAGAGCATACAATCTTTTTTTCTCAGAGCATTTTTTTTCTGTTAAACATTTCTGTATTCCATCATCAGTTTTTAAATGCATGATGATAAAGCCATTGTTATGGCACGAACACTTATTTGTATTTCACGTTTTCTCATTGGTTATTTATCAAACATCACAGTGACTCACATATTTTATACTTTATTTTTCCAGTATTCCATCTCTTGTTTCTTCAGTACATTTACTGCACCAGAAACCTAAAAAATCCACAAATGCCTGTAAAATGTGATGTATTTATTATGTGATGTGTATATGTGTGTACATGATTGTATCAGAGAGTGTGTAAAACCTACGCTGTCAAATCAGTAAAAATGTAAAATCATCAGAAAAATCAATAATCCTTGGGAGACTTCATAAACAGAGATGAAAGGGAGGGGGGGGGGGGTTGTTTCCTGTCTTTTTTTTCATTACTTGCCTAGAACTTCAAGGTTTACTAATGGGGATATTTTTGTATATGCGACCATTTTTTTCCCACCATTATGGTAGCCGTATTCCGACTTTAATGTCTAAATATTACACCATTGTGCATGCAGGGTTTTCTTTTTTTTTAGATATATTTTCTGTCACCCATTCTTATCAGCATGAATGGCTTACTCTTCTGAAGGGTGGAACAAGTTTTAACATGTGCACAGGATTTCTGCATGCATTCATACAGCATTCTTACATGGGGCCTCAGTTTACAGTCTCATCCACAGGACACTCTGGGGAGTGGAGTTAGTACTGATGTGAGCTCCCAAGGGAAAAATCCCTATAAACAGGCACCTTGGTGCTGGCTCAAACCCAGGCTTGATCCCAGGCTGTTAAATCACAAACGCCTTGCTCTAACCACTAGGCTATCCTGCCCCCACCCCCATAGATATAGTTCATAAGTGTGACACTCCACCATGAAATGAGTCGCTTTGCGCCTGACCTACTTTTCTGCTAGGAGCCACTTTATGCAGGTGGGGGTCAAGTTGTCGATTTTGAGATTTTGGTTGATCATAAAACTAAAGCCATTTTTCTGCCTTGTTCTGAAGTATGAAGGCGTAATGTGTTTCCCTTTGCTTTAAAAACACATTTAAAAACACCCAAATCCTCATTCTGACCACCTATTACGATGCAAAACTGGTCAATTTCTCATTTTGCCACTTTCTGCAGTCTACCTTTCAATTTGTAATAACTGTTCATGGAAGTGTTCGATTTACAATATTGTTTTCTATGTTGAGTAGCTTATCTATTGCAGATTGATAACATGTTAATAACTGAAAATTGACCTCTGGTGCAATGCAACTCATTATGTGGTGGAACGTTACAAATGTGACAATGACTGTAAGACTGCTGGAAACCTTATTCCTGACAATTACTTTCAGTAGAGTCCAGTAAGCTTTCTCTCCATTTTCGCTAAAGCAAGTGCATGAATTAATAGCACACAGTTACTGAACTATTGGCTCAACTACTCTCAAAAGCATGTACAAAAACAGTAACATCTCACACGACTAATGTATGATAAATTATGAATTTTGATGAGAGTGTGTGTCTTTTGTTGCAACATAATTAAATACAACAAAGCGAGACTTACCTAGTAAGGTGAAGCTGGTTGTAAATTCTTGCGAATTTATTGTAGACCGGAACGGAGTGCACATGAGAACCGCGCGCAGCCCCTACTGTCAGTTTTTAGAGCCTCGAGAGAACACTGTGTCATACTATAACAGGAACACTAAATATTTTATAAACATTGTTATCATTATTATCATTTTGAAAGGGTGGGATGTCTTACTGATGCACGGTGTGCAGAACACTGTTGTCAGTTCTAGATCAAAGTTCCACAAAGTGGTATTTGTTTCATTTGCATGGTATGCATTTCATTTTACTTGCATGGTATGCATGCAGACCATTTTAGGGGTGGGCATGTGCACTCCGTTCCGGTCTACAATAAATTCGCAAGAATTTACAACCAGCTTCACCTTACTAGGTAAGTCTCGCTTTGTTGTATTTAATTCTTGCTCATTTCCTGCATCCCTCCACTATATGCACATGAGATTTTAGAGCCACAGTGTTCTCGAGACAAACACATCCACCACATGTAAACAAGAAACTGTCCTACCTTATTTATGTTGTAGGAAACGCTCCATGATGGATTGGCCCATGGTCAGTGTTGGCCCCGTCTTCTTATTATAAAACTTAGCTAACGTGGAAACATTTGTCCATCCAGCTGCTTTCATGATGATGTTTATTGGAGCGTCTGCAAGTTTAGCAGCGGAAGTACTGGCTGACCTCGTACTATGTGCCGTGAAGCGTGTAATGTCTATGCCTGCCCTCTCCATCGTCCACTTCAGCCAGCGCGCGATGGTATCGCTAGTGGCCCCTCGGTGCGGTGCTTGGAGAGTGATAAACAAATGTCGGGTAGCATTCTGAGCCCTCAGTTCTTTGCTCCGTCTCAGGTATTCTTTCAAAGTGTGAACTACACACAAAGCCTCTTTTTCCACAAAAGCCATGAGTTCAATAGGTGATTGATGGGCTCCTCTTCTTGACTGTTTTAATAATCTATTTACATAAAAAACACACTTTTCCCTTGAAAGTAGCATATTGTCGATGTCCAAAGCAGCAATAGTTTGACACCTCTGACCCGACAGAAGGGCAATTAACATCACAAGTTTCATTGTCAGTTCCTTGAACGTCAGGTTTTGCACTGGAACCCACGTTTCTAACATTTTTAGCACAATGTTTACATCCCAAGTGTGGTGATACTTTGGTAGTGGTGGTTTTCTTTCGAACACACCCTTCATAAATCTTTTTACAAGTTCGTGTTGACCAAACGTTGCCCCTTCATAGTTGCAGAGAAAACAACTTAGCGCAGAACGAGCGGTGCCCACAGCGCTATAAGAATATCCCTCTTTCAACAGCGATGCCAGAAAATTTACAGCTGTGGCTAGAGGCGGTGTGAAACTGAATCCACTTGTTGCTCACACGCGTACCTCTCCCACTTTCGTATGTACACATCATACATCTGTTTTGTTGCGGGTCGCCATGAGGACATGAGAATACTGGTAGTCTCCTCAGAAAAGCCTTGTGTTCTGAATCTATCCCTGACACTTTGCAGACTAGCAGCGTCAGGCTTTTCCTCAGTGGGTGTTTTGTCTCCTTTTGACTTGGTTGTGTCAGAAGAGTGTTTCTGGCTGACAAGAGGACAGGTCTGGCTGTGAGAATTTTCATCAGTGCTGGCCAAAAGGGCTGATTTTTCCAGGTTGGCGCTACTATAACCCCTCTTGCTTTGTCTTTCTTTATCTTTGCCAGGACCCGGGGTATAATGCTGAAAGGTGGAAAACAATAAACAGTCTCATTTCCCCAATACATGCTAAATGCATCAATAGCACATGCTCCTGGGTCAGGCAAGAAAGACACATATCTGGAAAACTGAAAATTTAATCTAGAGGCAAACAAGTCAATGACAGGTTTTATATCAAGAATATTCATAGCCTCAGAAAGTAGCATTGAATCCAGTTTCCATTCTGTGTCAATGTGGATCTGTCTAGACAGACTGTCAGCTTCAACATTCTCAACACCAGGAATGTGAGCAGCACTGAGCCATATGTTTCTGCTTTCACACCAATGCCAGATTTGCTGAGATACATCATTCAGATGTTTAGATCTGTTCGAACCCATGTTGTTAATACAACCAACAGTGCTTGTGTTATCAGTCATAATTCTTATGTGAACATTACGTTGGTCATGCAACAAAGACTTGAGACCAAAAAAGACAGCTAATAGCTCCAAAGCATTTATGTGTCCTTCTTTGTCTTTCTCACTCCACATGCCTTGTGTTTGTGATTTGGTATCAACAACCCAAGCACCCCATCCTGTACGTGAACTGTCTGTCTTCATAGTAATGGTGGGGTCTGATCTCTGAATGGGAGCCTTTTGCTTGTCTATGTTATTAATCCACCATTCTAGCTCTGTCTTCCCTTCAGCTGATAACACAGCAGGCTTTTCCCAGTTCCCCTTGCTTAGTTTAGTGTGCGGAACACTTATCTTGTTCAAGTGCTCTGTAGTACAAAGGACCCAATGGCACAGCAAGAAAACAAGAAACCATTAGTCCAATACAAGATGCCAGAGATCTTACAGTTGTACTTTCCTGACTGAATAATAGAATGCATGCACCACAGCAGTTTTTGTTTCCGTTCATCTGTCAGTGTGACTGTCATGTCTGTTGAGTTTATTTTGAAACCCAGGTAGGTGATTTCTTGCACAGGCATGAACTGTGATTTCTTTTCATGTACATAGAAACCTAGGGAGTCTAATAATTGTATCGTGTCTACCACACACTGTACAACTTCTGTTTCAGTCTCTCCCACAATCAAACTGTCATCAATGAATGAAGTGATCAGGTGACCCATATCATGTAAGCGTGCTAGGACAGGTTTCATGAGTTTTGTGAATTTTCTGGGAATCGGACTGAGTCCCATAGCAGCTGCCTGAAAACAGTACAGTTTTTCTCTCCATCTGAATTTCAGATATTTCCGAAAAGTCTCCTCTACTGCTATGACGTAATACGCATCTCTCAGATCAATTGATGCGAAAAAGCAATTTTGTGTAACTAGATCCAAAGCTGTATATATTGTTTCCATCTTAAATTTCTTATATTCCACATTTTTGTTCAGAGCTTTCAGATTTAAAATCATTCTAAATGATCCGTCTTTTTTCTCCCTAACAAAGATAGGTGAGACAACTTGTCCTGATTCAGGTAAAGACTCTTTTATCACACCTTTTTTCAACAAGTTTCTTATTTCAGAGTCAACAGCATAGTTTTCACGCTTGCTAAACAACCTTTGCGAACTTTGCTTTATGTCTACTGGGCAATCATCAAAGGTGATTTTAATTCCTTCAACTGTTTCAAGTACATCAGGGTCAGAAGTTAGTTCATTCCAGTGCGACAGCTTTTCCTTTAAGCTTCCTGCTTTAAAGTTATCATGCTTCATTTCAAGATAAGCACACAAAGAAGGCAAGCAAAGTTCAAACTCACTAACCTTGTTTCCAGAAGGGAGGGGCGGTTCTGTCAAAGATCGAGTTACTGCCGGTGGCTGTTTTTCTGACCCTTCTTCCAAAACACTTTGTTTGCTTGACCGAAGGAACTCCCCCCCTGCCCCTGCCTCCACGGCTTCCGGCCTAAAAAAGAGCTACTGTTGTTATGCTGCCATGTGCTCCTCTTTTGCTGACCACGCATGTTCTGACCGAGTTTCTGGGACTCTTGCACTTCTTTTAGACATTTGTGAAAATCAGAGCCATACAGTAGATCTGGGGTCATGGCAACCTGCGGTGCACATATGCCAGAGAGTTCACGGGGTAGGCAGGGTCGGTGCATGTCTCTCCGTTTCTGGGACAGGTCATGGTTGGCGTGACCTGTGAGGGCAAGGGCATCTGAAAGTTGAGCTATGCATCCGGTCAGTTCACTGCGTACTGTAGTGGCATCCTGCCCTGAGATGGTATCTCTTACCCTCAAAAGTCGGTCGGTGCAGAGGGTTATGGCTATGGCAGCTTTTGACAGTGTTTTCTGTGTATTTGCCATCCGAATGTCTGTCTTTCTAGTGAAGGGCTTGAGGACAGAAAAAACTTCCTGGTTTGTTCGGGGAACGCCCAGGTATGCGCAGTTTTCGGGAATCGGGTACTTTGTCAGTTTTTCCCTCAGCTTTCTGTCTGGAAGTTTTGATCCAAATCTGGATTCAAGCAGCTTTGCCAATTTTCCTGAGACCGGTGGTCCTTTTTCTTCATTATCGTCAAAAGATGATGCCATTTCAGCAAAAATATCGTCATCCTCCTCCTCTGTAGCATCTGCTATCAGCTCTTTTTCCAGTTCCTCTGCCTTATCAGAAACACTGTCGGTGACAAATTCTGAATCACTACCTGCCTTCTTCCTTTTCCCTTCATTCTCAGCGAGGGGTTTATCAGCGTCAGAGCAAATTTTCCTCTTCTTGGTGTGCGGTGCACTTCTTTCAAAATTGTCCATTCTTTTGGAAAGGTTCTGAATGATTGAAAAAATGTCTCGGAGAGATGGCTCCCTTTCCACCAAGGGTTCAGCAGAGGTGCCAGCTTGTGGTTCTTCATAGGATTCTGACTCCATAACCGAATCCTGGTCACTGGTGTAGTCCACAGAATGGGTCTCCATTTTTTTTTTTTTTTTTTTTTTTTTTTCCCCAGAAACTTTTCCACAAAAAATAGATTTCACAAGCACTACAAAAAACAACAACCCCAAGTTATACACAAAATAAAACAAACCAAGAAAAGCAAGGTCTAGAAACTATTATAGCTAGTGCTGAGATTCCTGATAGTGATGGGCGTTGCCGACACAGCGAGAGGCGATATGATAAACGTCTGGACAGTAGCTCGGCTAGGCACGAACTGACAGTAGGGGCTGCGCGCGGTTCTCATGTGCATATAGTGGAGGGATGCAGGAAATGAGCAAGAATTATTCTATCCAGCAAGGTGATTGTCTGAATTTTGTCTGTATTCAGCCCCCATCTATGTTCATAAAAGCAGTGTGAAGTTCTCACATGAAATTAATCTGATTTGTGAAGATGATCTTGGTATGAAGCATAGAAGAAGATAGGTGATAATGGTCGTAAATGTACGTTTTTGGATGAAAAATGTAAAGACTTACGGAACAAGAAAATAATGTTTGTGAATGTATGTTTGTTTGGGGGGGGGGGGGGGGGGCGTTTTGGATGAAAATTGCAATAAATTATGCTGGATGTATATATTTTGAAAGAGGAGTTCATACTGATTTTATTTTTGTCAGTGGCGGTGAGGTCTTTGTTGTTTTCTTTCTGCCTGTCTGTCAGTCTGACCCTCACATCATGGGGCCTGTGCTGTGCTGTGCTGTGTTGTGTGACCCTGCTGTTTTGACTTCTTGTTTCATTGGCTGTGTCGTTTCTCATCTGTGCAATATCCTGGCTGTGCAATATCCAAAAGGTAAAGGTGTTCCATAACCTGTGCGGTCATAGGGGAGCGAGGCGTCAAAGACCTCAGCTTCTCTAGGGGCCAGCATTTTGAGGGCGGCGCCCATCTCCTCTCCCTCGCTGCTTTCCTTCCCTGACCCTAAAGAGGGCAGGTACCCATTTACAGCTGGGGGGACTGTACTGAAGCCAAGGGGCGCAAACGGTCACCCATCCAACTTGTAACCACACTCGATGCTGCTTAACATCGGATGTGGGAAAGCGAGTGCTATCCATACTGTGCATTATTTCAGTCTGTGCTGTAAGCTCAGCAATATCCTGGCTGTGCAATATCCTGGATGTGCAATATCCTGGCTGTGCAATATTCCAGCCGTGCAATATCCTGGCTGTGCAATATTCCAGTTGTGCAGTGTCATGGCTGTGCAATATCCTGGCTGTGCAATATTTGGTCTGTGCACTATTTCAGTCTGTGCCATAAGATGTGCAATATCCTGGTTGTGCAGTATCTGTGCTCTGCAATAATCTGGCTGTGCAATATCCTAATGTTCCATATCACAGCTGTGCAATATCCTAGATGTACAATATCCTGGCTGTGCAATATCCTGGCTGTGTAATATCCTGACTGTGCAATATCCCGGCTGTGCACTCTCCTGATTGGCTATAATCGAGACATTGTGATATTCAGGCTTTTTTTTGTTTTTGTTTATCCACTGCTGCTTCAGGATATAATACGCTTGCAGTATTCACCATACTCGGCATTTTTTCCAAGAGTCATGGAGAGCGTGTGCACACACGCGCGCACACACACACCCACCTACACACACACACACACACACACACACACACACACACACACACACACACACACATCCCATTATCCTCGATATAAAAGAATAAAATAAAATAAATAAAACACACACACACACATCAGTGGATCATTGCGCTCGCAATTTGACGACCCGGATTCGTTTCCCGATCAAGGGGATTTTTTCCCTGGAGTTAACATCAGTGCTGACTCCACTCTCCCCAAAAGTCCTTCAGATGAGACTATAAACTGAGGTGAACGCACGCAGAACATCTTGCGCACATGTTAAATCATGTTCTGCTTTTCGTAAGAGTAGGCCATGGCGTGCCGGTGGGAACAGATGACAAGATTTACAACCTGCATACACACGGGGACTGGATGTAAAAAAAAAAAAAGCACATGCACGCTTATTCCATTATCCTCGATATAACAGAATAAATAATAATAACAATGATAATAATAATAATGATGATGATGATGATGATGATGATGATAATGACAACAACAACAATAACACATATCCATCCATCTATCTCTCACTATTTCTATCTACATATGCATGCGCGTGCTTATGCATGCGCACACACACACTCACAATTATGATAACAACCACAATAATAATTATTACCATTACTCTTGTTATTGTTGTTATCATCATCATCATCTTTTTCATACGAAACTATTGCTCTTTCTGAACGTGTAGCTCCGAATTAACGACGGGAGACAACTCTGGCTTAGCGTGCTTGACAACATAACTTTGTCTCATCAAAACAGTAGAAATATGTCACCGAAACATTAAGTCAAACAAAATAATCTGTGTTGTTCGTCCCCTAGCCGCCGGCCTGGGCACGGTGTGGTCAAGCCATGGGTACCTTCGCTTTGTCCACTGTGTTTTTGGATCTGGAGACAGAAAGACGTTTGGTGAGCGCATCCGGGAAAGGCGATATCTCCACTGTCCGAAAACTGTTGAGGAAGAAAGTGAATGTTAACGTCAGAGATGAATCGGGAAACACGGCTCTTAACTCCGCCAGCAAAGGTCAGTCAGTGTAGGCCCTAGCCTATCTCTTTCAAATTTTATCGGCAAAAGTTTCCAAACTACTCCACTGTCCATTTCAGTTTGATCACTTTCAGTCGGCCAATATCGATCCGCGATCCATATTATAGTACCGTTCAGTTTCCGCGTGAATGAAACTCGTAGGATTTCATTCACGCGGAAAGTTAACGGTTGTACAGTTTGGTTTCGTGGAATCTTCTTGTTTGTTTGTTTCTGTCTTTCTTTTTATTTTATTTGTTTTTTTGTGTGTGTGTGGTCTTTTCTTACTGTCGTAGAGATGGCATACAGCACAATACCCATTATATGTATACTGTAATTGAGTTTTGTCAACATCTATTGTAATACTCAATGTAATTAAGTGCAGGTTAGTTTTTAATATAGATAGTTTAAACTATGTTTTGTGCTGTATGCCATCTCTCCGATGCACGCATGCACGCACAAACACAAACATGCACACACACATACGCACA
>CM060341.1:36130053-36140053 GCA_030674155.1 Stramonita haemastoma | reverse complement strand
TCTCTCTCTCTCTCTCTCTCTCTCTCTCTCTTTCTCTCTCTCTCTTCTCTCTCTCTCTTTCTTCTCTCTCAGAGCAATTTCCCCAAAAGAAAACCAACAACTCACCCAAAAGAAAAGCTAGATGATTTAATTTGTCCACAGAAAAAAAAATAAGGCAGGGGCTGAGTACACAGTCAGTATACACAAACGAACGACAATACACTGTACACAAAACCAGGTCAAGTACACATGTACGCATGTACCCAGATAAGGGCACAGCATGCACTGTACAGTTAAGTACATCTGTACCAGAATCCCTGTGCAGTGGAAGGGTCATATACACAAGTACACATGCACTGAAACTTTCACAAAGACACACATCAACCTTTCAGGCGCTAATTTATTAATTAAATGGTCACAGGATGCGTCTTTAGAAAACTGCTGATTAAAAAAAAAACATACACCCACACACACAAAAACTGACACTGACACCTCGAATCAAGCCTAATTCTTGTCAAAATTCACCATGTATGTGCTTCTACACTCCGATACTTTTCACCCTCAAATGCACAATTCTTAAGTCGTACACCCCCACCCTCCACCCCCACACCCCTAAATTCCCATCCCATTTCTCCCTACACCGTTCTCTCTCCCACCCTAAAAAATTTCAAGAAATCATACCATCAAGTCAATAATCCTATTGTAAGCGTTAAATGAAAACACAATATTCCCCATGATCAGCCTTTAGCTCAGCTCAGAAAAGAGTGATGGGAGTAAATCTTTCATCCTGTTCTCAAAACATAAAACAACAACAAAAACCCCAAAACTTTGCAAAGTCAATTTTGAGCATTGTTATCACAAGCTGCAGACATATCCTATACATTCACTCTCGTTAGATCACAAGCTTATCAACCCCCCCCCCCCCCCCCCCCCCAAAAAAAAAAAAAACCCACAAAAAACCCTACTTCGTACACCATTCCCCTGCGAAAAAACCTCACCGTCTAAAAGAAGACGAAAATGTTTGCTCCTTGCCCAAGCTAAAGGTGTGATACTGGCCAACAGGTGACGAAGAGGAGGGAGGGAGGGAGTGAAAAAATCTTGACAGCAAACTTCAAAGAATGGATCAGACCATACTAATTCAATCGTTCACTCACAATGTTTCTACAATATCAACTACCTCCACCACAGCACTGACCATCTTCCCTAATCCTGTGTCTTTTTCATAACAAGAAATAAGAGTGAGAACCAAAAAAAATCCCCCCCCTCTCTCTCTCTCTCTGAAAGACAAATACCCCGCCCCCCTCCCCCCAACTTCATTTATCCTGTCTCCATGAGTTCTATACCTGGGAGTCATCTCTTCATTTGTAAACACCTGATTTCAGTTAAAGCATGCACCAGATGAAAAAAAACAATATCTGTGGATAGTATATCAAACATAGTTACACACATGTACAAGAAAATGAAAAAAGTACAAGGCAAAAAAAGAGAAGAAAAAAAAGTTGAATATACAAAATGATAGCGAATACAGAAAAAATGTTTTTAAAAATGCTCTTTTTTTTCCCCATACGAGGTACTTAAGGAAGGAGGAAGAAAGGAAGAAAACTCAACCTTTACCACAAATTACAAACAAAATGACTGGCCCATAGTTTTTACACTGAAAGAAAAGAAAAAAAAACCCATACATACACATACAGACCAAAAAAAAAAGACAAAAGAAATATCTGAAGCAAGCCAAGCAAGCTGGGAAGGATTTCAAATCGTACACAATATTCCTGACGACGAAAACGACAGAAAACAGCTACGCCACTAGTCTAGACGGCTGCGGATGATTGCTCTACAAGGTTCAAAAGTCAAGGTTCACCACCCACTCCTCAAACATCCCAGCAAAAATTCCCCTGAATCTCAACGACCTTCATGCTGGCGGCAGAAGCAGCGGATTTATACAGCAAGTGTAGATGTGATCTTGCTCCCAACCTTCTAACGAAAAAACTGTTTGGGATTGAACCTAAACCCCCAAGACCACAGAGGTGACTGCACTAAAGACTAACAGCCATTCCCCTAGAATGACTAAACAAACAAAATTAATTTTTAAAAAAGGAAAGAAAAAGTTGTCTCATCACAATCGTTATGTACATTCTTTCCACTGAGCTGTGATCTTACAGATCCCTGTCCATTATTTTACGAAGAAAGAAAGAAAAAAAAGAGGGAAAGGAAGAAAAAAAGAACAACAAAAATATGAAAACTGAGTGAGCAATTTAAGGTGAAACTGCTTGTTGGGAAAACATAAAAATTTAACAACAAAAAAAGCTGCCCCACTTTAACCCCCCCTCCAAAAATGAATTTTGTCATATCCAACACAATCTTCTTCTAATGTTTTTGATGACAAATGTTAAGTAACATCTTTCTTTAAACCGATATGTATGAAAAATCTTTTTATGAATATTTTTTAAATTTTTTTTTATAAAACTTCCTGTTACCATCTTTGTGCAGTACACGGCAACACAAAGGTCAGGAGAGAAAATCTTCAGAACTGAAGGTTCCTCACAGGTCACCCCAGATCTTCCCTGAGTGACAGAAAGAGTTTTGAAACACAGGACGGAGACTGAACAGTCAGGAGAAAGGTGAAAGTGTCTCTCCCATAACCTGTGTGGTCGTAGGGGAGCGAGGCATCAGAGACCTCAGCTTCTCTAGGGGCCAGCATGTTGAGGGTAGTCCCCATCTCCTCTCCCTCGCTGCTTTACTTTCCCTGTCCATAAAGAGGGCAGGTACCCATTTACAGGTGTGTGAATTGGAATACTGTACTGAAGCCAAGGCGCGCAATCGGTCACCCATCCACTTGGTAACCATGCTAAAATGCTGCTTAACATTGGCTTGGGGAAAGCGAGTGCTCCGAATCCCATCATTGTTTTTTTTGTGAACAGTCATACTTGTTCTTTGTTTCAAAACTACACTATGGATTGTTTTACAGCTGCATCAGACACAGTGCAAAGAAAATCCTGAGCTCAGCATTTCAGCACAGACAAGTTTCTTCCTTATTCTCCTCCTCAAAACAAAGATGGGATGATGAGTGAAGATGAATATTCTTCAAGAATATCAAAAGTTGCTGCGTTAAAAAAACAACAATATCAATAAGAACAAATAATCACTTTTTTTTTCATTCATTCCATATTGTTTACAGCCCTATCGACCATGAAAGCCATATCAGGGCTGTCACCTCATTCAGTTTCAGTGGCTCCAGTATCCAGCGTTTTGCTTCATAACACTCATCCACACTCTAACCCAGCTATACAGCCATGAAGACCTACGTTAAGATACCCCAGGAAAGTTTTCACACTGCACTAAGTTGCTACCCACATCCCTCTCCTACTTCCCTGTGTGGTCTGCAGCAGTATCAACAACAATAACAACAGCCTTGTAAATGTTTTGTCCACAGATGACCCCCCCCCAAAATTAACGATGATAAATTATGGCAAAACACCTGTACATGATTTTTACAAAAAAGGAACGACGCAATGTCGCCCACACATTCCTAACAACGGCAACATGACGCAAGCATTAACAAACAAAATCACGCAAACCAACAACCTTACAAAACAGAGGAAAAAATCATACAAAACACTGCACATATCAAAACAACACGAAACAGACTTAACGATGTAATAGCACCATCAAAAACGTGTTCCAAAACTAACAACAAAAGCGGACAAGAAAAAAAAAACAGTGCAGAAAACTATAATGAAAAAAAATATGGATGAAAAAATATCAAATGTATGGACACTCGACTTTTGTGTGTAGAGATCTAAAACAATGCCATTTTTGTTTTGTTGTTGCTGAGTAAATAGGGCCAATATCTGGTGGCATACATCGTCTTGATACTTGATATTATGTACTTTGTGCAAGGTGGTGTTAGTATTTCCCCAACAACTGAGGCGGTTAAGATATACGGTATCATTTTTGGTCATAACATATGTATGTGTTTACCTACACAGGTTAAGTACAAACCGACGTTAACTCTATCAGTCCAGAGTCTCCCTCCCACTCTGCGGCCTCCCATTCACTCACACACTCACATCATAATTTCAACGTCTAGGTTTCCAAAGTCTGACAGACAAGAAACATGATGCTGGGTGAAACTTAATCTCCTGCCTGATCGTAGATTTACAAAACTGATCTTCCACCAGAACTGATTTACCGTAAACAATCAAAATCAAAATTCAGATGGCTTGATGAGAACTGCACGCTCGCTTGCTCTCATCTTTCACAAGGCTTCTGGTCTTGAAAAAGTTAATGCTACATTGCATTTACTTACATGAATAGATATATACCGCACTTGTTCTAGCTAAAGTGGCAGCTGCTTTCATGTGGATTCCATAACCGTTTTGTTTGCAGGTTGAAATTATTCTATTCTCATAGAGTTTAAACTTTTTGTTCCAAAAGAAAACATATTTCTTTTAAAAATTTGTTTATGTACAAACAACTTTGTTCATTCTACAGCATGCAGGCTTATCCAAATTTTATTCTGAAGCTCGCAGCTTTTGCAACAAACCAACAAAAAACACAAGAAAAATGAAAAACAAGAAATCGCCAAAATGGTTGTGAAAGGTAACCTTTTAAAAAAACTGTACATGAAACCCAAACCCAACAGCTCAGATCTGATCAACACCAAAGAGGATATTATGCTACAACACTGACACACACACACTCACACAAAAAATCCCCATTAATTTCTGATCCAGCTTCCCCCCACAACAAATGTGAACCTGAAATTTCTCACTCACATTGTGATTGCACCTGAAATGTCGCTTTGACGAGTGTCAGTGATAGAATGCTACTCTCTACAGCTCTGACCACAAAGTGTTCGCAGTCGTAAACAAAAACAGATCTTTTTCTTTTCATTTACATCACTTATAACAAAAATAAGACCAGCCTTACCAAAAGAAGACCTGGCTGTATTTGGTTCAAATTTATTTTTTCAAGATTGTAAACAAAATACAAAACATCAACAAAAGTATAAAAAAAAATATTAAAACCCCTTAAATTTCCATAAACTACAAACCCGCTAGGTCTGCTGAAATGTTTGTTGGCCTTTTCACCTAGCAAAAATTTTGAAAAACATTTTCTTTAAAAAAAAAAAATTTTTTAAATGGAAACGATATATTTAGGCTGAAACTGGCAAAGCAACATAAAATCCTTTTTCTAGAGTTGTAGTAATAGTGCAATTTTTAAAGAAACAAAAGCAGGAGTCAAATTTGACCAAGCACCTCAACTCCTGTGCTGTAGAAGACTTCCAGTGCGTGAAAACAAAAATCTGCATACAAGATTAATGTCCGATTCACCACAGTGCCTTGCCTCCCTGTGACTGACTGACTGACCGCTGCTGGTCACAATTAGCAACTGTCCCATACAGGTGAAAGAGAAAACAAACAGGCTTCTAATGACCAAAGATCATGACTTCAGGATTCATCATTTTGGGGACACTTTCTTCAAGAGTAAATTTTAAGTCTTACGTTTATATCTGCAGATAAAAAAAATTTTCACTTTTCCCATCAACTGATCTCTCAGAGAGAAGAAGGGACACAAATCGAAGAGAAATGAATACTAACAATCTGAGATGCCTTACTGACATGGAGAAAATTCGACTTTAAAAGTGATCTTCAACATTATTGTTGTTCCTTGCTGAATGGACACTTATGATATTACACACTTTTCAGTTTCCAGACGGTGTCAAAACCGATGGGTTATTCTGCGTAAAGCTCTTGTACCCTCTCTGTTATCTCATAAAAAGGAAAATGAGCTATCCTCACTTTTTGTGTTCCTTTTTGTTCTGATTTTCTCTAATATCCCTCCTGTGTTGACAAGCTGACAAAGCAGTTGACACAAATATACTGGCACTGTGAAGAAAACCTACAAACACAAAATCCAAACCCGTTCTCTTTCATATCAGCTGAACTGGAAAATATAAAAGCCATAACAATGACAACATAAACTGTAAGCACACCTGAACAAAGCCATCAACGACATATCAAGCCACAAGAAATTACACTGGCAAAAAAAAAAAAAAAAAAATTGGTCCGACAATGAGCATAGCATGAGCAATTTCCTTCATTAACTGCTTTTACCTGATTTTAAAAAAAACAAAAACTTTCCATTATTTCTTTTTTCTCATCAGTGAACTTTTCTTAATGCATGCCTAAAAATAACAAAAATTCAACACATATCAAGCAAATAAAGAAAAAAAGAAAACCCCACACAATTACCCGACAAGCGTTTCCCCATGTTGACAAAAATATTCTTAACGCAGACATAAGAATAACGACAAATGTAACACATTTCAAGCAAAACAAAAAAAGGTTTTAAAAACTACAATTACCAGACAAAATGTTTTCCCTCAAGATGACAAAAGATGTTCAAACCTTGTGCTCGATAATTCAGCAGAGAAAAATGAAAAAAACCCACTTCTCCCATGGTGATGAAAAATTTCAAACATTGTGCTTGATACAGAAGTACATAGACACAGGGACCACCCCCCCAAAAAAGTGTTGTTTTTTTTTCAGTGATACACCACCTCTATAACCACTAACCAAAGGTGACGACCCACTGAAGTGCTGAGGTATTGTGGCTTTATACTGTTGCGTACAATGAATGATTCAACACGGCCAACACCCTACCCTGCCCTGCTGCTCTCTCTCTCGTTCTCTCTCTTTTCTCCTGGAATAAACCGAAAATTTGCTCTGCCAGACACTTGGGTGTTTGTGTCTTTACTTGTCTGCTTGTATCTCTCTCTTTTCTTGAGGCAGACCCAGCCTTTTACTATTGCAGTGAATGCAAACAAAGCAAAACGAACGCAACCCGACAGTACACTGCAGCTAAACTTGTATGGAGTTCGCATGTAGACACATCAAGTGTGAGACCCGAACTAACTAAATCTGTACGCCTCAAAGAAGAGGTTTGGGAGGGGGGCCAAGTCCACAACCATATGGACTTTGCTGTCTTTAACAGGTCAATTATGCAAAATGAACAAGCAGGCAATATATTTTTTTTTTTTGTAAAAGAGCTAAAAGCAAAGTTGGATGTGCTGGGCCTGACTTGTCACAGCGCAACACATTCTCGCTCATATGACAGACAATAACAGTTGCCGTCTGAGTGTTTAACGACTAAAAAAACGAAAGGATATATTTCTCTGCTTTCTGATCAAATTCGTCGATTGTTTGTTCCCTTGTTGAATGTTGTAAGCGAAACTCTTTTCATCTTTCTCTCTCTTTTTTTTTTTTTTTGCTAATGCCCTTTTAGGTATGATGGTGGACACAACATTTCTTAGATAAAAAATCTGTATATTTACAATCAACAATAAATTGTAACACACAGAGACACTTTACCATTCCTAGAAGGGACGACTAATAATAATACTACCTTTATATCAAGACTCTTCACATGACACTAGAATATTTTCACGAGTGCTGAAGCCATTTATTCTATCCCTGCTTATCTTTTTCCCTGTGTCACAGCACGTAAACTCAGCATAACTCAGTCAAGGGTCCAAGGCCCAGTGCTAAAATGAGCACTCCCCTTCCTTTTACCAAGTCCAAGTGCGACCGAGTTTCTGCTATAATCAGCACCAGCTGGGATGGAATGGATAGCAGCTGAAAGGGGGGAAAACTGACAGCTCTGATGTCCCTGCTTAATCAAAATTTTCCCCCCTTAGGTTACGCGTGTTTTGCTTTGTTCATCCTCTGCCTTCCAGTCTGACGAACTCACACACTATCCCTGTACCTACTCTAGGCATTTTCCCTTTTCTTCCACAGAGCATTCCATGATATGAAGAAGCACAGCGCGAATAATCTCATCTTCTCTGTCACCTTTTCCCAAACCAAGAAAACGGAAGCCTCTCTTGACCTTGAAATGACCTCCTCTACGGCTGACGTAATCATTTACGCTTCCCATTCGCACCACCTACTCCCGTTCCCCTGAAGTAACAGAAAACACTGACCACAACAACAACAAAAAAATACTCACAGTATAAAAATATCAAAAGGAGAGCTTACTTAACTGAGAAGTATGCATATACACAAAGCATACCAGTCTCTGACAGTTCAGAAACATGTTACGTATGAACAGCAAAAGGAAAGATGATTATGGTAGGTAGCAGCCTGAAGAGCATCCTGTCCGTTTTCGTCCCCAACCAAAAGACAAAAACTGGAAGGCCAGTACTCAACAAGAGCAGAATGCAAGTGCAAAAAAACTGATGTTCCCACAACACTGACTCCTGACACACAAGCGTTCAAACAGATTCTGAGATTTTTGCTGCAAACAAGGAGTGACTGTTTCAACGCAACAGATTTTGACCTGAAGCAAAGTGGAAACAACCCCCCCCAAAAAATCCCTGCTATGATTGACCTGTTTTGTCCAATGGTAAACCCTCATCGCCTTAGCTTCTTCATGGCCATAAATATAATATCAACATGTTGGTGTACAATTCTGAACGTACATGGAATTCTAAAAAACACTACTGGGTGTATGCATCAGCTTTGTTAAGATCTCACTAGCAAGCCACGTATACATATATGAATATATTTATATATATCTACAGACCTTACCGCCAAACACGAATACAGTTTCAAGCAAACGAGTCGGTGACTATCATACACTTAAACAACAACAAAAAACTTTTTTAACGACATCTCCGAAAAAACCAAGCTCCCTTCTCTAACTCCCCCCCAAAAAGTTTAAAGCTCCAATCTTTTCTTACCAAAAAACCACAAAAAAATCAGTAATTATTTTTCCCAACCACAGCACTTGTTTTTCCACGTCCCTCACTCACACACTCACTCAACCCTTTTTCACAAAGACGGCACCCTCCCTCCCTCTCCCCCTCTCTCTCTCTCTCGCTCGCTCGCTCTCTCTCTCAACCCCAACGCTCCCCTTTGAACCACTGCAGACTCAGCCGTTGAGCGGTGACTCGATGTCGATGATCTTGAAGCAGTCGTCGGGTAGAGAGTCGCGGATGGCCTGGATGTTGTCCACGTCTTTGCGCAGCTGCGACAGCTCCGTCTCGTACTTGTTGCGCCAGCACTTGATGCGCTCGTTCTGCGTGCTGAGCGTGCCGATCTCGCTGTCGATGTTGGCCTGGCTCAGGTCGCTCTCCAGCCGGTCAAGTTCCGCCTCCAGGTCGGCCAGGCGGTCGGTGTCCACGTCCTCCAGGTAAGCTGCACAACAAACACAAAAAAAATACAATATGGTTGTCACCAGGCCCACAGTGCAGCACAAATCCAACACCACTCAGTAGGGCCTAAGTCAAGAGTGCTAAATTTAGCGCGCTCCTTCCTTTTACCTACTAGTCCATGTGTGGTCAGCTCCTGCTATAAATAGTACCAGCTGGGCTGGGGTGGTGTGGTGTGGTGTGGTGTGGTGTGGTGTGGTGTGGCATGGTGTGATGTGGCATGGTGTGGTGTGGCATAGCATGGTGTGATGTGGCATGGTGTGGTGTGGCACGGCATGGTGTGATGTGGCATGGCATGGAGTGATGTGGCATGGCAGTGTGATGTGGCATGGTGTGGTGTGGCATAGCATGGTGTGATGTGGCATGGTGTGGTGTGGCACAGCATGGTGTGATGTGGCATGGCATGGGGTGATGTGGCATGGCATGATGTGGCATGGCAGTGTGATGTGGCATGGTGTGGTGTGGCATAGCATGGTGTGATGTGGCATGGCATGGGGTGGCATGGCAGTGTGATGTGGCATGTGTGTGGTGTGGCATAGCATGGTGTGATGTGGCATGGCATGGGTGGCATGGCAGTGTGATGTGGCATGGTGTGGTGTGGCATAGCATGGTGTGATGTGGCATGGCATGGGGTAGCATGGCAGTGTGAAGTGGCATGGTGTGGTGTGGCATAGCATGGTGTGATGTGGCATGGCATGGGGTGGCATGGCAGTGTGATGTGGCATGGGGTGGTGTGGCATGGCATGGGGTGATGTGGCATGGCATGGGTGATGTGGCATGGCATAGAATGTGGCATGGCATGGG
>CM060341.1:36122553-36125053 GCA_030674155.1 Stramonita haemastoma | reverse complement strand
GTCTTACATCTGCCTTGATTCGGTCGGCGTCCTCGGTGAGTTGTCGAACGTCGACGGTGGGGAGAGGACTCTGGGCCTCGCGGAGCAGATCCAGCGCCTCCTTGTGGGCTTCATTGGCCCTCTCCTGGGCCACCTTGGCCAGGTCCTCTGTGCGGTCGTACAGCTCACTGGCGTCAGAGAACCTGTCAGGAAAGAAAAAATGATGATTTGTCAACATGCAGATCTCTGTGTGTCAAGTCAAGTCAAAATTTTATTTCCAGATGGTACATTGAGTAAGCAATAAATTTGCTTTTTGTCATCAAGCCATCTATCTAACAAAAAACAAACATATATATGTGTGCATGCGCATGCGAGCGAGAGTGCGTGTGTGTGCGTATACAGGTCTGTCTATGTCTCCCTCTCTCTTTCTTTGAGTCCCATTGTCTGTCTGTCTGTCTGTCTGTCTGTCTGTCTGTGTCTCCCTCTCTCTTTCTTTTAGTCCCATTGTCTGTCTGTCTGTCTGTCTGTCTGTCTGTGTCTCCCTCTCTCTTTCTTTTAGTCCCATTGTCTGTCTGTCTGTCTGTCTGTCTGTCTGTGTCTCCCTCTCTCTTTCTTTTAGTCCCATTGTCTGTCTGTCTGTCTGTCTGTCTGTCTGTCTGTCTGTCTGTCTGTGTCTCCCTCTCTCTTTTTTAGTCCCATTGTCTGTCTGTCTGTCTGTCTGTCTGTCTGTCTGTGTCTCTCTCTCCTTTTAGCTCCCTTAATGGTGGACACAACGGTCTCAAATGCAATAATCTCACCACTGGTAATAACTAGTAGCAGATCATTACAATGACTGCAAAAAACGACAATAGTATGATCGTGATACGAGGAAGATGATGATGATAAGTAGGATGATGATGATGACGATGAGGAGGAGGAGGAGGAGCGGAGGAGGAGGAGGAAGAGGAGGAGGAGGAGGAGGAGGAGGAGGAGGAGGACACTCACTCTCTGGTCAGTCTCTCGATCTCGGCCCGGTTGGTGTCGGGCATTCTCAGCGTTTCCTCGGCCAGTCGCAATGCCTCCTGGGAAGTGTTGACAGCGTTCTTTGCCACATTGTCAATCATGGAGGCGTCCTTCATTTGCCTGCACAAAAAGGACAACCATCATTTTGCTGTCAATCAATGGAGGCGTCCTTCATTTGCCTGCACAAAAAGGACAACCATCATTTTGCTGTCAATCAATGGAGGCGTCCTTCATTTGCCTGCACAAAAAGGACAACCATCATTTTGCTGTCAATCAATGGAGGCGTCCTTCATTTGCCTGCACAAAAAGGACAACCATCATTTTGCTGTCAATCATGGAGGCGTCCTTCATTTGCCTGCACAAAAAGGACAACCATCATTTTGCTGTCAATCAATGGAGGCGTCCTTCATTTGCCTGCACAAAAAGGACAACCATCATTTTGCTGTCAATCCTTCATTTGCCTGCACAAAAAGGACAACCATCATTTTGCTGTCAATCCTTCATTTGCCTGCACAAAAAGGACAACCATCATTTTGCTGTCAATCCTTCATTTGCCTGCACAAAAAGGACAACCATCATTTTGCTGTCAATCCTTCATTTGCCTGCACAAAAAGGACAACCATCATTTTGCTGTCAATCCTTCATTTGCCTGCACAAAAAGGACAACCATCATTTTGCTGTCAATCCTTCATTTGCCTGCACAAAAAGGACAACCATCATTTTGCTGTCAATCACAGAGGCATTTTGTTGTATGGAGGCGTCCTTCATTTGCCTGCACAAATGGTACAAACATCATTTTGCTGCTTCTTTCTTTCTGCTTGCTACGTGTTCACAATCTATCCATTCTGTATGTCCACAGACACAAATCCAGCATCTCTCAGCCAAGAATGCTAAATTTAACACGCCCCCTCCTTTTACTTAGTGGTCAGTTCCTGCTATAACTAGCACCAGCTGGCCCCACCTAGGCTGGGATGGGATGGGATGGATTAATTAGCAGCTGAGAGGAGCTGAAAGTGGGGAAAACTGACAGCTGTGTGTCAGGTTTTGTTTCTATAGACAAAGAGGGAGGCGACAGGAAGAAAAGGGAACAGGAGAGAAACAAAGGGAAGGATAGAAAAGAGGGAATTCCTATCACAGAATTTCCAGAATGTGGGGGATGCTATTTATACTTGACAGCCCCCCACAGGGGGAGAATCAAACACTCCAACTGAATTGAATTTCGCCATCATTTTAAATCCACAAATCCAACATAGTCAGAGAAAAAAAAAAAAATTTACGAACAGAAAAACCTGTCAGAGGTCCAGGATCAGCATTAAAACTAGCGGCCCTTTCTTTTCACTGCATCCAAGTGTGGTCAGTTCCTGCTGTAATCAGCACCAGCTGGGCTGGGATGGGATGGAATGGATAGCAGTTGAGAGTGAGGGGAAACTGACAGGTATGGGGGGAGAATCAACACTGGAAATGAACATGATTTCGCCATCAATCCATATCCTTAACCATAAGTTTCAACACTGAAAAT
>CM060341.1:36115053-36120053 GCA_030674155.1 Stramonita haemastoma | reverse complement strand
CCACCACCACCCCCACACACCACAAACACAACAACCCCCCCCACCACCAACCACCCCCCCCCCAACCCAACCCCACCTCCCCTCCCCCCAACCCCCCCACCAACCCCCCCCCCCCACCAACCCCCCCCAAACCACCCCTCCCCCCCCCCACCCCCCCCCGGCTGTGTGTGTGTTGTAACTGACTGGAGGCGCTGCGCGCGTCGTTGAGGAGGACGTTGATGGAGGAGTTGACCTGGCCCAGCACGGAGAGGAACTTGGAGTCGTTGAAGAGGGAGGGGTTGTTGCCGATGTTGTTGATCAGCGCCGTCAGCTCCCGCAGCTTGCCGCGGTGAACCGTCACCTGCTCCTGCACCAGGTTGTAGCACTGCGGGCAGTCTGTCGCACAGAGAGAGAGAGAGAGAGAATACTTCAGTGAGTGAACAACAAACAGGAAAAAAAAAGAAGAAAAAGGGGGGGGGAGAGAGAAGATTCTATGACCAAAAAAAAAAAAAAATGGGTAAAGGCTCCTTGAACCTAAAAAAAAAGGGGGAAAAGACTGTGAAACAAAAAAGGAAGTGGCACAGGGCACAAATCCAACATCACTCGGTGGAGTGCTAAATTTAGCACACCCCTTTCTTTTACCAAGTCCAAGTGTGGTCAGTTCCTGCTATAAATAGCACCAGCTGGCTTCAGTTGGGCTGGGATGGGATGGGTTAAAATTAGCAGCTGAGAGGAGCTGAAAGTGGGGGAAACTGACAGCTGTGGTGGGAGAAGACTGTGAACCGCAAAGGAGGAGGAGAAGACTCTAAGAACATGAAAAAATAAAGAAGAAAATGTTCACATTTTTTCTGTTTCTTTTTGTTTCCCTTCCTTGGCTAGAGTCGAAGGTTCATCCATGTTGAGATTTTTGGCGTATGCTACGGGGGGGGGTCTCTCCATCACTTAGGTAGCCGCATTCCAACTTCTGGGATATGTACATGTTTGAAAAACACGACACATCAACCCCGGCTCTGTTCTAGGGTAACTGTCTAGGAATATTTGTCACAGACACAGTAGTGTTTTTGTTCAGCGATTTGTATAATAATAGTAAGCATAATAATACATGAAATTTATATAGTGCTGAATCTTGTACAGCAAACAAATCAAAGCGCTTATAACTGTGTGTGAATCATTTTTTGTAAGTGCTTAGAGCTTTCATTCAGGGAGATTTAGGCGAACAAAATATCCTTCCTTACTTACTAACACTACTGCATCATATGAACATTTCAGATCAGAAATATCACACACACACACACACACACACATTCATCCCTGCAGCATTTATCCCACCTCTTCCCCCACCATCCCCCACCCCACCCCACCACCACAACCCCCACCTCCCCCTCCCCTCCCCTCCCCCCAACTGACCCAGACAGCCGGCAGACATGTTGTACTTGTTCTCCTGGCATCTGTCGCAGCGACGGCCGTCCACATTGGGGCGACAGGGGCAGTAACCGTACTGGTCACACTGCAGGTCCAGCGACCCCAGGGGGTCACAGTTACAGGCTGTAATATGAAACACAGACACAGTTACAGGGTGTAACGGGAAACACAGACACAGTTACAGGCTGTAACAGGAAACACAGACACAGTTACAGGCTGTATGTAACAAACACAGACACAGTTACAGGCTGTAACATCAAACATCAATCACTGTTACAGGCTGTAATATGAAACATGACACCACAGCATAAAAACGAGGAACATTGTACTATTGGAGGGGTGGGATGGGGGATTTAGGGGGGTGGGGGGAATGGGTGATTGGGGGAGAGGGGGGTGATTAGCCGATTTGAAAACAACTCATAAATCAGGAGAAACAGGGCAGAGTACATGATATTGTTTTCGTCAATTTTTTTTTTAATACTGTGCATTCACCTAGCCATGAAACTAACTGGTGTAATTTATAAATGCTTCACACACACACAAAGCCACACTACCACACTCAAGCATGTGCACATACACAAACACACACAAACACACACACACACACACACACACACACACACACACACACACACACACACACACTTCACACATACCCTCACACACACAATACCAAATTTACTACACACACACACACACACACACACACACACACACACACACACACACACACACACACTACACCCATCCACACCACACCACACTACACACTCACCCTGACATCCAGTCTCGGAGAAGCCAAAGTAGAAAGGTTGGCACGTGTCGCAGCGTCGCCCTGTGACCCCCGGCTTACACTGACACTGACCTCCCCTCTCCATACACGTGTAGTTGGTGGATCCAGTGCGGTGACAGTCACACGCTTCGCACCCTGGAAGATACACACACATTTTTTTGTTGTTTTTTTTAGATCAGATTTTCAGTTTTTTTCATTGTGCAATTTAAGGAACAACTGTAGGCCAAGGAGCGCTGAAGTGGGAATCTTTGCTTTTCTATTGCTATTTATTGCTGGACATGAGTTGAGCATGCATTACTCTCTCTCTCTCTCTCTCTCTCTCTCTCTCTCTCTCTCTCTCTCTCTCTCTCTCTCTCTCTCTCTCTCTCATATCACCCTTGTTTGTTATTTGCTGTAAGCTGGCAGATGTGCTGGTCATCAGGGCTGGCTGCCATGCATGATCCCATCTGTATCTTTGTCCACATACTTACACATATGTTCAGATGATGGAATAGCCTTGCGATAGACTGGCGTCCTATCCAGGGGGAGTCTATGACTCTCAGTCGCTTAACACCACAGAAACCGGGATAAGCACCGGCCTGATGAGCCTTAGGCTCGGGACAGACTTTAACTTTCACTGATGGAATAGCCTGGTGACTAGAGCCTTGTGCATTGCGCTTATGATCTGCTGAAAGTTTCGAATCCCATTCAAAGGAATATCTTCCCCCCCCCTGGAGCTAACATTAGTGCTGACTCCACTCCCTGCAAAAGTCCTTTGGATGAGATTGTAAACTGATGTTCCGTGTGAAAACACACACGAGAACATCTTGCGCACATGTTAAATTCTGTTCTGCTCTTAGGAAGAGTAGGCCACTGTGTACTGGAGGGCCATGACAAAACTGACAAAAACCGCATACACACGAGGACTAGGAGCCATTTTAGACAGGTGGTGTCAGCATTCCGATTTTGAGATTTTGATGGATTATAAAACTTGCCATTCTTCTACCTTGTAATGAAACATCAGGTGTAATTTTTCTTCCTTATGCTTTTAAAACATGTTTTGAAAATACCCAAGCCCTCATTCTGACCATCTGTTACAATACTTAACAAGTCAATTTCTCATTTTGTCACATCCTACAGTTGTATCATTTCAATTTGTAGTAACTTTTCATTGAACTGTCTGATCTTCAATGTTTTTTTGGTTTTGAATAGCCTTTTTATTGAAGATTAATAACCTGTCAATAACTCATTTCAATTAGTAACAACTTCATAGAATTGTCCAGTCTTTGATCTGGTTTTTTTTTTATTGAATAGCCCTTTTATTGCACATTAACAAAATATCAATAACTAACAATTGAATATCAATAACTAACAATTGACCTCTGGTGCAATGCTGACTCATTATTTTGTCTTCTGTACCACTTTATGTCACAGCAGATTTCTCTGCATGAAATTCGGGCTGCTCTCCCCAGGGAGAGCGCATCACCACAAGTGCAGCGCCTACCCAATTTTTGTTTCTTTTTCCTGCATGCAACTTGTATTTGTTACCTTATCAGAGTGGCTTTTTTCTACAGGATTTTGCCAGGGTCAACCCCCTTGTTGCCATGGGTTCTTTTACGCGCGCTAAATTGTGATATGTAACACACGGGACCTCGGTTTATCGTCTCATCCAAGACGGAGCGTCACAAATGACAACAAGAACAACAGAAATCACTGCAGCTACTCTCACCATTGCCGCTGTCCAGGTTCCAGTAGCCGTGCTCACAGCGGTTGCACTGGCGACCTCCCACGTTGGGCAGACAGGCACACTTGCCGCTGTCAGGGTCACACCCCAACACCCCGGGCTGGATGATGGTGCCCGTGGGGTAACAGTTACACGCTGTGAAACACAACAACAACCACACACACCAACACATGAATAAAATAAAACACAGTTACACGCTGTGAACAACAACCACCACACACACCAACGCATGAATAAAATAAAACACAGTTACACGCTGTGAACAACAACCACCACACACACCAACGCATGAATAAAATTAAACACAGTTACAGGCTGTGAATAACAACAACCACACACACCAACACATGAATATAATAAAAACACAGTTACAGGCTGTGAAACACAACAACAACCACACACACCAACACATGAATAAAATAAAACATCGTGGGGTAACAGTTACACGCTGTGAACAACAACAACAACCACACACACCAACACATGAATAAAATAAAACATTGTGGGGTAACAGTTACACGCTGTGAACAACAACAACAACCACACACACCAACACATGAATAAAATAAAACATCGTGGGGTAACAGTTACACGCTGTGAACAACAACAACAACCACACACACCAACACATGAATAAAATAAAACATCGTGGGGTAACAGTTACACGCTGTGAACAACAACAACAACAACCACACACACCAACACATGAATAAAATAAAACACAGCGCACAAATCCAACACCGTGGGGTAACGGTTATAGGCTGTGAATAACAACAACCACACACACCAAAATATGAATAGACTAAAACACAGCGCACAAATCCAACATCGCTCTATAGTCCAGAGTGCTAAATTTAGCGCACTCCTTCCTTTTACCTCGGAGTCCGAGCGTGGTCAGTTCCTGCTATGATTGGTACCAGCTGGGATGAAATAATTAGCCATTGAATTGAGCTGAAAGTGGGGGAAACTGACAGCTGTGAATTTTTTTTAAAAACAAAACAAACAAAAACTGACAAAGACTGAGCATAGTGCTGGCTGCAAGTCGCAGTGATGATGATGATGCTGAGAAGGAGGAGGAGGAGG
>CM060341.1:36092553-36110053 GCA_030674155.1 Stramonita haemastoma | reverse complement strand
TCTTTCACAGCACTATACTGAAAAACAAGAAAACAACAACAAAACAACAACAAAACCCCAACCAATCAGTTTTCCCAAAACTTCTCTCCTTTCCCTCCCTCACTTTCATCAATTTCTCAACAAAACAAAAAAAAACCCTCCTCTCTCCCATCTTACCATCAGGATTGTAGGTGCCCCCCCCCCCCTCCCCTCCCCCTCAACTTCTTAAAAAAAAATGATCTCCCTTCCCTTCACACTATCAGGGTTGTACATGCCCCCCTCCCCCTACCCCATCACCCCCCCCCCCCCCCCACTGATCAATTTCTCAACAACACAAAACAAACCCTCTACTCCCTCCACATCTCATCATCCAGGTTGTTCTAGCCCCTCATTGATTTCTCTAAACTTTCCTTCTACTACAGCACTATACTGTAAAAAAAATTTTTTTTTTTAAACCACAAAAACTGGTCGCGCATTTTCTCCCAAAACCCCCTCTCTCTACTCCCTTCCCTTCACACCCCCCCCCTCACCATCAGGATTGTAGGTGCTGCACACACACACACAAAAACCAACCCCTCTCCCTACTCCCTTCCCTACCCACCCCCTCTCACCATCAAGGTTGTAGGTGCCACACGCACGTACGCACGCACGCACACACTCACACACACCCCAAATCCTCTCTTCACTCCCTTCCCCACCCCACCCCTCTCCCCCCATCTCACCATCAGGGTTGTAGGTGCCCCCCCCCATACAATAATAATAATAAATAATAATACATGGAATTTGTATAGCGCTATATCTTGCAAAAACAAATCAAAGCGCTTGCATTCAATCTACACGACGCACAATCAGCAACTATTTACAGTTTTGACAAATTCGAATGTACACACACACACACACACATACACACAGAAACCCACAAACCCTCTCTCAACTCCCCACCCCACCCCCACCCCACCCCACCCATCTCACCCTCAAGGTCATAGGTACCGCGCACACACACACACAAACAAACCCCCCCTCCCCAACCCCCCCCCAACCCCCCCCTGACCACCACCCCCTCCCCCCCCAACCCCCCCCCTCCCCCCACCAACCCCCCCCACCCCCACCCCACCCCCCAACTCCCCCCCCCCCACCCCCCCCCTCCACCCCACCCCCCCCCACCTCACCGTCAGGGTTGTAGGTGCCTCGGATCTTGAAGGCGGTGACGTTGGCCAGGATGGTGATGAACTCTTGGGGCTTGAGGCGGGGGGTCCACTGGAACTGGGGGTCCTCATGCAGGCGGAAGCTGTAGTTCTGGGCCGCCACCCCGGGTACCGCGTTGCTCTGGGCGAAGATGTGGGTGGCCAGGCGCTGGCCCCCGCTCTCCACTGTGATGTCCACCACTGAAGGTCGCGCCGTCTCCTCCCCGATGCGCAGCTCGAAGGTCAGGAACTGGTTGTAGCTGAAGCGCTGGTCGCCCAGGTAGCGGTCTGTTGTGTGTGGGGGGGGGTTTAGAGAGGAAGGGAGTGAGTGTGTTTTAATTGTTGTGGATTTTGGGGGTTTTCTTTTTTGTGAATTGAATGTTGGTGATGATTACCTGCCAAAGTGCTTAACGTTTGTAGGTGTGTGTGCGCGCGCGTGCTGCGTGCATGCGTGCGTGCGTGTGTGTGAATATTTGAATTTGTTAAAACTGTAAATTGTTGTTGATTGTATGCTGTATAGGTCGAATCTAAGTGCTTTGATTTGTTCTTACAAGATATAGCGCTATACAAATTCCATGTATTATTATTATTATTATAGTCTGACTATATTGATCAATCCATGAAGTGAAAGAATATTCGATAAATCAATCCATGAAGTGAAAGAATATTTGATAAATCAATCCATGAAGTGAAAGAACATTTGATAAATCAATCCATGAAGTGAAAGAATATTTGATAAATCAATCCATGAAGTGAAAGAATATTTGATAAATCAATCCATGAAGTGAAAGAATATTCGATAAATCAATCCATGAAGTGAAAGAATATTCGATAAATCAATCCATGAAGTGAAAGAACATTCGATAAATCAATCCATGAAGTGAAAGAACATTCGATAAATCAATCCATGAAGTGAAAGAATATTTAATAAATCAATCCAAGAAGTGAAAGAATATTTGATATATCAATACATGAAGTTTAAAGTCTGGATATATTGATCCATTAAGTGAAAGTTGATGATGTTCTTACTACATCAATCTACTCCTTTATCAGTGAAATAGTCAGTAACTTGGGATACAATATTTAAATGCAGTGAAATGAATAATCATGTACTACAAAAATTACAGTGTACGTAATTGAGAAAGGGACCAAAAGATGATTGTTCTATCATCTGCATTCATAAATTACCTATATTGCAAAAATCAAAGCCAGTAATCTCTTCAATACATTCACAAAAGTCTTATTGTCACTTATCTTTGATACATATTCTTCATACTTTAATCTGCCACATCAAGTGTTTATCATACATTTTCAAACCTGTGTGAGTGACAACACACACTAACAGACAGACACACCACACTACACACTCCCCCCCCCCCCACACACACACTTACTCCCTCCCCCACACCACACCACGCCACGCCACACCACACCACACATCACACCACACACCTCAACCCCCCCCCCGCCCCCCCCAACCACCTACACACACACACCCACACCCTCCTCCCCCCACACATACCTGGAGCATTGAAGTAGATGACCTCCATGGAGGGAGCGCTGACCCCCAGTTTTCCTGTGACCCCGTTGTACTGCGTCTCAATGTCCTGCCCGCTGCGAGATATCGCTGTCCACCGCTCCTTTCCTGAGAGAGACAAAGAGACAAACGGTTCCAGTCTACTCCACACACCACGATAAAGCACTGAAAATGCTACATATTTCTTTCCTTTCCTTTCCTTTCCTAGTTGCTGTGCTAAAATATCAACTCCAATGTCTGTGCTACTAGAAGTCAGAATAATGGAAAAAAATCAAATTAAGTCGAATCCAGACATTTTTTTGGGTTGCAATTTTCTAATACAGACCTAGAAAAATGGCTTACATACCTATATATCTTTTGACAGGGACAGGACAGCTCAGTGGTCAGAGCACTCACTTTCCCCAAGCTAAGGTTAAGCAACATTAAGTGTGGTTACCAAGTGGATGGGTGACCGTTTGCATGCCTTGGCTTCAATACAGTCCAATTCACCCAGCTGTAAATGGGCACCTGCCCTCTTTAGGATCAGGGAAGGTAAAGCAGCGAGGGAGAGGAGATGAGCGAGGGAGAGGAGATGGGCGCTGTCCTCAACATGCTGGCCCCTAGAAAAGCCAAGATCTCTGAATGCCTCGCTCCCCTACGACCACCTAGGTTATGGGACACCTTTACATTTTACATCATCATCATCCTCACTGTTACCATGACATTATCACTGCTACCCACTCACCTAATAAATGTCTCCAATTTTAACGTCTTTCCACTTAAAGTGATACCAGACGACCCTTAAACAGGTGTGTGTGTGTGTGTGTGTGTGTGGTGTGTGTGTGTGTGTGTGTGTGTGTGTGTGTGTGTGTGTGTGTGTGTGTGTGTGTGTGTGTGTGTGTGTGTGAGTGTGTGTGTGTGTGTGAGTGTGTGTGTGAGTGTGCGCGCGTGCATATGCATGTGTATGAGTGTGCGTGAGTGCGTGCTTGTGTAATAAATAATAATAACAAAGAAAATAGTATTCTTAACATTAACAGTTAAAAAAACAATCGAAGAACAATCACCTGAATCGAAGACAGGTTATGGGACACATTTACATCATCATCATCATCCTCACTGTCATCATGTCATCATCACTGCTACCCACTCACCTGAATCGAAGAAGGTGCTGATGTTACCTTTACATCATCATCATCACCCTCACTGTCATCATGACATTATCCCTGCTACCCACTCACCTGAATCGAAGAAGGTGCTGATGTTACCTTTACATCATCATCATCACCCTCACTGTCATCATGACATTATCCCTGCTACCCACTCACCTGAATCGAAGAAGGTGCTGATGTTACCTTTACATCATCATCATCATCCTCACTGTCATCATGACATTATCCCTGCTACCTGCTCACCTGAATCAAAGAAGGTGCTGATGTTACGGCCGAAGAAGCCAGCAGCGCTGGTGCAGACGGAGGAATGGCCGTAGCAGAAACAGGCCAGGGCTCCAAAGGGGTTGGCCTTGCTCAGCCCAAAGTAGCCTGGCTTGGGTCTGTGGGTGGGATAAGGGAACACAGTCATGAGAGAAAAACTGCATACACAAGGGGATCGGATGTAAAAAAAAAAAAAAAAAATTTTTAAAGTACATGGGTGTTTATTCCATTTTCTTAGAAATAAAAGAATATCATTTTTTTTTTTAAGATGACAGCGCAAGTGTGGTGTATGTGATGTGGGTAGGTTAAGAGATAGGGTGAATGGGGGTGGGGGTGTTGTATGTGAAGGGTGGGTAGGTGGGTAGATGGGGGGTGGGAGGTGTGTGTGTATGAGGGAGGGAGGAAGCAAGCATGTGTGTGTGCGTACGTGCGAGCATGTGTGTGTGTGAGTTGGAAAGTGAATGTACTTAAGCATCTTTGCGACCATTTACTAAAATAATGGATGAAATATGAGTGTGCATACATACGTAACGTGAATGCATGCATGATTAATTGTGCATGAGCGTATGAAGTGGAGAGTAAATAAGTAAACAGAGCTGACTTTCACCACACATGAACACACACACATACACACACATACACACACACACACACACACACACACACACACACACCCTCCCAGCACACCCTACCTGTCACAGCGCCGGCCTTCCACGTTCTGTTTGCACTGGCACTCTCCCGTCAGGGAGTCGCAGCGAGGCTCGTTGTTCAGACTGCCTGCCTCCACGCACGCACACGGCCTGAAACACGCACACACACACAACACGCATGTTGACCTGCAACATCTGTGCTAACACGATACACGCTTAGTGTGAAAAGGCACAATATTTACTGGACACAGGTTCCCACTGCGAAAGTTAAAAAAAAAATTTCTTTTAAAAAAAATCTCTGAAATTCAAAGAAGAGAGTGTGTGTGTGGGAGTTGGGGGAGGAGTTTGAGATGTGTTCATGCATGCTCACGCACACACACACAACTCAACCCACACCACACCATACCACACCAAACCACATCACACCACACCACATCATACCAAATCACACCACATCACACTACACCAAACATCACATTACACCACACCAAACCCCACCACACCACATCACACCACACACACACAACCCAACCTCAAACCACATTACACACACACACACACACACACACACAACCACACACACACACACACACACACACACACACACACACACACACACACACACACACACACACACGCAGAGTAAACTCACTGACAACCGGTGTTGCTGAAGTCAAAATAATTGGGCAGACAGCGATCGCATCGCTGACCCCCAACCCCTGGTTTACAGCGACACTGACCCTGGTCGTCACACTGCAAGGTCTCCGAGCCTGTCAGACATAAAGTAAATCACCAAAACATCAACACTCCATTTACATGTAAAGTCACTTCTTCCAGGTTTTTTTAAAAACTTATGTACATATTGCTTGTGGTTGTTACACAGGATGGGATAGCCTAGTGGTCTGAACATTGCACCCGCAATCAGACGACCTGAGTTCGATCCCTGTTCAAGAGGATTTTTCCCCTGGAGTAAACATCAGCTGACTCCATTCTCCCCAAAAGTCTTTGGGATGAGACTATAAACCGAGGCACTGTGTGCAAATACTTGCAGAACATCTTGTGCACACGTTAAATCCTGTTCCGCTTTGCGTAAACGTAGGCCATTGTGTGCTGGTGAGAACAGATGACAGGATTAACAAAACTGCATACACACGGGGACTGGCTGTAATATGACACATGGGTGCTTGTTCCATTACCCTCAATATAAAATAAATAAATAAATAAATAAATACAATACACTGGAAATCTGTTAGAAAATAGTTACATCAACACTCTGAGTGACAGTATGTACAGTCACTTTTTTTTTTTTACTTTTACTTTTTTTTGGGGGGATACATATTGAACACAGTTGACAAAGACACTAACAAACCATCACCACCACAACAACAGACAAAAAAACATCACTAATAATAATAATAATAATAATAAAGTGGAGGCTTATATAGTGCGAATTCCCTAAAAACATGGGCACACCGCGCTGTACAATCAAATCAATTTAAATAGGTTACATATGAACCTGAAAAATTTGACTAGCACAAAAAAACACTTTACAGTACAGTACACACCCATCTCGTTGCAGCCACAGGCCACACAGCGGTTCTCGGGCATGTGGCGGTAGTGGTTGGGCAGACACACCTCACAGTGAGGCCCGCCCGTGTTGTCACGGCAACTCTCGCAATGGCCGCCATGCCCTGTCTGCTCGTACAGCTGGCGGTCGAAGTAGCAGCGCTCGGACAGTCCGTTACAGTCGCAGGCTGTGAGCAGAGAGAATGGTGATGGTGTTACAGTCCATAGAGAATGGTGATGGTGTTACAGTCCATAGAGAATGGTGATGATGTTACAGTCCATAGAGAATGGTGATGGTGTTACAGTCCCTAGAGAATGGTGATGATGTTACAGTCCCTAGAGAATGGTGATGATGTTACAGTCCATAGAGAATGGTGATGATGTTACAGTCCATAGAGAATGGTGATGATGTTACAGTCCATAGAGAATGGTGATGGTGTTACAGTCCATAGAGAATGGTGATGATGTTACAGTCCATAGAGAATGGTGATGATGTTACAGTCCATAGAGAATGGTGATGATGTTACAGTCCATAGAGAATGGTGATGATGTTACAGTCCATAGAGAATGGTGATGATGTTACAGTCCATAGAGAATGGTGATGATGTTACAGTCCATAGAGAATGGTGATGATGTTACAGTCCATAGAGAATGGTGATGATGTTACAGTCCATAGAGAATGGTGATGGTGTTACAGTCCATAGAGAATGGTGATGGTGTTACAGTCCATAGAGAATGGTGATGATGTTACAGTCCATAGAGAATGGTGATGATGTTACAGTCCATAGAGAATGGTGATGGTGTTACAGTCCATAGAGAATGGTGATGGTGTTACAGTCCATAGAGAATGGTGATGATGTTACAGTCCATAGAGAATGGTGATGATGTTACAGTCCATAGAGAATGGTGATGATGTTACAGTCCATAGAGAATGGTGATGGTGTTACAGTCCATAGAGAATGGTGATGATGTTACAGTCCATAGAGAATGGTGATGATGTTACAGTCCATAGAGAATGGTGATGATGTTACAGTCTGTTACAGTCAAAGGCTGTGAGCAGAGAGAATGGTGATGGTGTTACAGTCCGTTACAGTCAAAGGCTGTGAGCAGAGAGAATGGTGATGATGTTACAGTCTGTTACAGTCAAAGGCTGTGAGCAGAGAGAATGGTGATGGTGTTACTTTGCGAGTGTAGGATGTGTGTGGGAACCCACAAAGACCGATTCCTTTTGCTCAATCCCACCCACCCCCCTGTCTTCCTCTTTTCTAGTTAGAAAAGGTTTAGTCAGAGTCAGAACATCCCCTAACTCCCCTCCTCCATTCAAAAAGTCCTCTCCATAGACACGCAAACACGCACATGTGCACATGCACGTGCACATGCACATACACACACACACACACACACACACGCACTCACACAACACAAACACACACACACACACACACACACACACACACACACACACACACACACACACACACCATCTTGCATACTTGACAATTTTCTGGTTGCCCTTTCTTTAAAGGACATACCTTATCTTCTGCACTGCATATAATACACCATAACACAAAGGCAATTACGGCACAGGTAACCCAATGCTTACAAGTTTACCTGGGAGATGGTAAAAATCCCCACCCTTAAAACTCCCCACCCTTACTTCCTCCGACACCAGTGCTGAGATTTGAACCCACAATGTCATGAACCCAGGGGATAGAAGTTGACTGTTCTCATCCATTGAACTATAGCGTCCATGACCTTCAGTTGATCAGTCCACTGCACTTTAGCTTTTATACATTCTTGCAGTCTATCATTCCATCACAACCACAATTTGGGTGCTGTGAAATTTTACTGGTAGTGACATCTTTCACAGAAAGCTGAAGAATGATTTTTTTAAACTGAAGCTATGTTTTCAGCTCTTAAAAAATGTTGGGTTTAATTCTTTACAAAATGGGTTTTGTTTTGTTTTTATTCTTTTTTTATCAATAAATCACAATTCAAGGTCCGATAAATCAACAAACAAAAAGCAACATAAAAAACAAACAACAACAACAACAACAACAAAAGAAATCAATCAAACACATACAAAAAGGGAAAAATAACATCCACAAAGCAAAAACATAACAACAACAACAATCACCGACAATAAAACAAAAACCTAGTACCATGATTCATGCACTCTTTTTCTTGTTTTCAAAGCATTGGGGGAAAAAACAAAATACAAACAAAAACCCAAAAAGGAAAGAAAAAACAGCACATATTCTTATTCCAAAGCAAAAAAATCATAAAGAAAAATCAGCTGAAACCAGTAACATCAAAGAACTTGGACAGATAGCTCTTCAAGTATCAGTAAGCTTACCCTCTGGTTCCTTCCTTCAGATTTGCATGCATGGAAAACACTTGCATGGTTATACTGACCATACACATCACATATCACTCACACTCACACACACACACACACACACACACACACACACACCACACTCACACACTCACACACACACACACACACACACACACACACACCACCACACACACACACACACACACACACACACACACACACACACACACACACACACACGCATACACACACACACACAAATTCACAGATACACTTAAATATATATATACATATCCATACATGTGCACATTTTAACTCAAGAACATGGTTAGTGTGACATGGTTTTTTGCTCTTTTGTTGTTTTTTGTTTCGCACTGTTTGTTCTATTGTTTTGTGGTGACCACTACTGAACCTTGGAGCTCTAGCCAGGGAACAAACAAATGTTTAATTCTACCAATACAATTTACACAAAACACAGCCACATAACAAGAACATACTTTGTTTACCAAGGATTTGTTTTTTTTAACACAATAATATCTCAACATAGCAAAACAAAAATTAGACAGCTATGACAAAGTTACGCAAATATTCTTTGTATGAGATTTAAATCACACACAGCACTTCCACCCAAAAAAATGTGACTAGTTTTTTTCTTTTTCAGCAACGAAAACAAGATCAAAATAAAATTTCAAAAATCCCCCGAAAATCCCCCCCCCCCCCCCCCCCCCCCCCCCCCCCCCATCAAAGACTCACCCTGGCACTCATTGGCATCGCGCTCAGTGGCGCGTGACCAGGGTCGGTCGTTGTAGAAGGGAAGGCACTCTCCACAGTTGGGGCCGGTGGTGAAGTGTTCGCACTGGCACACCAGCTGTTCCTCCAGGTTCTGGTCACGCACCAGCTCACAGGAACTGCCGTGCCCATTGCATTTGCACCTGCAAACACACACACACAGGTTCGTCACTAGTCTGTCTGTCCATCCGTCTGTCTAGCCGTTTCGTTGCATCCTGGTCCCAGATGATGAAAACATCTGACTTCTTCTTCTTCATCATTATCGAATGCTCTGACAGCAACTATTATTGTCTGTCATATGAGCAAAAAAAATGTGTCACGCTGCTGAAGCGCGTGACAAGTTAGGTTCGGCTCATCCCACTTGGGCATAAGAGAGAATTATTATCTTGAAATTCTTTTTGGAAAAAAGGCAGGAGAATGGACCAAGAAGGCAGACAATAGACAAGAAGGAGGTGGCAGGAAGAAAAGAAACAAGGCAGAAACAAAGTTAGTGATAGAAAAGAGGAAAGTTCAAGTTCAGAATTTCCAGAATTTGGGGATGCTATTTATACTGACTGACAGATCCCCCCCCCCCTCCCCCCCGGCATCATAACAAGGGAAAACGTAACAAATATGACAACTGGGTAAGGGTGGGGTGGGGGTAATGCTGGAAGATGTTGGCATGTTCATTGCTGTTCAGATTCTCCAGTTCAGTCATAAAAACAAAAGAAAAAAGAAATGATGAAAAGGGAGACAGGAAAGCCTAGTGGTTAGAATGTTGCGTTTGCAGTTCAACAGCCCAGGTTTGAGCCACCATCCGTTGAAAGGGATTTTTTTTCCACTTGGAGTTAACATCAGTACTGACTCCACTCGCCAGAAAGTCCCGCAGATGAGATCATAAACTGACATACCCTGTGCAAATGTACATTCAACATCTTGCCCATGCGTTAAAAACCCATTCTGCCTTCTCAAAGAGTAGGCCGTCGTGGGAAGGTAGGAATGGACGACAATTTTTATTAAAAACACATGCACATTGGTGTCAAGTTTAGACACCACCCCCAAAGTCAGATTGCAGCTACCTAAATGGTGGAGAAAACAAAACCAACAGTCACTTACACAAAAATCTCACCATAGGTGAACCTTGCAGCTCTATTCAAGATTCCACCACCAACAAAAAAAAAGGCAGATGACACAAAGAGGTGAATTTATATATATGCACTCTCCAACATCCTATGTGCATCAAACTCACCTGGCGCCCACAACCAAGCCAACTTGACAACCCGGGTTTGATTCCTGGTCGAGAGGACTTTTTCTCTGGAGTTAACATCAGTGCTGACTCCACTCTCCCCAACAGTCCTTCGGATGAGACTCTAAACCGAGGTCCCATGTGCGAACGCACCCAGAACATCTTGCACACACGTTAAACCCTGTGCCGCTTTTCGCAAGAGTAGGCCATTGTGTGCCGGTGGGAACAGATAACACGATTTACAAAACTGCATACACACGGGGACCTGATGTAAAAAAGCACATGAGTGCTTATTCCATTATCCTCGATATAAAAGAACGAAATAAATTTTTAAAATAAAAAAAAATCCTATGTGCATCAAAACTCACCTGGCTCCCACTGCCAAGTCGGAGATGGCGTAGAAATACGACTTGAGCACCTTGGGGTCACCGAACACCTCGTCACCAAACGTGTTCATCCGCGTCAGCACGATCTTGATTTCTGTGGCCGTCACCCATTCCTGAAACACACGCACACACACACACATATATCACTGAACTGTACCCTCATCATCATTTTACTTGACGGATGCTATAGCCAAGTGGTTAAGACTGTTCAACTTCAATCCCATGGGTCCATGAAGTTGTGGGTTCCAATCTCTCGGTGGCAGCATCTGGTGAATAAAGGGTGGGGATTTTTAAAATTTCCCAGTCACCTTCAAACACAGACCTGCCAGTGCCTTCTTTCTCTTCAATGTTCATATATTTTGATTTTTATATATATACACATGCAGAAGATAAAATACGTACAGTAAAGATCCCGTAATTCCTGTCAGTGTTTGGTGAGTTACGGAAACACAAACATACCCAGTAGCATACATCCCCGAAGTCAGAATGTGGCTACCTTCATGGAGGGCAAAACTGGTCACATACACAAAATCTCTCCATCGGTGAACCTCAGAGCTCTAGCCAGGGAGAAAAAACAAAACAAAAACAAAACTCCCAAAATGTTCAAATTTTATTTTCTGAATAAACACAATGCACGCACGCATGCATGCACGCACATGCACGCACACACACATACATACATACACACACACACACACACACACACACGTGCACACACACACACACACACACACACACACACACACACACACACACACACACACACACACACACACACACACACAGATACTGACCACCCGAGCCAAAGCAAGAGTACATTACACCCCGCCCCCCATCTTTTTACCAAACTAGTGACTGACTCAAACCCCAGACCCCTTCAACACCTTAGACAAACATGGCAGCTCCATAACACAACATGAGTTGTCTGTCCTTGTCCTCCTCCCCCCACCCCACCCCCCCCACCCCCAATTTCTCCTCCTCCTCATTGTTCCTTCTGTCAGCCAGACTGCAGTTACCATTCCACAGTCTGGTGTCAGAGAACACACAACAACAGAGTTCTCCAGCCTGCGAAAACCATTCACACACACACAAATTCACGTTCACACACACCCTACACCCTCCATCTCACTCTTCTTCTTCTTCTTGCTGCATTCTCTCCCCCCCCCCTCCCCACAGCAAACACCCTCCATCTCTCCCTTCTTCTTCTTGCTGCAGTCTCCCCCACCCCCAAACCTCACACCCCGCTTTAAAAAAAATGCTCCAACACAGCCTTCCCTTATTTGTATGCATTGCAAACAAAAACAAAAAAAGGAGAGAAAAATTTAAGAAGAAAAAAAAAAGACAAACAACAGACAAGGACACCCTACAATCCTCCTCCCCCCCCCCCTCCACCCACCACCACCACCACCAATTGTAGTAAAAGGGGAAAAAAGAAACAAGGACTTGTCTTTCTCACAAAACGATGTGACACCTCCCCCTCCCTCCCTCTAACCCCTATCCAACCACCACTACCAATCTTAAACAGAACAAACTAGAACAATTCACAGCAAGTCTTTCCCCCCACCCTCCCACAGTCATATTACCCTCACCAATCCACCCTTCTCACCTTTGTGGTGCTTCAGTTGATCTAATTCACACAACATTTCATTCAATTACTTAGGGGGGGGGGGGAATCTTTTTTTTTTTTTTTTTTTTTAATAGTGAATTTCTGTAACAGAGATATAGGAACAGATGCACAGACAGGGTCAAGGGTTCTTCTTCTCCGTTTGCTACACTACAGAATGTCAAGCACGCAGACAGGAACGCTCTGTTCACACAAAGATAACCCACACACACACAAAAACAGAAAAAAGCCTAGACATTATTAGCTTTATCTTGAACTTGTATGGCCATCTTTGCAAGTGACCTTTCGCTACATGCTGATCCAACCGCTTTGGGCTTTTGGGGGGAAGGGGGGGAGGGGGGGGGTGTCAGGGGGGTTACCTTGCTTTTTTTTTTTTTTTTTTTAAATCCCTCCTGACCTATTAACAGAACAGGATTTCTTCTCTTTTTTTCTTCTTCTTTTTTTTCCTCTTTTCATGTTTGAAGTAGGACAGATGGGATCCTTGATGGCTCAGCTGAAAGTCTCACTGTCTGTGGCTCGCACTAAATTTAGTGTTGTTGCTTGTTATCGCTGATGAAAAGTTTCTCACACACTGAAATAAATGTACGGAATCTACAAAGACTGTAACTTCATGAAGTTTACAGGAAATTTTGTTTTTCTGTCTATGTCTCATACTGATGTGTGTGTACCTGTGAGTCTTTGAGTGTGTTACTGTTGTCAAGTCAAAGTCAAAGTCAAAATTCTTTAATCCAAAAAAACTCTATTTAGGTACATGGAAATGCATATATATACACAAAACCACTAAATCATCATAAGCAATCAAAGGTTGCAATCACAGAATGATCATCCACCTTGTGTATGTTTATAGGATATGTGTGTGTGTGTGTGTGTGTGTGTGTGTGTGTGTGCGTGCGTGCGTGCGTGCGTGCGTGCGTGCGTGCATGCGTGCGTGCGTGTGTATGCACGCATGTGCGCATACATGTGCCTGCCCACGTGCGCATACTTCATGTGCATGTGTGTATGCATCTGCATACATACATCCACACCCAATATACATACATAACCTCTTGCGATAAATCATATAAATAGGCTGAGGAAAAAGAACTAGCCTCATTGTAGAATTAGTATTTGCTAGCTTGCTAAAAGTACACACACACACACACACACACACGCACACACACACACACACGCACACGCACACACACACACACACACAATCACTTTCAGTGAACAGACGTTAAAATCAAACACACACAAATTCAGTACTGAACAAACATAAAAAAAATCAAATCCCCTATTACAATCCTCAGCAATGTGTCTCCTTACCACTCCCCCTCCCTTTTCTTTTCCTTCTCTTTTTCTTTTAATCCCAATACACACAGAATATTTCTAAACACACACCCCACACCCTACCCCTATCTTCTTCTCCTTTTAACTCCATTTCTTCTGTTCTTTCTTTCTTTCTTTCTTTCTTTCTTTTTTCATCCCAAAATACACAAAACATATCTTTAACCCCCCAGCCCTATCTCCTCCTCACACACACAATGACAGCCTGCACATACCAGACAGAGTCACTACATACACTACTACACCCACGCACATAGCTGACCCTCCACCACCAAATGAGTCGCTGTGCACCTGACCCACTTTTCTGTTAGAAGCCATTTTAGGCAGGTTAAAAAGTTAAAGTTAAGGTCTGTCCCGAGCCTAAGGCTCATCAGGCCGGTGCTTATCCCGGTTTCTGTGGCGTTAAGCGACTGAGAGTCATAGACTCCCCCCTGGATAGGACGCCAGTCTATCGCAGGGTTAACCCCCAACACAAGGTTTTAGGCAGGTGTGGGGTTATATATTGTCAATTTTAAGATTTTGATTGGTTTTGATTATAACTGTAGCCAATCTTCTACATTGTGCTGAAGTAACAAGGCTTGGTAAGTGGGTTTTCTTTTGCTTTAAAACGCTTTTTTTTTTTTTTAAACACCCAAGCTCTCATTCTGACCATCTGTTAGTTAGTACTATGTAAACACTTGTCAATGTCTCTTTTTTGTCACTTCCTGCAGTCTTGTCTTTTCAATTTGTCATAACTTTTCATAGAATTGTCCGCCGCTGTAGTCTAGTGGTTAGGGCGTTGAACTCATAATCTAAAGGTTGCGGATTCGATCCCAGCTTTCGGCTATAGTGTTGTGCCCTTGGAAAAGGCACTTTACGGCTATTTTCTCACCCCACCCAGGTGAAAAAGGGGTACCAACCCTGTGTTGGGGGTTAACTCTGCGATAGACTGGCGTCCTATCCAGGGGGGAGTCCATGACTCTCAGTCGCTTAACGCCACAGAAACCAGGATAAGCACCGGCCTGATGAGCCTTAGGCTTGGGACAGACTTTAACTAACTCATAGATTTGTCCTATTGTCAATCTGTTGTGTGTGGTTTCTTTTTGTTTTTGTTTTGGTGGGGGTGGGGTGGGGGGTTTGTATGGAACAGCTTTTTTATTGCAAATTTTTGTTTTTCTTTTTTGCTGCTTCATCTTCTGTGACGTTCCTGTCCCGCTGTTCCCACACCACTCATTTCAATCTCCCTGCTAGAACCATAGCCAGATTCACTATGTCACATCACCGTAGTCAGCATTCACAGGGAGGCAGGCTATCAATATCAGGCTGTTTTTATTGCAAAATGATAATAATATATCAGAAACTAAACGCTGACCTCTGGTGCAAAGCAACTCATAATGTGGTGTGCTGTCAGACAGCGTTATATGCCGCCCCTTGTTGAGTGACAAAAGCTGTCATTTCCATGCCGCTATGATTGATGCTTATCTTTGACAACTGGGCCTAATCTTCTTTAAAGGCAGGGGGCCAGATTTTTTGAGTGAAGATGGCGTTTAAAGTAGAATGGAATTTGCTGGGGGGGGGGGGGGGGGGGGGGGGTGAGCGGCTTAGAAAACTGACACCGTTCTCCCTACCCATTTCTTGTTAGGGGCAGGGGGGGGGTTGTTGCTCAAACTATTTTTTTGTCTAATAACATTTTTTCATACAAGTTGTGATAATTATTGTCTGAATGTGATAATAATGATAATAGTCATGATTATAATAGAAATAATAATTCCATTACATACATGATTATTATCATGTGTGTGTGTGTGCGTGCGTGCGTGTGCATGCGTGCGTGCATGCTTGCATGCGTGCGTGCATGCATGCGTGCATGCGTGCCAGTGTGTAAGTCCTTGCCAGCATGTGTGTGTGTGCATCTATTCTTTAATCCCTCTTCTCATCCCTTTCTCCTCATAACAATTCCTTTCCCTATCGTCTTAACATTAAACTGGAAAGTCATTAATAAAGTGAAACAGAACCAACCACCAACCTGCCTGCCATTCTTGATCCTTAATTCAACACTAAACCACAACAAAACCCTGACTGTAGTATGTAACTACTACTAAAGTACAAGAGTGAGTCACTCAATGATTTATCCTCCCTTCCCCCCAAACATACCAACTCCATCACCACCACCCCACCCCCCCAGACAGACAGAGACAGACAGACAGACAGACAGACAGACAGACACAGACACAGACACAGACACAGACACACACACACACACACACACACCACACACACACACCACATACACACACACAACACACAACACACACACACACACACACTGACACACACACACACACCTCTTTTTTTTTTCTTCTTCGCTAACAAAGGAACAAAGATTTCAAAAATACCCCCTGTCTGTAAGGTTCTGCACCATTGGGTGCAATCACACCACTAAACAACCCCCCCCCTCCCCATTTCCCTCCCAATCACAGCCACCCTCCTCCTCCTCCCAATCATCCTCCCACCCCCACCCCTCCTCTCTTTATGCCTTTTAACCCTTTCTCACCACAAAGAGAGAGAGAGGGGGACAAGTGAAGTTAGATGAAAAGAGAGGGAGATAGACTAGAGGGTTAGGGTAGTGGGAGAGGAAATGGCCTAATTTTTTTTATGCCTCCCCCCCCCTCCCTCCCTCCCTCTCTCTCTCTCTCTCTCTCTCTCTCTCTCTCTCTCTCTCTCTCTCCTCTCTCTCTCTCTCTCTCTCTCTCTCTCTCCTGTAATGTTGTTCTTATTTTTAACTATGCAACAGGTTAGGAAGTGGGTTGGGTTTTTGTCTGCATGTTTCCTAAAGCAGACTTGACAGGTGTGTGTGTGTGTGTGTGTGTGTGTGTGTGTGTGTGTGTGTGTGTGTGTGTGTGTGTGTGTGTGTGTGTGTGTGTGTGTAGTGTGTGTGTGTGAGTGTGTGTGTGTGTATGTGTGTGTGTAGTGTGTGTGTGTGTGTAGTGTGTGGGTGGTAAGAAACTCGCGTAGAGCATGGCAGCAGAGAGTCCTCAGAGGAGAAGCCCCCTTCAAACAAGTGTTTCGGGCCTTTAATCTTCCTTACACTCTAGGGAGGCCGGCCCACATCCAGTTCATGACTCTGGATGTCTCTCTGCTGCCCCTTCATGTATGTGGTGAGTTCTGACTCGGATTTGAATTCATGGTCTCTGGATATGCACACTTTTTTTTTTTTTTTTTTTTTGGGGGGGGATTAGCCACCTATGGTATTATGGGGTCATCTAGGTCTTATGCAGTTCACTTTTGTTCCTCCTTGACCAGATCCAGCTTGAACATCTCTCGGCTGCTTCTGTCATGGCTTTCAGGGCTCTGGTTTTTTCCTTCCCTGCAATCGAGAGCTGTTTCATGAGGTTGTAAGCCGATTCTCCCACAAACCCCCTGGCTCCGACTTCTGCAGCAAGGACTTTGACCTGATAGCCTTCTTTCTTCAGGCTGTTGGCCAGATCTGCATATTTTTCAGTCT
>CM060341.1:36075053-36080053 GCA_030674155.1 Stramonita haemastoma | reverse complement strand
TTAATGTCAATGTTGATATCATTTTTTTTCAATGCTAAGCTAGAGCTCCATGGTTCACCAAAGGTGAAATTTATAAATTATGCAAATGCAACCGTTTCTCCCCCCCCCCCCCCCCCCCCCCCCCAAACCACCTTTAGGTAGCCGCATTTTGACTTCAAGGATGGTGTCTTAACACAACACCTGTGTGCATGCATAATGGGGGGGGGGGGGGAGGGGGGTTGTCAATCATCCCTACCAGCACAAAAGGGCCTGCTCTTCCTAAAGGCAGATTTTATTTTTTAATTTTAACATGTGCTCTATCCCCCCCCCCCTTCCTAAATTTTTTTTTTTAATGAAAAGAATTCTATATTATATATATATCTACCTGTTATAAACCCTATCACTTCGTCTGCTCACATGGACAAGGAAGATACAATAACTGATAACATTTGAGACAGTGTGGGGGGACAGGAAAGAGGGACCGGGTGTGAGGGAAGGGAAGTAGGGGGAGCAATGGGGTAGAGAGAAAAACAGAAAGGGACACACAGACACTAGACCAACAGCTGACCTGACACTGACCCCCATATGCCAAAAACCCACTCAGCAACCTGGCTTACCTTGTCAATATCATCCCCCTGTCTGCATAACTACAGCCTACCCCAGTTGTCAGGGCATACTGTATACAAAGGATCCTTGAACAATGTTTGTCCTTCCTACCCCCTGCCCCCCACCCCATCCACCCCCATCAGGTCATAGAGCACCCACCCCCACTTACCTAACCCACTCATCGAACACTCTTGACTCTCGCCCATATACAGGACTAAGTGAGTAAGTCAGTGACCATTTTACAAGTTAGATTCCCTTAGAACTCCCACCCCACACCTCTAACATTTGCTGTTATTTTGTTTAGTTTTTGTTTCAGGGGGAGGGGGGGAGTGTTCTTGTTTTGCGTGTGGTGGAGGGTTTTTTGTTGTTGTTTGTTTTGTTTTTGTTTGAGCACCAAAGAAAAACCAACAAAAACACTGCACGTATACTGGTGTTAAGTTTAGACATCATCCCTGAAATTGGATTACATTTACCTTAAAGGTAAAGTAAAGGTAAAGGTGTCCCATAACCTAGTCATCGTTGGGGAGGGAGGCATCAGAGACCTCAGCTTCTCCAGGGACCAGCATATTGAGGGTGGTGCCCATCTCCCCTCCCTCACTGCTTTACCTTCCCTGACCCTAAAGAGGACAGGTACCCACTGACAGCTGGGTGAACTGAGGGACTGTACTGAAGCCAAGGTGTACAGTCACCCATCCACTTGGTGACCATGCTCAATGCTATACCCTTATACCCCTGGGGTCACACAGTTTATTCACTGTGAAACTTGTGTCAAAGGGAAGTAATTTTTACATCTTTCAATAGTCAATACACAAAAAACTGAGGGCGCTAATGGGCGCTACAGGGTTACGTTATAAAGGGGCGCTAATGGGCGAAGCAGGGGGATAAGGGTTTTAACATTGGCTGGGAGAAAGCGAGAGCTCTGACCACTGAGCCATCCCGTCCCCTTTTAGTTTTATCTAAATGGTGGGCAAAAACAGTTGCATGTATACACAAAAAATGAAAATCTCACCATTGGAGATTGGTTAATCTCAGAGCTCTACCCTAGATAAGGAATGTGGGGGAGGGGGGCATCATCAGTCTATAGCTAGCTGAGCAAAGTGTCAGTATACTTACAAGTGTATTTCAATTTTCATACAGTAAAGAAACAAGAAGAATCTATGAATCTGACAACATGGTCAAAACCTCTCCCAAAGCTGACGACAACTACTACCGTCCAATCATTCACCACTGACAAGAAGAGAGCAATGTACCTGACATAAACTTAAAGACACTGCTGACATTCCTCATTCTGCCCCTGATCCTTCCCTCTTTCTAGTGAACCCACGCAAAGCATACCTGCCATAGCCCCACTCTACCACTGTCACTGGTAGTGAGTGGTATGGTCATTTTCTCAGGACTAAAGCCAGACAGGCCCCTGGAGGCCAAAAGCTTTGTCAGTTATTGATGTCAGCTGAGCAGCAAGGCCTGCATTAGAATGTTGCTGGTTTAATATGAAATGCTTGAGTGCGATTGTCTTTGTAAGCTATGACAAGAAGTTTGTTTGATTTTTGTTTTTTTTTCCTATGCTAGATCTCAAGGTTCATGAATGGTGAACTTTTTGTAACCTTGAGATGTAGCCTAGGAAAAAAACAAAAATCAAACAAACTATATGTGATTGTTTTTGCCCACCATTAACTAAGGTAAATGCATTCCAACTTTGGGGATACAGTTGGGAATCGGAACTACCAATTTTGCCAAAAAATAAGGAGGTGCCTCCCTGCTCTTTTCGATTTTCAACTAGATCTATCACAGGTTTTTCTGACATGCGTAAGTCCTTAAACACATAGGTCCAACAGGTTGACAGTCTCCTCCCAAAAACTGGACATTCAGTTTGATTTTCCCATCAAACTGGGAGGGGCAAGGCTGAGGATTGAACCCAGAACTTTGTGGTTTACTTGTTAAGCTGGTGAATATCTACACCGTCCTGCCACCTACCTTTTTGAACTTCTTAATATTAAAAACATGTTGTTTACAGATGAAAATGATTTTCTTTACCATGAAAATAACTGCTCACGATAACATTTTGTTGCTTTCCTTTACACTCAACCAAGTCTAAAAAAAAATAATCATAATAATACAAATATGCATGCCTAATAGCAGTTAGCCGCCGCTGTGGCCTAGTGGTTAGGGCGTTGTACTCGTAATCTAAAAGGTTGCGGGTTCGATCCCAGCTATTCCGCTATGGCGTTGTGCCCTTGGAAAAGGCACTTTACGGCTATTTTCTCACCCCACCCAGGTGTAAAAGGGGTACCAACCTTGTGTTGGGGGTTAACCCTGCGATAGACTGGCGTCCTTTCCAGGGGGAGTCTATGACTCTCAGTCGCTTAACGCCACAGAAACCGGGATAAGCACCGGCCTGATGAGCCTTATGGCTCGGGACAGACTTTAACTTTAATAGCAGGTTAAATAGATTAAATATAATATAATTTGCTTAGTACACTTTTGGTTACTGATCAACCAAGAAAAAAAAGACAAAGGAAGAAAAACAAGTACTTCTTTGTCGAACGCTCAAACCGCAACTTTTGTTGTCCGTCACATGAGCAAAAACACACTGCACTGCCACTGAGCGCCTGACAAGTCAGGCCCAGCGCATCTAACTTCAGAATGGGAAAAAGAATTATTATCTCTGAAGTCTTTCTTGGAAAAAAAAAAAGGCAGGAAGATGGACCAAGAAGGCAGAAAATAGACAAGACGGAGGTGACAGGGGGAAAAAAAGGAACAAGGGAGAGAAACAAAGACAAGGGAAAGAAAAGAGGGAATTCCAAGCACAGGCTTTTCAGTTAGTCAGTCAGTTCCTTCAGTTTAAAATCCTTCCACGAGAATTTCCAGAAAGTGGGGATTCCATTTAAATACTAACAGGCCCCCAGACATCCCCACGGGGGAAGAAAAAAAGAACAACAATGACCACACAAAAAAATTTTCTGTAGAGTCAACTTCCCCCACTTGTGACACAAACAAGTCCCCATACTTGTTGTGGCCCCATGATGAATGGACCCCAAGTTCTCACTGTGAAGAGAGCCATCTCTCATTCTCAGTCTCTGCAGCAGCAGTAGACTGACTGAGGAGGCAGGTTTCTAACTTCTGAGCCGCAGGTTAACAAGGGCACACTCTTGTTCTACATTGTTACTTTTCCGGGCTGCACCAAGAGAGACAACGGAGGGAGGTGGGAGGGGGAGAGAGAGACAGGGAGAGAGAGGGGGAGGGAGGAGGAGGGGGGGGGAGGGAGGGAGGGAGGGGAGAGAGAGAGGAGAGAGAGACAGACAGACAGACAGACAGACAGACAGACACAGAGACAGAAGAAGGGGGAAGAGAGGAGAGAGAGAGAAGAGGAGGGGGAAGGAGGGAGGAGGGAGGGAGGGAGGAGGGAGGAGAGAGAGAGAGAGAGAGAGAGAGAGAGAGAGAGAGAGAGAGAGAGAGAGAGAGGAGAGAGAGAGAGAGAGAGAGAGAGAGAGAGAGAGAGAGAGAGAAAGTTTAGTCTTTCGAAAAGAGGCCATTGGCCCACACATGGGAGGTGAGTGAGGCTAAAGTCGTAAAGAGTTTGGGGAGCTTTGGGAGAGAACCAGTATCTAGGTCCCTGGAGACACTAAAGTGTCAGTCAGTAAGTTGTGCACATTTCCTCCCCACAGGCATGTGCCTGCCTTTTCATTTTTCTATTATTACTGAATCACTATTCTCAGAAGGACATTACAGATGAAAAGATTTACACAAATGCATACACACGAGGACTACTTTAATGGTGGGCAAAAACCTATCACATACGAAAAAATCTCACCTTTGGTGTACTCAGGGCTCTATAAGTACCAAAGAACCACAAAAATTCCAGGTAACATTTTTTTTTTAACTTCTTCAGATCCCCCTCCCCACCCACCATCCACCCACCCCAAATCACTTCTTTTTTTTTCTTTTATTTAAAGTATAACTTTTTTCAAACTTGTCCAAATATGTGTGGATTTCCCCTTTCTTAAAATTACTTTTCCTTATTCTACACAACCCCCTTCCCCATTAAAACAACTCACAGGTGGTCATGAAAAAGGGGACAAGGTGACCTACTTTCTCCAGGAGGACTGCCTGCCAATAAAAGTCACTCCATGACATGAAGGGAGGGAGGGAGAGGAGGGAGGAGTACCATCCTCCTCCTATTCACCACCATACCACCACATTTGCCCAGCCCCACAGAGAATTCTTCACACAAAGCACAAGCAGACTGGCTAGCAGGCAGGCAGTCAGTCAGTCAGTCAGTCACAGCAAGCTGTGATAAGTGTGGAGGACCTGTCAAGCTTTCCCCTTTACCTGAAGAATGTAACAACACAAGTCATTCCCACCATGGATTCCTCAATGCTTGATTTTAGATCTACCCTCACCCTCCCTCCCCTAAG
>CM060341.1:36060053-36070053 GCA_030674155.1 Stramonita haemastoma | reverse complement strand
GTGTGTGTGTGCGTGCGTGCGTGCGTGCGTGCGTGCGTGTCGTGCGTGCGTGCGTGCGTGCGTGCGTGGATTTATTCTTCTATTTCAAGGATAATGGAATAATCACTCATGCGCTTTTTTTTACATCCTGTCCCTGTGTGTGTGTGTGTGTGTGTGTGTGTGTGTGTGTGTGTGTGTGTGTGTGTGTGTGTGTGTGTGTGTGTGCGTGCGCGCGTGCGTGCGTGCGTGCGTGCGTGCATGTGTGTGTGTGTACATGTGTGTGTGTGTGTGTGTGTGTGTGTGTGTGTGTGTGTGTGTGTGTGTGTGTGTGTGTGTATGTGTGTGTGTGCACTGGACTGTGGTGGCCTCTGTATTCAGAAAGATATATCATTAGTAGTAGTAGTACTACTACTAGTTAGTGAGAGGTGGCCCGCATTGGTGGATCTTTGCTTGACTAAAGCCTTTGTTATGTTAAATAGTCATCTTTTCTTCTTCTTCTTTTTTTTAATCTGAATAGTCAGAATACCGTATCAAAAAAAAAAAAGGAAATTCTTCAAGGCCTTGTCATTTTTCATCTGTGGTCTTTGTGCAAAAATTTTCAGTCTAGCAGGGTTATTTGCGTGTTGCGATTTGAGAAACTTAAATGTAAGATCTCCAAAAACTTTACCTGAAAGGCACTATATAAAGAAAAATTAATGTTTATATGCATGTCCAAATACCTTGAGTATGTTTCCAAGCATAGGAAACCTATTTTGAGTAAAAGTCACGCAAAATTCAAGAACCATAGAACTCTTTATAAAACAAGAAGAAAACAAATATATTGAAATAATAAAAAGGATACCTAAGAAAAGGCAAGGATGCAGAACAAAACCAATCAGTCTGTGCATCATTACTGCACCACACCATCCATAGACATCATACCGTCCAGTTAATCCCACCATTCCCAAAAAACAAACAAACATAATACAGACTAACATTAGGTTGGTGGGGTGGTGGGTTTGTTTGGGGTTTTTTTGGGGGGAGGGGGGTTAAGGGGCGAGGTATAATAATTTGCTACAAGTAATTTGTATTTAACAAGCCTAAACTTTTTTGTCAGGAGTAAATTATTTTCTTCTATCCCCAGTTCTCTCCATTCACATACTTTAAAACAACAAGCTGATGTGAAAAATTCACATCTGTGGTAACAAATTGCCTAATGGTACTGATTGCCTTTTTAAATAAATGTAAGAAAATACAAAAAGCAATCACATTAAATCCTATACTGTATATTGTAAATGATCAGATGGATAGTTTCTGCTAAAAAAAAAACTCAAGCCACTGCTTCATGAAGATACCTGAGGCTTCATCTCAATACATGCATGTGTAAGAAGTCAGAAAGAGAGGGGGGGAAGGAGACTGCAGCTCTAACCATTCCCCTAACACTGTAACAGCAGACAGTCTGTAAACAAACAAAAGGTTCTGTGGAACAAGAAAGAAATTTCCTCCCTCCCTGCTATTTATCCCTTCCAAAGGGTTCATCACTTCATGCAGCATCCTGTTCCTCTCAAGAATGAAGATACATGTCAAGCACTTCAGCAGCCATTGTAGCATCTTTTCTAGAGCTCTTTGCCTAAGCCTAAAGGCAGTGTGGGGTGATCACTTACACATGATCCTACTTTCATTCTCAGAGTGGGGGATCAAATTTTGTCAAGTGCCCTCCAAACAATGAAACATCCAAGCTCTTATTCACTGACAGCCAGCCAGCCACCTTGAGGGCAGAGCAAAGTGCATGGCAGCACACTCTTACTTCATCTTTCCTTTTCAAAATGACAGCCGTGATATCTGATGCTTAAACTACCTTTTTACAGATAGTGATGTGCTGTCATGTGGGCTCTATTACAGTTCTTGATTAAACCATTGATGCTGGGGGCGACAACAATGACTGAGGCTGTATGATCAGTGGCTTGCTTTCCCACTCATGTAATTCCATTTTACAGCTTAGTCTTTGGTGATAGACTATGACTCTCTGACTAGGAGGCTTGACTTGCACAGTCCGTTATGTGCTGCAGCCCTGGGGGGTAGTTGGCCTTTGGAGAACATCTCCAACGCTGTCTCAATGCCCTCTTGGCCAAGAGAGTGGGGATGTGCTGTGAGCAAGGCATCTCCACTATAATCAAATTTCTGCCTTATTTCCAAAACAGCAGCTGCCTCCTCTGCAGTTTTGGAGGTCATTGTCGAACATGACAGACATTATGTTGAGCTGTGACCTACCCAGGGTTCGCGCTAGGATTTTTTAAAACCGGTACTGCGAGTTGCCATTTCAGAGATATCTTGACCAACTTCCCCAAAATCGGTCCCCAGAAAATAAAATCCAGTACGTACTGTGAACAAAACAAAACTATTGGGGGGGGGGGGGGGGGGGGGGGGATTGTTCGGCAGCAAAACTAAATCTAAATTGAACGCAAATCTCTCAGACTTTGACTGCCGTGCTGCTGCCACTCGCTTCTTGGGCACGAAGCCACGCAGGAAATAGGATTTTTTTTCTAGGGCCTGTGTCACTGTCTGTGTCAGTCTGTTGTTTTGCATGGCATCATTCGTGAGACTTATATATTCTTCTTTCTTGTTTCTATGCTTAGTGCTCATCTAGATCTTTCGTTCAATTTAGATTTAGTTTTCGATTCTTCTCTCTCAAAGCAACGGGCAAATTCATAGTCAAAGACCCTCGCTTTTTGCTTTTCGCAGGCCGTCGTGTGCCGGTGGGAACAGATGACATTTACAAAACTGCATACACATGAGGACTGGATGTAAAAAAGCACAGGAGCGCTTATTCCATTATCCTCGATATAAAAGATTAAAAGAATAAAGAATAAATAAATCTAGGCCCCATTTACTCATTGTGAATGGAAGTTACTGTCATGCCGAGAAGAGCGCGAAGCTCTATTCTTTCACAATAAAGCTTGCTGTTACACTGCCTGCTAGGTTAAATGAGGCTGGCGCCAAAGATGTTCGTCGGAAGGGGTGGTAGGTAGGGGTAGGTGCGTAAGCACAGTACAGGCGCATGACAGACTGTCAGAAAATGTCACTTCAGACATTTTTTTGAGACGGAAATCTAATCGGTCACAGGCAAACAGAATCGGTACGCGGTACCGGCTGCTTCGAAAATTTTCGGTATTCCCTGTTTACAATCGGTAAAATACCAACAATTACCGGTTATCGCGAACCCTGCCTACCTAAATTTGTAAATTTAGAAAAAAAATATTGATATTATTATTCCATCATCACACCATATATATTTTAAGGGAGGCTCCTATTTTAGGGAATTTTTCCCTGGCAGAATACCTTATGCACATGTTAAAAACCGGGTCCATCTTTTGAAAGAGTAGGCCATTTCATGCCAGTAGGAACAGACACCTTTTTTTTTTAAAAACCAAAAACACTGAGCTAGATATATATTATATATGTCATATTTAGATACCATCCCCGAAGTTGGAATGCAGCCACCTTCATGGTGTGTAAAACAAAAGTTAAAGTCTGTCCCGAGCCTAAGGCTCATCAAGCCGGTGCTTATCCCGGTTTCTGTGGCATTAAGCGACTGAGAGTCATAGACTTCCCCCTGGATAGGACGCCAGTCTATCGCAGGGTTAACCCCCAACACAAGGTTGGTACCCCTTTTACACCTGGGTGGGGTGAGAAAACAGCCATAAAGTGCCTTTTCCAAGGGCACAACGCCATAGCCAAAAGCTGGGATCGAACCCGCAACCTTTAGATTACAAGTCCAACGCCCTAACCACTAGACTAGTGGCGGCTCATGGTGTGTAAAGTCTGTCGCAAATACCAGAATCTCACCACTGGTGACCCCTCGGACCTCTAGCCGAGGAAGATAAAAAACAACAACACCTGTAGCCTCAGATACCATCTGATCAACAAGTTCAATGCTCTAACCACCACTAGGCTATCCCCCACCCCAACCACCCCAACACACCCCTAGCTCTAGCAGGAGCTTAGTAATAATGGGAGTACAAACCATACTGGGCTTAGAGTTCGAGCCTTTTGTCCCAGCTGACCTGCACCCCAGTCAAGGAGGGGGGTAGGTAGGGTGCAGGGTAAAAGTTAATCTATGTGCCCTGTGATCAAAGGGACCGCTGGCTGGCTGGCTCCAGGAAGGCAGGCCTGTCACGCCTGGCCGGGCATTGTATGGCGCGATCAACTGGACTTAATGCCGTCTGCACGCAAAGTGCTCACCCTCTGCTCCTAGTAGGTCTACTAAGCTTAGTGCAGGCTCAGCGCAAAGAAAAACCCTGACCTCGTTTCTTCTCTCAGACTTCTCTCAGAGCCCTGCCAGCCCCGACTGTCTGACTGCGTGTCAGTCTCTGTTTGTGTAGGAGATCTCTCCGCTGCATTCCGTGACGTGGTGGTGATGTCACCTCTTGACGACTGTCAAATGTTGCGTAGGGGTTTATTATTGTTTTGAAATAGTGTTTGGATTTACTTTCCCTGCCCTCTGTCCCTTTAGTCTGAGAATGGGCGAAAATCCTGAACCATGATTAAAAAATAATCTGTATTCATATAAATTTATATATTCTCTCTCTCTTCTCTCTCTCTCTCTCTCTCTCTCTCTCTCTCTCTCTCTCTCCTCTCTCTCTCTCTCTATCTATCTACTTATCTATCTATCTATAGATCTATCTATCTATCTACTCTTTCTCTCTTTCCCCTCCCCCCCTCCCCCCCTCTCTTTCTATCCCCCTCTCTCCCTCTCTAACCACTTCTGGGTCTTTTGGCTAAGATCAAAGTGTACAAAGTGTAGTATCTGTTCTTATCAGCTTAATATCTCTCCAAAGCTCTCTTCTCTCCTCCCCCTTCTCCCCCCTCACACACATAACCTTCCCCTCTCCCTCTTCCCTTCCAGTGGTTAAGCCATAGCCAAAGGCCAAGGGGTCAATGGCAGGTTTGATGTAAACCCTTTCCAACTAAAAAAAAACAAAAACACACACCACACACAAAAAACAAAGCAATCCCCTAAAGTCATAATCAATGTGGCTATCTTGATGTTGAGAAGAAGAAAAAAAAAAAAAGGTCACAAACACAGAATTTAATCTTACTACCATTGGTGAACCTCGGAGCTCTAGCCAAAGAACAAACAACACACACAAAAAGGAGAAAGTGGGCGTTTTTCTAACCACCAACACAACCCCTCCAACTCCAATACCCTTTTTACTTGCTCCCTAATCTTCATCTTAACAACCCCCCCTACCCACCTCCCCCCCCCCCCCTCCAAACTCTCCGATCACACCCCTCCATTCCCTTTCTAAGTTTCCACCTCATTACGCCTAAGCTCCAAGTTTATCTAGCACATGCTTGACTCCAAAGTGGTTGAAATGAATTCAATTGCCTGTGCTGGTGAATGGAGAAAACGGGGCAATAACCCAAGGCAATCCACATAAGCGCCGCAATTAAATAGAATGTTAAACCGGTCTGGCAATGTTGTTTTCATTTAGAATGGTATGTGCTGTGCTGTACTGCACTCCTTGATCGTAAAGTTATCTACTTTAGCACTCAAGTTAAAGCTGTTGTTGATGCTTGTTCAATGATCAAAATTGATACAACATAGTGGTGCAACTGCTGATTATCCTCACTGTCTAAAATATAATGTAATTCAAATGAGTTTCTAGTTTCTTCCTATTTCAAAATTGATTTTTACATAGAAGTTTTTGTTTAAAAATAAATCTCAGATAGACACATTGATGCTTATAATAATGTTCAAGTTCCAAAATAGTTCTAATTGATTATTGATTTATATATAAATTACACATTTAATCAAAACACCACTACTTTTTGGGGACAGGGTTTATTTGGTTCGTTGGTTTTTGTTGGAAGGGTGGATGGTGGTGGGGGAAGGGGGGTGTCTTCTTGTTACCTTTATGGAGGTGAGAGAGAGAGAGAGAGAGAGAGAGAGAGAGAGAAGAGAGAGAGAGAGAGAGAGAGAGAGAGAGAGGAGAGAGAGAGAGAGAGAGAGAGAGAGAGAGAGAAGAGAGCAGGACAGACAGACAGAGAAGGACAGCAGAGCAGAAGACAGACAGACAGACAGACAGACAGAAGAGAGAGAGAGAGAGAGAGAGAGAGAGAGGAGAGAGAGAGAGAGAGAGAGAGGAGAGAGAGAGAGAGAGAGAGAGAGAGAGGAGAGGAGGAGGAGGGGAGAGTGTGTATAGTAGGTCATCTGTGTGTGTGGTGTGTGTGTGTGTGTGTGTGTGTGTGTGTGGCATACATATGTGTGTTTATATACATAAAGTAGTGAGAGTATGTGTATACATCACATGTGTGCAATGCATGGAGGGGGGCTATGTTGCATGGATGTGTGTGCATGTGGACATGTGCGTGCATGGGGGTTGGAATGTTACAGTGTGTGCGTGTGGGTTGGATTTTGGGGGCTGGTTGGCTAGAGAGGGAAATACTGTAACTGTGTAAGAAGACGGATGGGACATGTCGTTACAACTGACGACTAAAAAAAAACAACTGGTAAGAAGACGGATGGGACAAGCCCACCGAACAAAACAAACCACAACACACACCACACCACACCTCACACACACACACACACACACACACACACACCACACACCACACACACACACACACACACACACACACACACACAACACACACACACACACACACACACACACACACACACACACACACACACACACACAAGGGTGTTAGGGGGATGGGGGCAACTTAAGTTCAGTCAGTGTAGGGGATGCATCAAAATTCAATAAAGACCAATGCAGATTCCAGACTCTAACAACATTTTTTTTTAATCCTACATAGCCATGGAGGCCACTACTGACAGCCCTTACACAAGTTAAATTAACCACACACACACACACACACACACACACACACACACACACACACACACACACACCACACACACAACGTGCGCCATGACGCGCGCGCGCACACACACACACAACAGGGGGGGGGGGGGGGAGGGCTGATGAAAAAAAAAGGGGGGGGGGGGGAAGTGGAGCAAGGTCAGTAGCTGACCCCTAAGTAAATGACTCATTCCTTCGGCGGATACAGGAGTATCCTGGCACAGACGCAGACTTCTGTACTGTGTCTACTAGATCTATAGACTCGCCTATACAGCAGGAGGACGGGGGCACTAGGCAGGGGCTCTGCACATTACCATCGCCAGGGAAATGGCCCATCTCCTCTTTAGCATGCTCAACCACCCAACCATCACATCTCACCCACATCACACAGATACCACAGCTGCTCCACCAGAAGGCCTAGAGTGGGCCTGAGATGCCACCGCCAGCTTCCAGACTAGCCAGCCACCAGCATCACCACCCCCAACCTCCCTCCCTCCTTTCGCCCTCCTCCTCTCCCCAGGCCCCCTCCCTCCATCTCTCCGATGCAAAACACATGGAGGAAGTGTAGACGGCACCGATTAAAAGACTTGAGGGCGGAGATAAGAGGGAAGGAAGGAGAGAGGAGGGAGGAGGGGAAAAGAGGGGAGGGAGGGGGGAAGAAGAAGACGTTGACTTGGAAGAGGGCGGAGGGAGGGTAGGATGGGGGTCACAGCAGGAAATTATATTCTGCTGCTCCCATTTCTGATTGGCCACTGCCGCCTGACCTCTTTACCTCCACCATCCCCATCTCCCATTCTGCCCCCCCCCCCCCCCCCCCCTTCAACTTACCAGAACCATCACTACCAGCACCACCTGCAGTGACTCTCCTCTCGCAGAGTAAGTGCTACTGCTAGGCCTACTAGCCTACCAAAGTAAGCTGTATGTGGAGCCAGCCACACCTTCACACTCACAGGTAGCCAGCCTACCATGGGAGTACCAGTACACTCAACCTGTGTACACTGGTAGAAGCACTAGCTTACACAAGTTACAGCAAGTATGCACAAACCTTTGCACACAGTGGCCAGCCAGTCATGGAAATTTGAACTGCTGGCCACTGCAGTTTGGCCTGTAATTTCTACTTAAAAAAAACACAAAGAAAAACTAGTGGATAGAGCCCAATAAAAGTGTATACAGTATAGCTCTATGCTCAAATCAAGACTGTGCTTTAAGATCTTCCCCCTGGAATACTTATTCTCTTCAGGGCTGCAACTCACAAACTTGTACAATTTCCTACAAGACTAATTAACATTCAAACATGGTCTCACGTGTGAAAATGCACAGAATGTCTTGCACCCACTGTAAAATCATTCAGGGTTTTATTTTTTGTGTGTGGTTTCAAAAGGAAAGGCAGGTCTGATATAGCTGGAGGCCTAGATGACACCAAGTATACACACCCAGAACGCATTGCGACTTGTGAGAGAGGTGTGCTCAAGATACCTCTACAAGGTCCAACTTGCCCAGGACACTGCCTGAACATTTCACTGCAGTGCCCAATGACTACTTGGGGACTTAAGTTTTAAAAGGGAAATTTATGTCATTCAAATCAATTGGGAATACAACTTGTCACACACACACACACACACACACACACACACACACACACACACACACACCTCGCTCACTCACTCTAACTCACACATAGTGACATACACTACAGTTGCATACTCTCTCTCTCTCTCTCTCTCTCTCTCTCTCTCTCTCTCTCTCTCTCTCTCTCTCACACACACACACACACACACACACACACACACACACACACACACACACACACACACACACACACACACACACACACACACACAAGGTGAGTATACACTGCATTAGTGTACACTGTACACCTAGCTTCAATTAATTTTAAACAACTTGACAGTTAACAAAATGATAACCAAGACCAAACCTCCTTTTTGATACTTACTTTTTTTTAACTTAAAAAAAATTTAGCCTACCACACAACTTCTATCTAGGCAACTTAAATATCTCGAGTTAGGTCACGAAGCTCATTAGGCAAACGTGCACAGTCTATGCACTGTCACAACTCATCTCATGACTCATCCAGCTGTATATAGTGTATACTTGTAGCTAAGTTCTCTTCATCAGCTAAGCCACCCCCACCCCCTCCCCTTCCTGCTTTTCCTTACAATACATGAGTAAGGGTGCAGGGTTTTTTTCTATCCTTTTCTCAGTACTGGTTAGTGGTACCATTCACAGATGTTCAGTGTAATTGATGCATGGTAAACCGTAAAGAATAACAACCCCTACCCATTGTTCTTCATTGAAAATAGATCTGCTTGCTTTACTTTCCGTAAGATAAATTTAAGGTTAATTAAATAAATATTGCTTTTATTAGTTTTATGATATATATATATATCCGATCACTTGGAGACCTGAGACTGAAACTGGAGAAGGGGAGAGAGAGAGAGAGAGAGAGAGAGAGAGAGAGAGGAGAGAGAGAGAGAGAGAGAGACAGAGACAGAGACAGAGACAGAGACACAAGAGGAGAGAGAGGAGAGAGAGAGAGAGAGAGAGAGAGAGAGAGGAGAGAGAGAGGAGAGAGGAGAGAGAGAGAGAGAGAGAGAGAGAGAGAGAGAGAGAGAGGCGTGTCTGAGTGAGCACACATGTGTGTGTGTGTTTGTGTAGTTATTTTATTTATTCTTTATATCGAGGATAATGGAATAAGTGCTCGTACTCATGTCCTTTTTTACATGTACATATAGTCCCTGTGTGTTTGCAGTTTTGTAGATCTTGTCATCTGTTCCCACTGGCACACAATGGCCTACTCTTATGAACAGCAGAACACGATTTAACAAGTGCATAAGGTGTTCTGCGTGCATCACACACAGGGCCTTAGTTCATAGTCTCATCCAAAGGACTTCAGGGGAGAATGGAGTCAGCACTGATGTTAATTCCTGGGGAAAAATCCCCTCGAACGGGAAACAAACCTCGGTGGTCAAATTGCCAGCGCAATGTTCTGACCACTAGGCTATTAGTATTCCGTCTCCACACGTGTGTGTGTGTGTGGCGGGGGGGGCCTGCGTGTGTGCGTGCGTGCGTGCATGGTGTATAATGTGTGTCACTGTGTGTGTGTACTCTGTGTGTGTGTGTGTGTGTGTGTGTGTGTGTGTGTGTGTGTG
>CM060341.1:36045053-36055053 GCA_030674155.1 Stramonita haemastoma | reverse complement strand
GCCACCAGGTCATATTTATGAAGAGCTCCTGACTCCAGTGAAATAATGCAAGCTGAAGTGGTATGGGCACGTCACAAGAACATCTGGACTGGCCAAAACTGTCCTACAGGGAACGGTACAAAGAGAGAGACGAAGAGGCAGAAAAGACAACGATGGGAAGACAACACAGAGTGGACTGGCCTTGAGTAGGGTCAGGGATGGTAAAACAGCCAGGAAAAGGAGATGGCACCGCCCACAATTTTGCTGGCCCTGGAGAAGCTGATGTCTCTGAATCTCCCTCCCCAACGACAGCATAGGTTATGGGAACACCTTTTTAAAATTGCCATTATTTTGGGTTGTGTTGTCATGTGTGCTGATAGAAAATGTGTTAAGAAGTTTGAAAATGATTTAAGTTGCTTTTTGACTAGGTTTGGGCAGTTGAATGTCTTGATCCATTAGGGACTAGGAATCCGTTTTAGGACACCACAGGCGTGCCTCAATGTCTCTTCAGTAGAACAAGAAAAAGAAAAAAGACTGCAGCAAGTATAAGAAATAATAAAACAATACAGTCATTGTGGCTATCTCTTGCCAGCTTAATGTGTACAATCTTCCAATAAAAAAAAAAAAACACTGATGAAATGTTTGCTTTACACTTTTCACAAGAAACTGTACCAAGTTACTCCAAAGCACACCATAATTATATTCATTATCACTGATTGAAAACTTTAAAGTCTGTTTCTGCTGAATCATCTTCAATTTTAAGCTGTGTTTGCCCGATTTAGAACTATTCTGTCAAAGGTCTGTTAGAGTTGAATCGTTTCGCCCCTTTGCTGCCTGTTAATCAAAAATAATCACGGACACTATGGCCCTGTGGTTACGACCGTTCACTTTTAATCCAATGGGTCCCTGAAGTTGTGCGTTCGAATCTCGGCGGCGTATAGTGAATTAAAGGTGGGGACTTTTATGATCTCCCAGGTCAACTTCAAGTGCAGGCCTGCCATTGCTTTCTTTCATTTCGTGTGTGTATACACACGCAGAAGATCAAATAAGCATGTTAAAGATCCCGTAATTCATGTCATGGTTTAGTGAGTTATGGAAACATGAACATACTAAACATACATCCCCGAAATCGGAATGTGGCTACCTTCGTGGTGGGCAAAAAACGGTCGCATATGCAAAATCTAACCGTTAGTGAATCTTGGAGCTCTAGCCAAGGAACGAAAAAAAAAAGAAAAAAATAAGCTTCTTAACCCAGTAGGCCTGGAGCATCAGAGGTCATCAACTTGACGTGCTTGGTCATACTTATCAGTCGCCATTACATGGGCCTCTGAATACTGATTAACATGGAGAAAGGAAGCCAATTTTCCACTGGAACTTCTTACAATAAAAACTGTAGGCTGCCTATTTACAAGTTCACAGTATCATATCACCAAGTTTTTCTTTGTATTTTATGAAGAGTATTAGATATGCCCGTGATTACAAAGTGAAAGCTGAATATTTAAACATAATGATATAAAACATCTCTTTTTATTTGTTGATGGGTAAAAATACTCCTGGCGAAAATAACAACTAATAAGCTTTACGCACCCATTTCCTTTTCTTGACCCTGCCAGCGGAAACTACTTTCCTGTGTCCACAGATCAATGAAAGAGGAAAATTTATGATGCAACCCTGTTGGGGCCTCATGGGAGTCCCTTCCAACCACCTCCGACCTCTTCCCCCAAACCGCCTATGCCATACGCATTCCGTCTTTCATCAAGTGACGGCGGCTGCTGTGCACGCTTCCATGGGAAATTTAAACAGTCGTTGTGTCTGACAAAACCGGTGGATCCCAAAACCAAAAAAAATCCTAGAAATAACGTAATTTCCTTTAACTTAATTTGATGTCCAGTGACAGACTTGTATCTGAAATCCTGTTCAAAGACATGGTTTAGTAGTCGCTACACAGAAAGCTGAGTTAGTTGTAACGATTTAAGCTGAAGAAAACGATGAAGCTAAGCATCCACCGGTGTATGCTGGTGCCAGAGCCGCGAAAAGTATGGCAGACTCCCAGCTGATCTTATCCCAGATAAGACCGGAGAGCAATTTTAAACAACTTAGTTAGGCCTCCGATTTCCAGATGTAAGGATGGGAGTAGGCAGGGCACCAAAGGTGGAGACTGTTATTAGATGGGAGGGGTAAAAAGTAGAAACTACACTTGGCCTAATTAGCCTAAGTTTGAGGCAGAGCGGCGTTGACATTGGAGATGGGTTGGATAATCTGTGCCATTTTGATTTCTTAAAAAAAATTTTAAAAAAATTAAAAATAAAACTAGGCCTACATACTCGAAACATATGCTATTCATAAAACATGGTCCTTTCTCACGGTGACGTGGTTTTGTCAATGATGTTGAGCTCTGTATGTTTGCCTTTAACTGCCTTAGGTCTATTTCCTAGGAAATGGCAGCCTAACTGTTAGCGAGCCTACCAGGAATGCGCGCACACACATCAGAGATGTCTGCAGTGAAGCACGTCCACACTTAGGCCTATAGGCCTATGCATGTACACGTACGCACATATGTACATACACAGGGTCCCGAAGGAGGGGGGGGGGGGGTAGTACAGCGCGCGTGCCGTTTTAAGATGGAAACTGACATAATGAATAGTTTTGAGTCTGCTATCTAAAAGAACATAATCAGAAGGAGCATAACAAAAACCGAACAAACAATGATAATAGCAGCAACAACAACAACAACAACAACAACAACAACAACAACAACAACACACACACACACACACAACACACAACACACAATATAATATATATATACTATATAAACAATATAAATATCAATATAATATATATCTTATCATACACACTCTCTCTCTCTCTCTCTCTCTCTCTCTCCTCTCCTCTCTCTCTCTCTCTCTCTCTCTCTCTCTTAGGAGAAAAAGGAGAAAGAAAGAAAGAAAAACGACGGGAAATGATCTGGCCACATCCACTAGAGTCTGGTATCTTTCTTTTTTTAAAGCGTAAACAGAGGGGACACACAAAACAAAAACAAAAACCAAAGACTCAGCTAAAAAACCCACTCAGAACAAAACATCGCGTGTGAGTGTCACAAACAAGAAAAATACATAAATCAAACCACAGGTGAACCTACAACAGTCAGTCGAACAGCCTAAAATACCTTGAAGGCTTTCTATGATCACAAAGTTGTGCGATCAGCTCGTTTCCTCCCCTAGGCCTAGCCTACCTCCAACACCCCCAGTCCTGTACCACACCACTACAACACCACCCCCCCACCTACCCCCCCCCCCCCCCCCCCCCCCCCCCCCCCCCCCCCCCCCCCTCTTCATTCAGCTTGATCAGGCGACACTCTCACACGATACCGTGGCGTGTGCACCGCTCCAGACAGTAGGTGAGACGACAGACATGACGTGAGAATGAAACGTCTGCGCTAGGCCCCAGTGTCATAAACCGTTGCGGTGTCGTTAACGACCGTAACTTTAAAAATTTTTTTTTTTAAAAAAGCACTAATTTGACGTAACGATGAATTAGTTCTTCTTTTTCTTCTTCTACCTCTCAGACAGCAACCAGCCTCTCATTGTCCGTCATAATGAGCGAAAATGCGTTGCAATACCGTTACCCTTTACGTACAAAATCAGGCTCAGAGCATCTGACTTCATCAAGAGAGAGAATTGAGTTGTTTTCTGGAGATAAAAGGGCAGGAGCATAGACCAAGAGGGCAGAAAATAGACAAGGAGTTTAGAGGAAGAGGAGGAACAAGGCAGATGCAAAGAGAGGGATAGAAAAGAGGGAATTCCTGGCACGGAATTTTTCTAGAAGGTGAGGATACTATTTATACTGATACCACCAGGCATCGCTGGGGGGGGGGGGGGGGGGGTAGGGATGTTGATAATCATTGTTTTAACTGCACCAATTTGATGTTAGATTGATAAGGAATTTATAAAGTTGATGGACATACCCTTTTGGACATCAGAATTCATAGCAAAGTAACAAAATAGAACAGGTGTAAGATTGCAACGTGGAAAGACATGTTAATGTTTTGTTTTATGGTGTCATATTAATCAGTTAGTTTCTTTAAATATATTGGTGTATTGATTTTTACACCCTTACGTCATAGATGTTGGGGTTTTTGGTTTTTGTTGATTTATTTTGGGTGGCGGTGGTGGTGTCCATTGTAGCATCCATTGAGAGAGAGAGAGAGAGAGAGAGAGAGAGAGAGAGAGAGAGGAGAGAGAGTTTTCATCTTCAACTCTGATTTATGGTGAAATTTTTATCATCTTCAGTTCGTCATTTTTGCTATGTATACGTAAATGTTTCGTACTCGTTAATAGTAATGTTTCTGTTAGGGACACACACCAAAAAAAAAAGGTGCAGTTGTTTGACAGGGGAGGGAGGGGGGTTGACAAATGTCCGCCAAAACAGTGACCCCAATACTTTGACGGCTGAACTGGCAGACCACAATGTCAGTTATTCAGACACACACAGATTTCAGTACATGTTGAACAGACACATGGACAAATACCGTGGCTGACTCAGTCAGACAGACAGACAGTCAAACAGACAAACAGTCACACAGAGAGAGAGAGAGAGAGAGAGAGAGAGAGAGAGAGAGAGAGAGAGAGAGAGAAGAGAGAGAGAGAGAGAGAGAGAGAAGGCAAGGCAAGGCAAGGCAAGGCAAGGCAAGGCAAGGCAAAATTCTTTTATTCGAGGATGATAGATAAGCACTCGTGTGCTTTTTTACATCCAGTCCCCACCCTTTTCAGGATAACAGAAAGATATATAAAAAAAATAGCCTGAACTACACAACAACAATTACGATGATCCAAACACCAAAAGTAAAGAACCATACCAAGTATCAAACAACAGGCAAGAAATAACACAGAGATACAATATTAAGGTAATGTCATAAAAAGTCACTCATTCAGAAACGAAAATAAGAAGAGAGAGAGAGAGAGAGAGAGAGAGAGAGAGAGAGAGAGAGAGAGAGAGAGAGAGAGAGAGAGAGAGAGAGAGAGAGAGAGAGAAGAGAGAGAGAGAGAGTTATATCCTGCGAACCAGTCAAGGAACTAAACAGAATGTTTAGGTTTTTTTGGTTTGCTTTTTCGTTTGTTTTTTATATTGTTTGTTCCTAGGCTAGAATACTTGGGATTCAGCAATGGCAAAGAGAGTGTGTATGCGACCATTTCTGACTTCGGGATGGTGTGCCTTAATGAACACATCTGAGTACATGCAGTTCTATTTCTTTGTTTTTGTTTATCTGTTTGTTTGTTTGTTTGTTCGTTCCTACTGACACGGAATGACCCGCTCTTTCTGTGGCTCGATCCCAAGTTGTTTGATCACGAGCGGAACGGTCTAACCACTAGGCTATGGCACTGCCCCTCACCACTCACGCTAAACTGATATGACTGACTGAGAGAGGTGTATGATACCTCAGGTCCCGAATCAAATGAGTTAATAATGTATTTGTCGAAGCTGATTTAGTGACAGCTTTATCTGTTTGTTTCCTCGTTTATTTATTTGTTCATGTGTTTCTTAATTTTAATCTTTTGTCAGATTAGGCTCTGCAGGAAGTGTGCTTAAGTGACTTGAATGCCGACGAAACGGGCAAAAGCATCAGTACCCTGCACTGGTCCATTCTTTTCCTCCCCCCCTCCCACACCTCCCCCCCTTTCCTCTCTCTCTCTCTCTCTCTCTCTCTCCTCTCTCTCTCTCTCTCTCTCTCTCTCTCCTCTCTTCTCTCTCTCTCTCTCTCTCTCTCTCTCTCTCTCTCTCTCAAAACAATGCAGGAATTAAGACATATACTATCAGAAAAAGTACGCCTATGTCCAGTCTTTCTAACGGTCAGGCTTTTGTTTGGTTGGTTGGTGTTTTTTTGGGGGAGGGGGTTTAGTCCCATGTAAACACACACACTCTGTGTGTGTGTGTGTGTGTGTGTGTGTGTGTGTGTGTGTGTGTTGTGTGTGTGTGTGTGTGTGTGTCTGAATAATTATTATATTTGAAAGGTGGCAAAGGGTCCCTTTTTAACCAAAATAATTCACAATACAGTATGCACTGTACATTCAGCCGTATGGAATTCACTGCATGATATCCTGCTTGTCAAGTTGATTTTTTTTTTCATCAACGCAAACAACAGTGACAAAACTGGTAAAATCAAAACGGAACAAGCGAATAAACAACAAGAACAACACAGAGCCAAAACATGATTCAGAAAAAAACACCCACCCACGTGTGCAACAATAGCCTACTTATCAGGAAAGCGAGGGTATCGAGTCAGATGCTCTTTGAGGCCGAACCTCTGCTTAATTGGTAGATCTCTGTGGTCTACAGGTAACACACTTGCCTTAGAAAGCGAGAAGTCCGGGTTCAATCCCTTAAAAAAAAACTTTATTTATTTATTTATTATAAAAAAAATTCCGGGTTCAATTCCTGTTTGTACCCGAATATTTTGACATCATCCACTACACTGTGAGTGGTGGTATTATCTCGAATGAGACGAAAAAAACAAAAAGAACGACCTGTGTGCAACACCCATTCAGCGCACGTGAAAGACCCTACGACATCAAGAGAGTTGTCCCTGGCAAAATTATGTAGGAAAAAAGCCACTCTTGCGGGGGAAACAAATTCACACAGGGAGACAGGAAAAGAAAGAGAAGAAAAGAAAAGAAAAGAAAAAGTGGCACTGTTCTTGTAGCAAGGCACTCTCCTGAGGGAGAGCAGCCCGAATTTCACACAGATAAATCTGCCGTGTCTTAAAAATACAAGCTTATTCGTGGTCTCAGTGTCCTATATGGATTCTTACGATTTCCCAGGTCAACTGAAAATGCAGACCTGCCAGTGCCTCAATTCTCTTCATGAATAATTATTGTGTGCAGAAATATAAAGATATGCCCGTCAAAGATCCTGCAATTCATGTCAGCGTTCAGTAGGTTATAGAAACACGAACATAACCCAGCATGCACTCTGTGCCTGGAGAGGAATAGGCTCCACCAGGTCTTTTCAAAGTAGAAAAAACTTACGACTTTGTGTACATTTTCTAGGGGAGAGCAACGGGTTATGACTTCACAGTTGTAAAATAAAATTCTTTCCCTTGTTTGTTATGTTCGCTCTCCCACTCTTTACAGTAATGATAATTAGGCTATAATGATTGTTATCATTATGATCACGATGGCTATGATGATGATAGTGTAGACGATGACTATTATGATGATATCTATAATAATGACAATGATTATGATTATTTCAAACTCACTCCTGACGCATTATCGTTCAGATTCGCACTTAGTTGTAAAACTATTTATTCATTACAGACAAGTCGCTTATTTGTAAGAGCTGATGGAAAACATCCAGACATTTTACACCGAGTTTGACAGAGCATAAACAGGATGGAAGGTTGCCCAGTGGTACCACAGAAAGCAAGAGGTTGCTGGTTCGATTCTCATCTAAGTGGACCCCCCTCCCCCCCCCCCCCCCCCCCCCTGTTCCAGTAGACCTAGAGGGGTGAACTGATTGCAAATGTTTCAGATGAAATAATTCGGGTGAGATAATAAACTGTGGTTCCATGTAGAAAACATATATATGTGCACATAAAAGAACCCGTGGCAACACAGGAAACACAGGAAAAGATAATTCTGGAAATATAGACACAGCCTAGGTGTGTGTGTGTGTGGTGTGTGTTGTGTGTGTGTGGTGTGTGTGTGTGTGTGTGTGTGTGTGTGTGTGTGTGTGTGTGTGTGTGTGTGTGTGTGTGTGAGCCTAATTTGATTTGTTTAAAGTCTGTTCACTCTTAGTAATATTATACTAAAAAAAAATTTAAAAAAAGGGGGGGGGGGGGGGGAGAATGACCAAAAAAACCTCCAACGTTTTAAACCCGAAATAAAAAGGGAAGGGGGGAGGGGGGGGGGGGGAGTTTATTTAAATCAACGTGACTGTTAATGCCATCGGTTGATCTAGGAAGCCACTTTTTTGTTTGTTTGTTTGTTTAGTTTTGGTTATTTTCGTTCCTGGGCTGGAGCCCGAGGTTCACCAATGGCGAAGTTTTGCGTATGGAACCGTTTATCCACCATCAAGTAACCACATTCAGACCTATGGGATTGTAAGTTGCTTGATTTCTTACCGATTGCCTTAAAAAAACCACTTTTATATCGAGGATAATGGAATAAGCACGTCTGTGCTTTTTTACATCAGTCCCCGTGCGTATGCAGTTTTGTAATGTCATCTGTTCCCACCGGCATACGATGGCCTACTCTTACGAAAAGCGGAACAGGATATAACGTGTGCGCAAGATGTTCTGAGTTTTGTAAGTGTCATCTGTTCCACTGGCACACGATGGCCTACTCTTACGAAAGCGGAACAGGATGTAACTTGTGCGCAAGATGTTCTGCACACGGGGCCTCGGTTTAAAGTCTCATCGAAGGACTTTTGGGGAGAGTGGAGTCAGCACTGATGTTTACTCAGGAGCCTTTCAGATCGGGCGCAATCTGCAATAGGTCTTGTAAAAGATGGGAGATAGATCTGATAGAACATCTATGAGGAACAACAAAACCGACTTATCTGTGGGTGCTTGCACCCACGCAAGTGCTTGTCCCTACAGGCTATATTGCCATGAGGACGTAAAACTCATCATTTTTTTAAATTAGTTGCAGTTGGCGATTCTCAGATATAGATCTATCTGTTCTCAGCCCTCATACTTTTTCTTATCTGTGTAAATGTCATTATCACAGACATTGAATTTGTTATGAAAAAATATTTTACTGATGACACAAATGTGTGTGTGTGTGTGTGTGTGTGTGTGTGTTGTGTGTGTGTGTGTGTTCCATGCCTCAGTATCTTTTTTTCATTTCGGAAACAGAACATTTACATCGTAGAAAGTTGCTTAAAGCTGCAATTAAAAAAAAACCCTCAAAAAGATCCCCTCCATTCAATAATCCCCCCTACCCCCAAAACAAAAGGTAAGACAGAAAGAAAGAGAGAAAGAAAATGGATCAGAACTGAATTTCTTTTGGCCGAACATGTAAAGAAAAGAATCGTCCCCCTTGAAATACTCTTCGTATCAAAAGATCATAATTGATTTGGTACAGGAAAACAGCGCAGCAGACGCATTTTATGGTAAGGAAAACAAAGGTTACGTATTAAATTGAAGAAAATACCCGTATTGGAAGATCGTACAGCGTTGCTGTTTGGGTCTGGACGGTAGGATACTATTGTTTCTTTTTAAAGATCGACTGTTTCGTTTTTAGAATTGTGCTTTGTTGTTTCCACGTAGATAATTGCTGTAGTGTCTCTATTCGAAGTGACACTACACGCCAGACTAGAGTCCACACAAATGTTGACAAAGTGTCACTACGTGACTCAGACATTTAGCAGATTTCTTTTCAAAGAGGTGTCATATGATTCCCCTCCGCCGAAACACAGAGTGAAGAAAGTTACTGTTGGGGTCTCATGCCTCTTCAAAGTTATTCACGTCAAATTTTTATACTATATAGAATGTCCGTGCGATCCATTCTTTAACTTGAAGATCAGCAAAGCCAAATCTTGGGAGTGATAGATTTTTTTGTTTGTTTTTTACAGTTGTGCATGTACCTATTTGCGCACGCAAACACACATATGTAAACACACACACACACACACACACACACACACACACACACACACACACACACACACCACACACACACAACACCACCACACCACCACCACCACCACCACCACCATCATCATCATCATCATCATCATCATCATCATCATCATCATCATCATCATCAACTCAATAGTCACACCCAAAGATCTGCAACAGTGTAACTGTAAGCTGCATCTGCAGCTTTTCCTTTTCTTCTTTGGATTTTATTTGGTTAACATATATGAATTATTCAGAATGCATTATTGAATGGGAAAAAGCAGTTAAAGGTTAGTGAAAATTGTCCAGAATATTTTACAGGTGAAGGAAACATTTTGGTTGAAACATCACTAGGACTATAGTATTTTGTCCACTCAGCTGTGGTTATCATTATTAATA
>CM060341.1:36017553-36042553 GCA_030674155.1 Stramonita haemastoma | reverse complement strand
GTTATTTACAGTCATGGTCATTGTAGCTGAGTGGTTAAGACCATTTGACATATATATGATGTTATCTCCATGGGAAAAATCTCCTTGAAAGGGAGTTGAACCCGGGTCATCAAATTGCGAGCACAGTGTTCTGACCACTAGACTAATATTCTGTCCCTGTGTGTGTGTGTGTGTGTGTGTGTGTGTGTGTGTGTGTGTGTGTGTGTGTGTGTGTGTGTGTACTCTGTGTGTGTGTGTGTGTGTTCTGTGTGTGTGTGCGCGCGTGCGCATGCATGCATGTGTGACTGAGAAATGAGATAGACAGACAGACACTGAGACAGACAGACAAAGACAGACAGCCCAACTGTTAATCAGTCAGTTTATCAATGGACACAACACCGGTAATTTTTCACACAACAGTGCTCCACACCTTAAATATTGGTGGCTACTGCAAAAAATAACCCAACCCAACAACTCCACATTGAAGCCAATGAAGATTGTTTTGTATTTGTTTTATGTTGTTGGTTTCAGAGAGGTCTTCTTGATGGAGATTCTGATGATGAAGACTTTTTTCTTAGGTAAGTATATGATGCATGTGATATATATATACATATGTGTATATCAATTATCATAGCAGGTTTATCCCTGTGTGGATGCCGGGGGGCCTGTCAGTATAAATAGCATCCCCACTTTCTGGAAACTCTGTGCTAGGAATTCCCTCTTTTCTATCCTCTCTTTGTTTCTGCCTTGTTCCTTTTCTTCCTGTTACCTCCTCCTTGTCTATTTTCTGCCTTCTTGGTCCATTCTCTTGCCTTTTTTTTTTCCAGACAGACTTAAAAGATAACAATTCTTTCCCAGGCTAAAGTCAGATGCGCTGGGCCTGACTTGTCAGGCAGTGCAATGCATTTTTACTCATGTGATAGACAGCAATAGTTGCTGTTTGAGTGTTCGATGATGAAAAAGATGATTACAGCTGGCATTGCTGATATGTAGGGAATGGGATGTCTGACTGGTTTTGTTTATAAACAAGTGTTTGAAATGTTAAGGTTTCCATATATGTTATCGTGAATGTGTAAATGATCATAGTCATAATCTGTTCCTGGATACAGTAGTAAACTCTTGCTTGTATGCACACATGCATGCACACATATATGCACACATGCACACACACATGCACCACGCACGCACGCACACACGAACACAGAACACACACACATCACACACCACACACACACACACCACACACACACACACACACACCACACCACACACACACACACACACACACCACCACACACACCACGCACCCACGCAACGCACAGCACCACACTCAACTCCACCTCACTCACTCCATCATCACTCACTCACTCACTCACTCACTCCTCACACTATCACTCACTCACTCACTCACTCACTCACCTCACTCAACTCATCACTCACCACTCACTCACTCACTACACTCACTCATCACATCACTCACTCACTCACTCACTCACTCACTCACCTCACTCACTCACTCACTCACTCACTCACTCACTCACTCACTCACTCATCATCACTCACTCACTCACTCACTCACCTCACTCACTCACTCACTCATCATCACTCACTCACTCACCTCACTCACTCACTCCACTCACTCACTCACCTCACTCACTCACTCACTCACATCATCACTCCACCATCACTCACTCACTCACTCACTCACTCACTCACTCACTCACTCACTCACTCACTCACTCACTCACTCACTCACTCACACTCACTCACTCACTCACATCACTCACACTCACTCACACTCACTCACTCACTCACTCACTCACCCCTCTCACTTCACCTCACTCACTCACTCACTCACTCACTCACTCACTCACTCACTCACTCACTCACTCACTCACTCACTCACTCACTCACTCACTCACTCACTCACTCACTCACTCACATCACTCACTCACTCACTCACTCACTCACTCACTCACTCACTCACTCACTCACTCACTCACTCACTCACTCACTCACTCACTCACTCACTCACTCCCACTCACTCACTCACTCACTCACTCACTCACTCACTCACTCACTCACTCACTCACTCACTCACTCACTCACTCCACTCACTCACTCACTCACTCACTCACTCACTCACTCACTCACTCACTCACTCACTCATCACTCACTCACTCACTCACTCATCACTCACTCACTCACTCACTCACTCACTCACTCACTCACTCACTCACTCACTCACTCACTCACTCACTCACTCACTCACTCACTCACTCATCACTCACTCACTCACTCACTCACTCACTCAGTGTGTGTGTGTGTGTGTGTGTGTGTGTGTGTGTGTGTGTGTTGTGTCTTTCAGAGGACCTAAGGTTCAGACGGGCAATCTGCGCTCTGACTCCAAGATGTCCCAGTGAGTCCCGTCTCCACAAGCTTCATTTGAAAGTGTTGAGACTTGGAAGTTGTTCATACATAACTCTGTTGTTTTTGTTTGTGCTGCCTTTTTTTGCTGTTGTTTGTTCTTTGGCTAGAGCTCTGAGGTTTTCCAATGGTGAGATTTTTGTGTATGCAACCATTTTTCCCTCCACCATTTAGGTAGCCGCATTTTCAGTTAGGGATTGTGTCTAAACATGACAGCTGTGTACATGCGCTGTTAACATTTTCTCACCCATTCCTACCTGCACGAATTGGCCTATGTGTTTTTAATGTGTGCACAAGATGTTCTGTGTGCATTTTGCCATTGGGGCCTTGGTTTGTATTGTAGTCTCATCCAAAGGATTTTGATATTCAGTTGAATTTTCTCGTCAAACTGGGAATACTTCTTAGACAGGTAAACGTCTTAACTGTCCTTCCACCTTCCTTCTTGGAGAAATGTTAAAATTAATTATTTTGAAATGTTCAGGCAGTAGGATAAAGGAATGCTTGAAGGTTTTTACTAGTATTGTAGATATTTTTTTTGGCCAGTTTTACACACATTGACAAAATGGGAGGAGAGCTGGTTGGGGGAAAAATGGGAGAGAAGGTAAGACTATTGTAATGTATAGCACATATGTGTGTATGTGTGTGTGTGTGCATACTTGCATGTAGTGAAAGTGTGAGTGAAAGAGTAGTATATATATTCATGTCATTGATTCCTTTTACATTTGGACACTCTCTTTTTTTGGTTTTATATTTCTGTTTTGTTTGCTAGAAAACTTAATAGAATCCTGATTTTCAGAGGAATTTATGGAGGAAGTTAGCAGGATGGTAAGACGTTTACCAGCCTAACAAGCAAACCTTGAGGTTCTGGGTTCGATTCCCGGTTTTGGCCTTGCTTCCAAGTTTGTCGAGAAAATTGAATGGAATGGCAGAATCCTTCGGATAAGACTATGAACCAAGACCCCATGTGTGAATGCACGCAGAACATCTTGCACACACATTGAAAACTCACTCTGCCTTTAGGAAGAGTGGGCCATTTTGTGTTGCTAGGAATGCATGACAAATAAAAAAAATTTAAAAAAAGAAACACATGCGCACAGGTGTCGTGTATAGACACCATCCCCAAAGTCATAATGTGGCTACCTAAATTATTTCCTCCACTACTCTTTCCTCAGCCGCCGCTGTAGTCTAGTGGTTAGGGCGTTGGACTCGTAATCTAAAGGTTGCGGGTTCGATCCCAGGTTTCAGATATGGTGTTGCGCCCTTGGAAAAGGCACTTTACGGCTATTTTCTCACCCCACCCAGGTGTGAAAGGGGTACCAACCTTGTGTTGGGGGTTAACCCTGCGATAGACTGGCGTCCTATCCAGGGGGGAGTCTATGACTCCCAGTCGCTTGACGCCACAGAAACCGGGATAAGCACCGGCCTGATGAGCCTTAGGCTCGGGACAGACTTTAACTTTAACTTAGAGGGTTATAGCAGTATGGAAGTCTTCTTCTTCTTCTCTCGTTAGCTTTACACTGTCAGATGTGTCTAGGAAAAATAATGGCATGTCCTTTCCAGCTCCTCTCGTGGGCCATACAGCTTGATCTGTAGGGTTATCTCCGTTGGCCACACTTTCTGCCTCAGGTCACTGAATAGCGTACACCTTTGAAGGATGTGCTTGCCTGTCTGGTTTTCTTTACCACAAGCACACAGGGGAGAAGGAGCAAGTTTCAGTTTTGTGGACATGTGGTGGTTTAGCCTGTTGTGCCCAGTGCGGAGTCTTAGAATTGTGACTTGTTCTTCTCTTTTGAGGTGGTGGTAGTCATCCTTCTCTACTCTAGGTCGGGCCATAGATTTGATGATTGTCCTCTTTTCATGGAAGTATGGAAGTGAAAATGTAAGGGGAAAAACAATGGTGTGTGCAGCCTTCGAGGCCAGGTTGACGAGGTGATGGGGATCATGAAGGACAACGTCAACAGAGTGGCTGAACGAGGGGACCGCTTGGAGGACCTCCAGGATAAGTCAGGTAGGTACTCTGTCCGTGTGTGTGTGTGTGGTGGGTGGTGGGTGGTTGGTGTGTGTGGAGGGGGGGAGGGGTGGGGAGGTGGGGGGTTTGTGTGTGTGGGTGGGAGTTGGTGTGTGTGTGTGTGAGTGTGGGGGGGAGTGTATGTGGGTGTGGGCGGGTGTGTCTGTGTGTGTGTGTGTGTGTGCGTGTGTGTTGTGTGTGTAGGTGGGTGGGTGGTTTGTGTGTGTGTGTGGGTCGGTGGGTGTGTTGTGTGTGTGTGTTGTGTGTGTGTGTGTGTGTGTGTGTGTGTGTGTGTGTGTGTGTGCGTGTGTGTGTGTCTGTGTGTGTCTGTGTGTGTGTATGTGAATGTGTCTGTGTATGTGTCTCTGTGTGTGTGTCTACATATGTGTATGCTTGGGGTGGAGTGTCATGGGGTGTGGCATTGACAAGGCCTAAAAAGTAACGACTTAATAAACCAGGAAAATACAGGGCTTAGATGTGTGCTGTCAAAGGAAATGACAATACTGATGTAGACGCATTGTAAAAGAGAAAAAGACAATGAAAGATGCATTGTAACAGTGGCGGACACAACGATATGGTTTGACATTACAGACAGTCTGGCCAGCAATGTGATTGTTGTTAACAGTGGTGTACACAACGATACATTTGATACAATAATAATAATAATCCCATTACACGTCGCACTACAGACAGTCTGGCCAGCAATGTGATTGTTTTTAACAGTGGTGTACACAACGATACATTTGATACAATAATAATAATAATCCCATTACACGTCGCACTACAGACAGTCTGGCCAGCAATGTGTTTGTTTTTAACAAGGGTGTACACAACGATACATTTGATACAATAATAATAATAATTATATTACACGTCACATTACAGACAGTCTGGCCAGCAATGCCGACATGTTCCGCAGCCGATCCAGATCCCTGCATCACAACATGTGGTGGAAAAAACTGCCGGGTGAGTCTGCCTCTCTCTCTCCTTCTCTCTGCTTGTTTGTATAGATCTTTAATAGCGGGCAGGATAGTCTAGTTTTATGTGTGATCGATGTGGGTCTTCCCACAACATGGTGGCTGTCCTGGGCTGACCCTTATGGTTGACCAGGACGTCGATACAAGCAAGGACAGTCAAGTTGGTTTTATACCCCGTTTTAAACTGTACATAGTTGCACACTTTTAATATGTGTTTTAAAATGTGACAAGGTGACAGCCCCGATATGGCCTGTGCGGTCGGCGGGGCTCTAAGCAACATCATTGGATTGGTTTGGTTAGGATAGCCTAGTGGTTAGAACATTGAGCCTATGATCTGATGGCCCGGGATCGAGCCACCATGTGTGAACGCATGCAGAACATCTTGCACACACGTTAAAGTCCTGTTCCACCTTTTGGAAAAGCAGACCATTTTGTGCCAGCAGGGATGGACAACAAATTTGTCAAAAAATGCATGCACACAGATGTTGTGTACTTTAGACACCATCTCTTGAATCATATTTGGCTACCTCAATGATGGGAGGGGGGGGGGGATGGTTGTATATGCAAAAATCTCACTTATGTAGAGCTAAGAAAAATAAGTAGAAATATGTGCTTGGTTGGATCATTAGCAGAATTTCTTTGTTCCTAAAGGCCGTATTATTTGTAGACTGATGTTATCATTTCTTTTATTTTGGAAACAATGTTGATGATTGATGATGATTTATGTTTGATGTGAAAGATTTTTTCATGGGGTGTTTCAGATGAGGATTCTCATCGCCATCGTCATCCTCGTCTTGGTCCTCATCATCCTAAGTATGTATAAAATTTGTGTGTGGTGTGTGTGTGTGTGTGTGTGCGTGTGTGTGTGTGTATGTGTGTGTGTGTGTGTATGTGACCTTTTTTGCATGATGTAGTTTTTTGTAATTCCCCTGTGGAGATACTGGGGACCTCTCAGTATAAATAGCATCCCCACCTTCTGCAAATTCTCTGTGAAGGAATTCCCTCTTTTCTATCCCTCTCCTTCTTTCTGCCTTAATTTCTTTTTCTTCCTGTCACCTCCTTCTTGTCTATTTTCTGCGTTCTTGGTCCACCATTCTCCTGCCCTTTCTTTCCTCAGAAAGATTTAAAGATAACAATTTTCTTCCACATCAAAGTCAGATGCACTGGGCCTGACTTGTCAGGTGCTTGTCAGCAGCACAAGGCATTTTTACTCATATAAGTTAAAGTCTGTTCCGAGCCTAAGGCTCATCAGGCCGGTGCTTATCCCGGTTTCTGTGGCGTTAAGCGACTGAGAGTCATAGACTCCCCCCTGGATAGGACGCCAGTCTATCGCAGGGTTAACCCCCAACACAAGGTTGGTACCCCTTTTACACCTGGGTGGGGTGAGAAAATAGCCGTAAAGTGCCTTTTCCAAGGGCACAACGCCATAGCCGAAAGCTGGGATCGAACCCGCAACCTTTAGATTACGAGTCCAACGCCCTAACCACTAGACTACAGCGGCGGCTTTTTACTCATATGACAGATAACAATAGCTGCTGTCTGAGTGTTTCATGAAGAAGAAGAAAATGTCTGTAAAGGATGAAGAGAGAGAAAGCTTCTAGAGGCAGTGTAATGAGGATGAGTAACTGGTGAACCTGGGAGTGCTAGCCAAGGAACACACACATACACACACGCACGCACGCACGCACGCACGCACGCACGCACGCACGCACGCACGCACGCACGCACCACACACACACACACACACACACACACACACACACACACACACACTCACTCACTCACTCACTCACTCACTCACTCACTCACTCACTCACTCATACTCTCTCTCTCTCTCTCTCAACACAACACAACACAATGCAACGCAACACAATGCAACACAACACAACACAACACCACACAGCCCAACACAACGCAACACCACACAACACAACACAACCCAGTACAATGCAACACACATACTAAATGCACACTCACTAACAGCAAGCATGGTGTAAGCTAAATGCACACTCACACACTAACAGCAAGATGCACACTCACTATCAGCAAGATGCACACTCACTAACAGAAAGATGCACACTCACTAACAGCAAGATGCACACTCACTATCAGCAAGATGCACACTCACTATCAGCAAGATGCACACCTCACTAACAGCAAGATGCACACTCACTAACAGCAAGATGCACACTCACTATCAGCAAGATGCACACTCACTATCAGCAAGATGCACACTCACTATCAGCAAGATGCACACTCACTAACAGCAAGATGCACACTCACTATCAGCAAGATGCACACTCACTAACAGCAAGATGCACACTCACTAACAGCAAGCATGGTGTAAGCTAAATGCACACTCACACACTATCAGCAAGATGCACACTCACTATCAGCAAGATGCACACTCACTAACAGCAAGATGCACACTCACTAACAGCAAGATGCACACTCACTAACAGCAAGATGCACACTCACTAACAGCAAGATGCACACTCACTAACAGCAAGATGCACACTCACTAACAGCAAGATGCACACTCACTAACAGCAAGATGCACACTCACGATCAGCAAGCGTCATGTAAACCAAACACACACTCTCTAACAGCAGCCATGCCATGTTGTTGCAGTCCCCATCATCCTGCACTACACCAGTCAGCAAGAAGACAACAACAAAGACAACACCGGCAACTGAGAGACAGCCACCACAGGGGGAGACAACAACTCACTCACCAACCACGTCAAAGGGGGATCATCCACAATCCACGGCTGCTGTGTTCTTGTGTTCACGACAGAGGGACCCAGGCGTAAATGAATTATCATCCTGTCCTTCCACTCGTTTTTTTAATTTATTTTTTTTTTTTTTTTTTAGCATTATCTCTCCGTGTTCTGACTATCATAATTTTTTTTTTTTATTGGTACTGTGTTTCTGAGAGGAGGGGGGTGGGTGGGTAGGGGATAGAGGAGACGTATTGAATTTGTTGTTGATTTTTTTGGTCATATTGATTATCATTGCCGTTTGTTGTTGTTGAGAACTTTCGGGGTGTGAGGAGAGAGAGTAATATTGATTATCATTGCTTTTTGTTGGGGAGAACTTTGGGGGGGTGTAAAGAGAGTGATAATGGTTATGATTACTTTTTTTTGTGGCAGAGGAAAATTTTGTTTTTACTTATTTATCACCAATGATACAGACATGATTAATTGATATATTATTTTCTTCTGTTCTGTTGTCATTAAAAAAAAACGTATTGTGTTTCTGGGGTTGTGGCGAGAACAAATTTATTACTTTTTGTGGTGGTGGGGGGGGGGGAGGGGGGAGGGGGATGCAGAGAAATTTTAGCTTTTGTTTTATCATCAGTGATACAGACATACATTATCATCCATGTTCAACCATCATCTTGTCTGTAGTATTGTATTTCAAGGGAAACCTAAGCTTGCAGAGAAGGGATTGTAGCTTTCTGATATCAATAATACAGATGTATGGTTTTTGTGTGTACAATTGTCATCTTTGTATTCTGTGTTGTTTTTTCTTTTTTAGATGTAGAGAGAATTTTGTCTTTCTGGAGAAGATTTTTAGTTTAAATCATCAGTGGATGCAGACACAGAGCCACATACACTGATACACAGATCTCCTGCATTCATAGATCTGTGCTAAGAGGTTCCATTGTTCATTATGCACAGTTGTGAACTATTTGACACATGAACACACAGTCAGATTCACTGTTAACCACACATGCTTGTTCACTGTTAACACACACACGCATGGATGCACACACACATAGACACAGATCAGAATCATTGATAACCATGCACATTTATTCATTGTCAAACACATACACAATCAGAATCACTGTTTAAAAGTGTTTTATACGTGTGTTTTAAAATTCACCACGGCGTTCTTAATCTTAAACTGACCCAAGATGAAATTTTTGTTTATCTTCTGTACTGAGCCTCAAATCATATTCTTCTTCTGCAGTTTTAAGGTACCTGCATTTTTATTTTGTATGTAAATCGCCGCCACTGCTTTTCGATTCCTGAAGGGACTGTGAGGGCACTAGCATGAATTATGTTTCTTCGCTGCTTTTGTGTTTTAGGAAATAGTTGAGGGTGTTAGCGTAGTATTTTTGTCTTGTTTTTTTGTATGTGATGATTATAAAGACAAATGATGTGAAAATATTCTTGCGTAGGTTTATAATTCTGGGTGTTTGATTGTTATGGGATAGAGTGGGGCTCCTTTCAGCTTTAGTGGGGAAGGAGACAGTTGAGTTGAGTTGATTATTATGGGTGTCAGTCATTTAGTTGTGAGTATTTAGGTACCTGCCTGATTGAGTATAGTTATGAATTATCCTGTTGTTGTGATTCTGTCTTTTAACTCTTGTGTATGATGTAAATCAGGGATTCTGTTTTTTGTATTTTGGTGAACATAATGGTCTAGAATGTAGAATTCAAATAAACAATTTTTTTTTTAATATAGAATTTAGAATTTTTTGTATTTTGTGGGTGCAACCAGTTTAGCTTAGATGATAGATTGGGTTTCAGAATGTTGATTTTTTTCTTTGATTTGTTTATTGTAGCTTGGATTAAAAACAGGTAGTTAATATTTTTCATGTATTTGTGACAGGTAATTCATGTTTTAGGTGTAGAAAAGATTTGAATGCAGAATTGTTGGAAGCTAACCACCTTCAGGTAGTAATTGTAGTTAGCCATAGTTCAGTTTTCGTGAATACTTCCAAGTTATTGCGGTTGAAGTATTGTAAGTAATAACTCTTAATTTTTTTGATGGATTTACTATACTTTGGAAATCAGGAATGTGGCTTGTCCACTGAAATTTAGAATTGTGAAGTTAGTGCAGTCTTCAGTTGCTTGGAGTTTTTCAGAAAAAGCTGGTTTAGAAATACTGAATGCATGTCATAGAAGATCTTGCTCCACGTTGTGTTTCAAGTTCACATGTACATTCCCAATGAATTTCTTTCTTTTTTCTCCTGAACAGATGTGTAGGCTAGTAAGTGAATAAAAAAAGCATGATCTGTAAACAGCTCATTTGTAAAATGCATAATTGAATTCATTTCTAAAGACACTCTAAAGACAGCACATCTAAACTTACTACAACGGCAGATAAGTGGTAAATTGTTTAGAAAAGAGTGAGGAAAATAGAGACAAATAACACTCATCTTACTTTTCCCAGAATGAAGAAGAAAATGTTTGGTGTGGTGAAGAAGACAGAAGTGAGAAGATGTGGACAGAATCCATGATCTGAGACCTTTTGGGGTTCCCTGTGGGGATGCCAGGGGCCTGTCAGTATAAACAGCATCCCCACCTTCTGGAAATTCTGTGCCAGGATTGCCCTCTTTTCTATCCCTCTCTTTGTTATGGCCGTGTTCCTTTTCTTCCCGTCACCTCCTTCTTGACTATTTTCTGCCTTGTTGGGTCCATTCTTCTGCCTGTTTTTTCCAGAGAGACTTAAAAAATAACAATTCTCTCCCACGCCAAACTTGAATGTGCTGGGCCTGACTTGTTAGGCACTTAACGGCAGTGCAACACATCTTCATTCATATAACAGAACAACAATAGATGCTGTCTGAGCATTTGAGGAAAAAGAAGAAGAAGAAGAAGATCTTTGGGGTTTATTGTTATAGACAACTGTAAGACTTAATTGACGGAAATGATGAGCATGTCATTACTTGAACAGAAAATAATCTACACCTACGCTTTACCCATGAAGAATGCCAGGGGCTCTTTAAGTATAAAGAGCATCTGCAACTGAAGTGAATTCTGTGCAAGCAATTTTCTTTTTTTCTTGTCTTTTTTTGTGGGGGGGGGGGGGGGAGGGCGTTCTGCTACCTCATCCTCTGTGGTGTTAGGTTCCTGTCTTCCTGTTCACATATTGCTCATTCCCATCTTACCCTCCAGCATATCCAGGCTTGTCATGTAATGTAGCATCCTCAGGGTCAGAAGTCCATTGGAAGCTTATTGATGTTAGGCCACCGTAGGGCCACCAACCAGAATGACCCTGCACTGGTGGTTGGGGTGGGGATGGGGGTAACCTTATTTCTGTTCTTCCTTTTGAGCCTGGGAGTATTTTGCTTTAGGAGACTAGGGGTGAAGACAGATCTGTCCTTTGGAAGCTTATTGTTAGGCCACCGTAGGGCCACCAACCAGAATGACCCTGCACTCCTGCTGCTGCTCTGTTGGGTTTTTTGGTGGTTTTGTTTTTAACCTTATTTCTGTTCTTCCTTTTCAGCCTGGGAGTATTTTGCTTTAGGAGACTAGGGGTGAAGACAGATCTGTCCTTTGGAAGCTTATTGATTTTAGGCCACCCTAGGGCCACTAATTGGAATGACTCTGCACTCCTGCTGCTGCTCTACTGGGTTTTTTGTTTGTTTGTTTGTTTGTTTTTACCTTGTTTCTATTCTTCCTTTTCAGCCAAGGAGTGTTTGTCTCTAGGAGACTAGGGATGAAGACAGATCTGTCCTGTAGTGCGCTCTGTTTTTGTGTGTTGTTGTTGCAGGATTATGATGGAGTGGAGTTTTGGAGTGGATCGGTATGTTTTGGGTGTTTTTTTTGGTTTTTTTGGTATTTGTCTGAGGTAATGCATTGTACTAGTAGTGTTATGCACCAGGGAACCAGTACATTCGTCTTCGGCAAAAAGGATCAGTATTAACAGTGGTGGTGGTGTTGCAGAGAGGACTGATGTGTTGGAGACTGGGGTCTGTTTTGAGTTTTCATGGTGAATTGAAAGCCTTGATGTGCTCATTGTGGTTGGTTGTACTCCTCCCCCCCCCCCAAAAAAAAAAGAAGAAAATATCCCCCCCCCCCCCCCCCCTAACAAACAGATACAAAAGAAAAACAACAAAAATTAGAAAGAAAGGACCCCCCCCCCCCTTCCCTCCAAGGTCATAGGGTCACTTCTGATGACAGGATTTCACCTTCACCTTCACCTTCACCTTCACCTATCCTGTAGTAGTCTTGTGGACCAATGTGGTACCACTGAAGATTTTGCAACCTGGACACATTTCTTCCATATTTCCTATTTTCTTCTCCTGGTGGATGTCTTTCACGTCCAAAGATGAGCCAGATTCCATCAATTCTCTGGTATACTTGGAGGTGTCTCTGTGGTCCCAGTCTATCTTCTTCCGCTCTCTAAGAATCGGCCAAGGTTTTAAGCCTTGTCCACTCTTTGCTGTCATTCTCTGCCTCTTCTCCTGTCTTCTGCCCCTCTGCCCATGTCTTGACATGGTGACCTTCGAAGCTGACCTTTTGTGAGGTCGAGGTGACCTTGTGATGTGATAGTATCCAGGTTTTGTTGGTTGGTTGGTTGGTTTGTATGGAGGGTATTTAAAGGATAGGTGAATGTTTTGGTTTTTTTAAAGAAAATGATTTTTATTTTAAAAAAATTGTAATCATGGTATTAGGATGATGTGTGCAGAATTTTGAACAAATAAAATTAGTCAGTTTTGATTGTGAGTAGGTAAACTTGCACATGTACATGCACACAAACACATACATGTATGCATGCACACATGCACGCATGCATGCATGCATGCATGCACACATGCATCTAAACACACATGTGTTTACGCACATGCATGTATTTGAACACAAACATATGTATGCACATACATATGATATGCATGTACATACACACAGAGTGACACACACCTCTAGCCATGCATACTCACTCATATGTATACATATATGTGTTTTGCACACACACACACACACACACACACACACACACACACACACACACACACACACACACACACACACACACATACACACACACACACACACACACACACACACACACACACACACACACACACACACACACACACACACATTCATTCATTCATTCATTCATTCATATCAAATCCATGAATCTTTTTCTTTGTGTTCCATCCATTGATAGAACTGCATAATTTCTGTATGAAAGGTATCATGAGACTATTCCATAGTTCGTACAAGTTGTTTTGATTTTAGCTTGTGATTTATTTTGACAAAAGTTATGCTTTTGGTGTGTGTGTGTGTGTGTGTTGTGTGTGTGTGTGTGTGTGGTGTGTGTGTGTGTGTGTGTGTGTGTGTGTGTGTGTGGTAGAGAGTGTGTGTGTGTGTGTGTGTGTGTGTGTGTGTGTGTGTGTGTGTGTGTGTGAGTGATTAAAAGATATTTCATAATTATGAAAAGGTGATTCATTCTTAAGCGCATGTATTCAGATTTTTGTTGATTTTTTTGTTTGTTTCTCGGCTTGAGCTCTTGAGGTTCACCAATGGTGAGATTTTGTATTTGTGACCGTTTTTTGTCCATCATGAAGGTAGCCGCATTCCGACTTCAGGGATGTATGCTGGGTACGTTCATGTTTACGTAACCCACCAAACGCTGACAGAAATTATAGGATCTTTAACATGCATATTTGATTTTCTGCATGTGTATATATATATATATATATATATATATATATATATATATATATATATATATAATATATATATATATATATATATGTATACACGAAGGGAAGTAAGTCACTGGCAGGTCTGCACATGAAGTTGACCTGGGAGATTGTGAAAAATCCCCTCCCTTAATACATCAGGTGTTACCTGAGGTTTGAACCCATGACTTCATGGACCTATGGGATTGACGTTGATTGGTCTTAACCATGTGCTATAGTGTCCATTGCTTCAGGTATTTGAGTTTGCTGTGCTTGTGTTTTTATGGTGTGATGATTGACATGGGTTTGTATGTTGTGTCAGAAGCCGAAAGATAGTCCCATTAAATCTGTTATTCATATATCAGAGGAGCTGTAAGTGAAATAATGTTATGTATATATTTGAACAACAACAAAAAATCATTCATTGAAATAACAGGTGTTGGAAATGTAAATAGTAAATGCCAGCACAGGTATTGGAAGTGTAAATATTGATAACGCCACGGTTTCTTTTAAGCATGTAACTTGTGATAATGTTGCAGGTGTAGGAAATCATGGCTTACAGCATTTTTTGGTTTTGTTTCGCTGGCTTGTGTGTTTGCGCTAAATGAAGTAAAAAATTAGTTAGGCCTGCTGAGGGTGTTTTGTTTGCTTGTATCACCATGACAACAACTACAGATCTGTTGGTTTACTGGAATGTATTTTGCATTTTTGAAAGGGGGGGGGGGTGAGGGAAAGAACATTTTGGAAAAATAGATGGTAAACACGAACTTTTGGGGGAAGTGAAATAGATGATAATGATGCTTTGGTTTATTTTTCATACATCGTTGTTGTTACTTTAGATTGATTGACAGCATGCGGTATTGTTAACTCAGTCAACCCCAAGCAGATTGATTTACATCACAGCTGTCAGTTTCCCCCACTTTCAGCTGCTGTCCATTCCACCCCATCCCAGCTCAGCTGGTGCTGATTACAGCAGGAACTGACCACACTTGGACTCTAGGTAAAAGGAAGGGGCACGCTAACTTTAGCCTACTTTAACTTAATTATAATGTTGGTTTGTGCACTGTGTTACAGCATGCGACATTGTTAACTCATTCATTCCTGAGCACTGCTCAGGTGAGACTTTAGTAGTTTTGCTAGACTGACCCTGAGCAGTTCTTGGGCTAGATACCCTTTGAGTTGGTGGTGATGTTATTATTGTGATAATATTTACATCACAACAACAAAAGCAACAACAACACAACAGGCACTGAACTCAAGAGCTGTTCTGCCTCAGGCTGGCAAGACTACTCAGTCTCATTAGAGCAGTGCTTGCGCTTGGGTTGAATGAGTTAATTAAGTCATGGAACAGCAAAGAACTCATGACTATCTACTGGGTTCAGGAGATTTTTGGCACAAATTGCCTTGAGTGGACTGTACTTAAATTTTTGGCTTCAGGATGTTGAAATGCGTGAGTGACTGGGTTTGTGGACGAATGTAGGCTTGATTTATGAAAGAGGCTTGTTTGGACGTGGGCGCAATGATTTAAGTTTGTTTTTTTCCTATTGTTATAAGCATTCCATTAAGTTTTTTGTGTGGTATATATATATTATATCTGTGTATGACATTTGGAGTATAGCATTGTGTCTCTGTTGCATGTCTCAGTGAAGTGTTGAAAGAGTAGATATTTCATTGTCCACTCTCATTCATCTGAAACCAGCCCAGGCCAATAGCTTGGGTCAGTTATTGATGTAAGCTAAAGTGCCAAGACCGACATAACCTGTTGTTATGTTTTAAAAAGTTATGTTGAGACAAAACTGTCTTCAGCCATGACAATCTCATAACATAACAACCATCACTCTAGTTTAAAGGAGAAAAAAAAATCCTCCGAAGTCGGAGTATGGCTGCCACTGTGGCGAGATACTTGAAAACTGTTGTACACGCAAAACAACTCATCCAGCGTGTACTTTCAATCTGACAGTGATTCCCAGCTGGGATGAAAGAGCAAGACAGAGTGCACATCACTATTTAGCGCACGTAAAGGACCCACGGCAACAAGGGGGTTGACCCGGCAAAATTCTGTAGAAAAAAGCCACTCTGATAGGGAAACAAATACAGTTGCATGCAGGAAAAAGAAAAAAAAATGGGTAGGCACTGCACCTGTGGCGACATGCTCTCTCCGGGAGAGAGCAGCCCGAATTTCACGCAGAGAAATCTGCTGTGACATAAAGTGGTAAAAATACAAATACAAATATTCTGGCCTGGGGACCAGGCAACAAGATCAGTTCATTTGTGATATGATTTTGTAATTCTTCACAGCTGTACAGCACTGTAAACAGGTGTGACAATCTTTCACAGCTGTACAGCACTGTAAACAGGTGTGACAATCTTTCACAGCTGTACAGCACTGTAAACAGGTGTGACAATCTTTCACAGCTCTCCTGACTTCTTGGTAGGCACTACTGCTGAAGATCCCACATGACTTCTTTTGACTTCTGACTGCTTGAAGTCGAAGGTGTTGCAGCTCCTGTTTATATCTTTTTTTTTTATGTCACTAAATTGGTTAGAAGTGATTTTTTTTTTGGTTCCTTGGCTAGAGCTCTGAAGTTAATTAACCCTTGGTGAGATTTTAAGTATGTGATTGTTTTTGCCCACCATTCTGAAATTGAATACAAACGTTAGCTAAAATTTATCAACAATGAAAACAAAGAAAAATCTGATTTGAAGTTTCAGAGTTGAAAAATAGTTTTTTTTAGCCTTTCTGACAAAATGTATGATTTCAAAAATGTTTTCCATTACTTTTGAAAAGGTAGTGATTCATGCCTGTTCTATTTGAAACATGAATGGATCTAACAGCATTGTAATTGAAGTTGTTGTTTTTCTGACTCTCCATGTTGGAAGAGCATGTACTGAAAACAGAGTCTTTGTCTCTTGTTTGATGTAAACCACGCCTAAGTTGAATGCGCTGGCCTGACTTGCCAGGTGCTTATAGGGAGCGCAACGCATTTTCGCTCATATAACAGACAACAGTAGTTGCTGTCTGAGCGTTTGATGAAGAAGAATTTGATCTAAGAGGAGCATGTGATTTAACAGCTGCCGCAGTAGTCTAGTGGTTAGGCGTTGGACTCGTAATCTAAAGGTTGCGGGTTCGATCCCAGCTTTCGGCTATGGCGTTGTGCCCTTGGAAAAGGCACTTACGGCTATTTTCTCACCCCACCCAGTGTAAAGGGTACCAACTTTGTGTTGGGGTTAACCCTGCGATAGACTGGTGTCCTATCCAGGGGAGTCTAAGACTCTCAGTCGCTTAACGCCACAGAAACCGGATAAGCACTGGCCTGATGAGCCTTAGGCTCGGGACAGACTTTAACTTTTAACTTATGTGGTTTAACAGAGGAATCATTCAAAACGAAAGCACTGCCAAACTATACAGGCAGTTGCCTATGCTATGTGTACAGGGGCTGTGAAAGTTGTGCATGTAGCAGACTAGTCAGAACTGGCTGTGAGAGAGATAACAACCTGCTCAGTGTATAGTCAGCCATTCTCATTGTTTGTGTGTGTATAGACTTCATTTTTTGTTGTTGTTTGTTTCGTATCTGTTACTGGTTAAGAAAAAAAATTCATCAATATGTCGGGAAATTATATTTGTCTTGGTGTTATTATTTTTTTTTATTGGGGGCATGATTGTCATGAACAAAATCAGTGAAATACTTCAAGGATTTTCTTGGGATAAGAACACTGATGAACCTTTTTTTAAATAAAATATTATTGTTATTATTATTATTATTGTTGTTGTTTGTTATAAACACTGATGAACCTTGTCAGAAGATTGTCAAATTGAAAAAAAAAAAAGGTTTCTACTTAGAAATTAATGTTGATGGATCATTTTTCATTTTTATATCGAAACCATCATCCAACTTGTCCTGACAGTAGTTTGTTCAGTGCTGTGTCCATTTCGCACTTGATGTCGACTTTCAGTGCCTCAGCAGTGTTGGCTGAAGCTGTTACTGATTTCTTCATTAGCAAAGCTGAGCTTTATTCATGTCCCCATTCTGCAAGGAATAATTCTGAAAATCCTCAAGACATTTTTGAAAATCCTCAAGAACTTTTATATATAAATAAATCCAGCCCTATGTGACAGTTACTATGTCAGAGACTGAACCTATTTTGACAACAAAGTAGTGAAAATGTTGCCAGTTATTGTGGTAAAAATGAATGTGTCACATATTACTGACATAACAACATGGTCATTTTCTTTTTTAGTGAAATGTCTTCCAAACTGAAATGAGGATCACAGCATGGCAGTTGTCATGTGTGTTAGACCGACAATGAACTGACGTCAAAATACTCCTGAAAGGATTGCTTTAACAGTGGTTTCTGTCTCAAACGAAATGTAAAGTAGAACATCTTAATTTCAGTTGCCCTCCCCTTTATAAACTTAAAATACCTGTGTCTGTCATCACAGGTTTTTGGTGTGTAAGCTCAAGATCGTTAGCAAGAAAAATAATGTAACTTTTCTGTGTTTTTTTTTTCTTTTGCATTATTTTTTTTTATCCATTGATTGTTCAACCATTGACCCGGGGATCAAGATTGCAAAAGAAAAAGTTGGTGTTGTTTATGTTTGTGGTCTTTTGTAAAATTATGCTAAACTGATTTTGTTGAAGATTTGACTTAATGCACCTTTGTTAAAGTGTAAAAGTTTCCCATAACCCATGTGGTCGTAGGGGAGCGAGGCATCAGAGACCTCAGCTTCTCCAGGGGCCAGCATGTTGAGGATGGCGCCCATCTCCTCTCCTCACTGTTTCACCTTCCCTGATCCTAAAGAGGGCAGTACCCATTACAGCTGAGTGAACTGGGGGACTGTACTGAAGCCAAGGCACACAAACAGTGACTCATCCACTTGGTAACCCACGCTCGATGCTGCTTAACCTTAGCTTGGGGAAAGCGAGCGCTCTGACCACTGAGCCATAGATTTCGTCCCCTTTGTAGGCGTTGGCAAAAGGGGAAAAAACGTCAAGTAATTTTGGTCAGATTTCATGTGTGAGCGCTTTTTTTGTGTTTGTTAGGATTTAAGTGTGTATTTCAGTTCCAAATAAGATGTAAAACGCAGGACGATGTGTTTTAGCACAACTTCGAAGGTGTTGGTATTCTGTCAGCCCTCAGAAATGAAATATCGGGCTTCATTCACGGTTTGTGTTAGCTTAAAGTAGCTATGTTGTAAGATTATGTTGCTCAAACTTGGGGCAAATGGTACATCTAGATCTATATATATACAATATCTATCTTTTATAACTTTGTTCAGGATTTGAACTTTTTGGACAATATTTTTTTTTTTAAGGTTTGTTTTGATTCTGTTGAGTCATTTTGTGTAAGTTTGAGGTTTTTTTGTTTCTGGAAGAGTAAACTTTATGTATGATACTATATATAAACCATGGTGATAATAAATTATTGAGGACGGATTATTTTGTGTTTGGTTTGTTTTTTCCCATTCTTACTTGTCTTTCCATCTGCGAAGTCAGAATGCGGATACCTTCAAGGTGGGCAAAAACGGTCGCATACACAAAATCTCACCATTGGTGAACCTTGGGAAACTCTAGCTGAGGAAAAAAAACAACAAAAAACAAAACAAAAAAACCTGTCTTCCCTGTCAGGGCCCCTGGGTTCAGTATTGGCTGCTGCAATCCATGACACTACAGTGCTTCTTCAGGGGGCTCTGACAGGGAGCACAGCAAAAGACATTTTTCAACTTCGGCTAAACACCATTCCTCCCGTGTGGGGAGTGAAGTGTCGGGGGTCTGTCAGTATAAACAACATCCCCACCTTCTGCAAATTCTGTGCTAGAAATTCCCTCTTTTCTATTCCTCTCTTTGTTTCTGCCTTGTTCCTTTTCTTCCTGTCCACTCCTCCTTGCCCGTTTTGTGCCGTCTTGGTTCATTCTCCTGCCGTTTTTTCCAGAAAGACTTAAAGAAAACATCTTCTTTCGATGAGACTTTAAACCGAGGCCCGTGTGCGAACGCACGCAAACATCTTGCGCACACGTTAAATCCTTTCCGCTTTTCGTAGAGTAGGCCATCGTGTGCCGGTGGGAACAGATGACATTCACAACTGCATACACACGGATGGATGTAAAACAGAGTGCTTATTCCATTATCCTCGATATAAAAGAATAAATAAAAGATAAATCCTCTACCGTGCTGAAGTCGGATGCGCTGGGCCTGACTTGTCAGGCGTTTAACGGCAGCACAGCGCATTTTCACTTATATGACAGACAACAACAGTTGCTGTCTGAGCGTTCGACAACGACGAAGAAGAAGCTGAACATTCACCTGACTTTAAAACACACAACAACAAAAATTCGGATACCACTTGTAAATTTATTGCTCTCTAGTTGTTTGCACTTCGGAACTAACCCACCCTTTATTTTTAACATAGGAACGAAACCACCCAGTAATTAATAACACATTGAGATAACTGCAAGCGAAATGTTACAATCATGGAAACCATTTCACACATTGACAAGACTTTATATAATTGAACAATTGGTAAAACTCACAATAATACAAACTATTCAAGAAGGGCGGTAGGGTGTTTAAGGCCCTCGCCTACCAACACGTAAACCATGTGGTTCTGGGTTCCATTCCCAGCTTCGCCCTTTCCTCCCAGTTTCACGAAAAAAAAAATGAACTGAATGTCGAAGTCCTTCAGATGAGACTATAAATGAGGCTCCATGTGCGCACAAACGCAGAACATGTGCACAAAAACGTTAAAATCTGTTCTGCCTTTCAAAAGAGTAGGCCATTGTGTGCCTGTAGGAACAGATAATAATAATAATAATAATAATAATAATAATAATAATAATAATAAAAAGAACCCCTACAAAACATGCACGTAGATGTGTTTAGACAACATCCCTGAAGTCAAAATGCAGCTACCTAAATGGTGGGGAATAAAAAACGGTCGCATGTGCAAAATTCTCACCATTGGTGAACCTCGGAGCTCTAGCCTAGGAACGAAAAAACAAAACAAAGTATTCAACATTCTGGAAAAGACAGTACAAATTCTCAACATGTGAAAATAACCCGACGCATAAGAAACTGTAAAACTTTCTCATGATAAACGAAATAAGTCAACATATTGCAAAACTCTCCATTAAAAAAAAAATCTAAAAAAATCAATACACAAAAAATATCGAAAATCTTTCTCAGTGACGCTGCTCTTGTGGCGATGAGCTCTCCTTGGGCGAGAGCAGCCCGAATTTCACACAAAGAAATAATTATGCTGTGACTTAAAGTGATATACAAATTGTAAATACAGTCTGAAAAACTAATTAGCATAACTATAGAAACTGTCCGACTCTTAAAAACATTAATGAACACATTGAGCAAAGCTGTAAGACTTCCACGAATAATTTAATTTATTGTACCAACACTGACCAGTGTCCAACACAGACTAGAAAAACGTCCAGTATGGTAGACCGCAGCAATAAAAGCTGACAAACAGTGATAACTAAAACTAAAACTAAAGTCACAAAAATATACTGATTACACAAACAACATTGATTACTGCACGCACACACATAACACTGATTACACATCACAAATACAAATAACACAGATCACTCCACTCAACCAATACCACACAAATCATGAAATACAAATTACACAAACAACATTGATTACTGCACGCACACACATAACACTGATTACACATCACAAATACAAATAACACAGATCACTCCACTCAACCAATACCACACAAATCATGAAATACAAATTACACAAATAACATTGATTACTGCATGCACACACATAAACAACACTGATTACACTCCCCAATACAAATGACACAGATCACTCCACCCAACCAATACTTAATTGCTCCACACAAACCATGAAATGCATAACAAAACAAGAACAAAAACAAAAATAAATCCCCATACTGATTATTCCGCAGAAATAACACTGATTGTCATCAACAAAAAAGGACGGTGCAACAAAGAATTGTAAAATGCTGTCCTTAAAAGAATTGTAAAATGCGGTCCTTAAAAGATTTGTAAAATGAGGTCCTTAAAAAAACAACAACAACAAACCCCCTCCCCCCCTCAAAAACAAAACAAAACAAAACAGACACAGATGAAGATCGTATTTCTTTACACCTTGTGAAACAGGAAATTCTGATAGCAGACCATAACAGATCCAGAGTTTTCAAACAAGGTGCTTTCCCCCATGGGGGTGCCGAGGGCCTGTCAGAATGAATAGCATCCCCACCTGTAAATTCTGTGCTAAGAATTCCCTCTTTTCTATCCCTCTCTTTGTTTCTACCTTGTTCCTTTTCTTCCTGTCACGTCTTTCTTGTCCATTTTCTGCCTTCTATGTCCATTCTCCTGCCCTTTTTTCCCTCCAGAAAGACTTAAAAGATAACAATTCTTTCCCAGTGGAAAAAAGACGGTTGTGGACGTTCAATTCTGATTTTACCAGCTACAGTTTAAGAACAAACTATTGTTTTTATTGTAAAAACCAGCAGACATTGTTTTTTTTTCATAATTACTAATCGTGAGTCTCCTCAAATGAAATAATCACCGTGAATGTAAAAAGCCTGGTTACCGGAAAACACAATGATGTATTGCACAGATACAACCCGATTTAAATCAACAGAAAAATGGCACAATAATGTTTTTAAAAAAGTGATCACAGTACGTTCTAAGAAATGATAATAATAACAACAACAACAACAATAACAATAATAATAATAATAATAATAATAAATAATAAATAAAAAATGGGATTTATATAGCGCGGAATCTTGTAGAATACACAAATCAAAGCGCCTAGTACATTCCAAACTACACGATTAAGCAGCTTGATGATTATTAGACAGACACTGGCGGCATACTGAGCACTACATTTTGTGCATGAGAAAACTGAAGCAGGAATGTTATCAACTTGGAACACACCGAAACAATCCCTCCAGCTCTTGCATAACAACATTCTCAGGACTTGCTACTCCATACTACATACTACAAACCCGCAGCATAGAACATTTGCGTTTTAGTTTCACTTGCACAACGAAAACAGAACTCTCCATGAAAAGAACTTTGCATGACCAGAATTTTCCATGACGAAAACTTTCCATTTCCAAGAACAAACTTTCCATAACCAGAGCTTTCCACGACAAAAGCTGTCCATGTCCAAGACCAGAACTTTCCATGTCCAAGACCAGAACTTTCCATACTTTCCATGTCCAAGACCAGAACTTTCCATGACCAAGACCAGAACTTTCCATGTCCAAGACCAAACTTTCCATACTTTCCATGACCAAGACCAGAACTTTCCATGACCAAGACCAGAACTTTCCATGTCCAAGACCAGAACTTTCCATGACCAAGACCAGAACTTTCCATTTCTAAGACCAAACTTTCCATTTCCAAGACCAGAACTTTCCATTTCCAAGACCAGAACTTTCCATGTCCAAGACCAGATCTTTCCATGTCCAAGACCAAACTTTCCATACTTTCCATGACCAAGACCAAACTTTCCATGACCAAGACCAGAACTTTCCATACTTTCCATGACCAAGACCAGAACTTTCCATGTCCAAGACCAGAACTTTCCATGACCAAGACCAGAACTTTCCATACTTTCCATGACCAAGACCAGAACTTTCCATGTCCAAGACCAAAACTTTCCATGACCAAGACCAGAACTTTCCATACTTTCCATGACCAAGACCAGAACTTTCCATGTCCAAGACCAGAACTTTCCATGCCCGTTGTCCATAACCAGAATTTTCACTTTCCATGACAAAATTTTGATTTTTCATGACCATTTTCATGGGGTCTGTATAACATGTATGCTGGTATTTGTACGGCATGATTAAAACAAGCGTTAAAAAAAAAACCCTTTTTGATTAAGCTCAGATTCTTTGGCATGATTTTGAACACTCAGTGAAAACACAATCACTTACATTTTTCCTCCAAAAGCAAAATCACAAAAAACTGTTCAGAAATGTTTTGTTTGTATCACAGAAAAAAACAACAATAAAACAAGCAAACATCACAAGAACTGTAGTGGAATTCTTTTTTTGTATCACAGAAAAACAAACAATAAACAAGCAAAAATCAGAAGAACTGTATTAGAATTCTTTCCTGTATCACAGGAAAACAAACAACAAAAAAAACAAACAAAAATCACAAGAACTGTATCGGAATTCTTTTTTTGCATCACAGAAAAAAACCCAAGAAACAAGCAAAAAATTACAAGAATTGTATTGAAACTCTCTTTTGGCATCACAGAAAAACCAACCCACAAACAAAAACCAAAAACAATCCCCCAAAAATCACAAGAATCCTTAAAGATATCATTTTTTCTCCATATCACAGAAAAGAAAGAAAACAGATGGTGCCAACAACCATTTTCTAACACTGATGGTCCGAAAGGAAATGTGACACACAGCCTTCACCAACATTTCTCCATCACTTGCTGCCGGAATCTTGAGATCGTAGGCGAGCGTACTCTTGAAGCCTGAAAGCAAAGAGAAGGAAATCGTTCTTGTCCATTTTCCTTTTCATAGCTCTTGAACTTCTAGAAAAAAAACAACTTCTAGAGGGAACGATAGCCTAGTGTTCAGAACATTGTCCTGGCAATTTGACGACCTGGGTTCGAGTCCGGTCGAGGAGATTTTTCTCCTGGAGTTAACATCAGTGCTGACTCCACTCTCCCCAAAAGTCCTTCGAATGAGACTCTAAACCGAGGCCCCGTGTGCGAACGCACGCAGAACATCTTGCGCACACGTTAAATCCTGTTCCGCTTTTCGTAAGAGTAGGCCATCGTGTGCCGGTGGGAACAGATGACAAGATTTACAAAACTGCATACACACGGGGACTGGATGAAAAAAGCACATGCGTGCTTATTCCATTATCCTCGATATAAAAGAACAAAATAGAATAAATAAAACAACACGCTGCTGAAGTTGGATGCTGGGCCTGACTTGTTAGGCGCATAACGGCAGCTGCGATGCATTTTTGCTCATAGGACAGACAAAGGTGGTTGCTGGTGTCTGAGCGTACGACGCAGAAGAACTTCTAGAAACAGGGGGGGGGGGGGGGGGGGGGGGGGATCAACATTCTGCAAAATGCATACCCCCCAAAACAACAACAACAACAAACAACAAAACAACAGCAAAAAACAACAAAAACAAACAAACA
>CM060341.1:36007553-36010053 GCA_030674155.1 Stramonita haemastoma | reverse complement strand
AACACTCCGGGGGGCCGGCCTTGCTGGGGTCCTCCAGAACACCGCTCTCGTAACTGTCACACACACACACACACACACACACAACACACACACACACACACACACACACACACACACACACACACACACCGCGCGCGCGCGCGCATGTACTCACGCACTCACGCACGCACGCACGCACACACACACACACACACACACACACACACACACACACACACACACACACACACACACACACACACACACACACACACACACCACACACACACAGAACGTGCACACTCAAAAGAAATCCTCTGAAGATGGAGTACGGCTGCCTGTATACCTCTGTTATCTATTCTTTTATTAATTTATACTTTTATATCGAAAATAATGGAATAAGCACTAATGTGCTTTTTTTGTCATCCGTTCCCACCGGCACACAATGACCTACTCTTCCAAAAAACGGAACGCGATTTAACGTGTTCGTAAGATGTTCTGCGTGCGTTGATACACGGGGCCTCGGTTCATAGTCTTATCCGAAAGAATTTCTTTTTTTTGGGGGGGGGGGATGGGGGAGGAGGGGGAGTCGGCACTGATGCTAACTGATTCTAAATCCAGAGAGTACCTTACAGTCTCAAAGTGATTCCAAGATGGCATAAAGAGTGAGACAAAGCTGCAGATTCTGGCTCCCTCCCCCCCTCCTCTTCACCCTAGTCCCCCACCCCAGTCAGGGTGTTTGTTAGTCTGGGAACAGCCAACAGTAACAAGAGCAAGGCAAACTTACCTGATGTGCATCAGGTTGGCATCCATGCTCCAAGGGGATTTGGGCGTGACAGGCAAAGGGATACCATGTTTCTGAAATAATCATGGTAAAAATGAATTTTTGCAGCAACAACAAAAGCATACGATAACAACAAAATGTATCATTTCCACATTAACACTGCACATCTTTATTAAGTTAAAGTTAAAGTCTGTCCTGAGCCTAAGGCTCATCAGGCCGGTGCTTAACCCGGTTTCTGTGGCGTTAAGCGACTGAGAGTCATAGACTCCCCCCTGAATACGACGCCAGTCTATTGCAGGTTAACCCCCCAACACAAGGTTGGTACACCTTTTACACCTGGGTGGGGTGAGAAAATAGCCGTAAAGTGCCTTTTCCAAGGGCACAACGCCATAGCCGAAAGCTGGGATCGAACTCGGAACCTTTAGATTACGAGTCCAACGCCCTAACCACTAGACTACAGCGGCGGCTCTACTCTAAGGCAGAACATGTTTTAACGTGTGCGCCAGATGTTCTGCGTGCATTCGCACACGGGATCTCGGTTGATGGTCTGATCTGAAGGACTTTTGGGGAGTGGAGTCAGCACTGATGTTAACTCCAGGGCAAAAATCCCCTAGAACAGGCGCCTCTATAGTGGCTGGAACCTGGGCTGCCAAATCAGGAACGCAACGCTCTAACCACTTAGCTCTACCTCCCCCCCCCCCTCCCGATCTATAGGTAAAGTTAAAGGTGTTCTCATTACATATTATGTCGTCTTAGGAAAGCGAGGCATCAGAAACCTCAGCTTCTCCAAGGGCCAGCATCTTGAGGGCAGCGGCGCCCATCTCCTCTCCCTCGCTCCTTTTACCTTCCCTGACCCTAGAGAGCGCGTGTACCCATTTACAGCTGGGTGAACTGGGGGAACTGTACTGAAGCCCAGGCGCGCAAACGGTCACCCATCCAACTGGCGACCACACTCGATGCTGCTTAAACTTAGCTTCGGGAAAGCGAGTGCTCTGACCACTGAGCTATCCCGCCCCCCCCCCCCCCCCCCCCCCATTATAAGAGATCTGAAAACACGGTAAAAGAAGGTGAAAACGAAGACTGTGATGGCAGGTGGAGAAACAGAAGTCTCACCTTGGCGTACTCAAACAAATCGTTCCTGCCAGGAAAGCGTTGGTAGAACTCTGGCATCCTCCATGGAGACAGCACCTGAGAGAGGAGGAACAGAATGAAGAATTGTGGTTGTTAATGGCTGTATGCAGATTTTTTTTTCAGGTGACAAACCTAATGCATGCATAAGCATGTTCTGTTGAGACAGAGAAAGAGAGAGAGAGAGCGAGAGAGAGAGAGAGAGAGAGAGAGAGAGAGAGGAGAGAGAGAGAGAGAGAGAGAGAGAGAGACAGACAGACAGACAGACAGACAGACAGACAGGCAGACAGACAGACAGTCAGAGACAGACAGACAGATAGACAGGCAGAGACAGAGACAGAGAGGGTGAGTAGACAAGCAGACAGACAGACCGACAGACCCTAAAGACAAGCAGGTAGACACAGACAAAAAGACAAATAGAGAGTGTGAGTGGATAAGACAGACTGAAAAACACACCGATAGACAGACAGACCCTAAACACAAGCAGACAGAAACAGACAGACTGACACACAGACAGACAAGACAAACAAACACAAACACACAGACAAGACAAACAGACGGACAAAGGGACAGACCTTGATGGCGGGGTGAAGGGCGTAGGCTGACAGA
>CM060341.1:35987417-35992417 GCA_030674155.1 Stramonita haemastoma | reverse complement strand
GCTCACCTCTTCTAGTGTTTCTCCATTCATCTTTATTTCCGTGATGTCATTACTCGCGCTGTTGACCATGATCTTTGATTTCTCTGTACTGACCTCCATGCCGTATGCGCTCGCTCGATCTGTTAAATTGTCTGTGAGGATTTGCAGTTCTTGTTTGCTGCTGCCCATGAGGTCAATGTCATCTGCAAATCTGAGGTTGCAAAGGGGTCTTCCACCAATGGAGATGGAAGTGTGGTGGTTTTGCAGTGTCTCTGTCATGATGTTTTCGAGGAAGAGGTTGAAGAGTACAGGTGAGAGAAGGCAGCCCTGGCGAACCCCAACCGTGGTCTTGAAGAACTCGCCCACGTGATTATTCATAAAAACTGCACTTTCTGCGTTCTCGTACAGAGCTTTGATGACTTCAATTAGACAGCTGTCAATGTTGAAGTGCCTGAGTACTTGCCAGAGGCCGTCATGCCATACCCTGTCAAAGGCCTTTTTGAAGTCTATGAAATTGTGGTACAAGTCTTTTTGGTGTTGGAGATGCTTCTCTATCAGAATTCTCAGATTGAAAATTTGTTCCATTGTGCTGCGTTTTGGTCTAAAGCCCGCTTGTTCTTCTGCCAGGAGTTTTTCCGCTTGGTTTTTCAGTCTGTTGAGGACTACCTGCAGCATGATCTTGCTAGGATGACTTATGAGACTGATGGTTCTGTAGTTCTGGCATTGTTTGAGGTTTCCTTTCTTTGGCAGGGGTATTACAAGAGACTGTGTCCATTCTTTTGGCCATTCTTTGGTGTCGTGGATCTTCTGACAAAGTTCTGTGAATCGCCTTGCTGTTTCATTCCCTCCATTTTTTATGAGTTCAGCTGGGATGTTATCGATTCCAGGGGACTTCCCCTTCTTCAATTGTCTAATAGCTGCATCTACTTCACACCTTAGTATTGGTGGGTCTTTATCTTGGTGTTCAGGGGGTTTGTCAGAAACTATGTTGGTATCTGGGCGTAGTGGGTAGTTGTACAATCCCTCACAGTATTCTGTCCAGCGTTGGAGGATGGCATTGTTTTCCGTTAAAAGATTTCCTTCTTTGTCTTCAATAACAGAGGCTTTAGGCTGTGTGGTTTTCGTTAGTGCTTTCAAAGTGTCGTAAGCTGTTTTGCTGTTTCCTTGGTCATTCCAGCTTCGATGTTGTTGCATTGTTCTTCTATCCACGCTTCTTTGGCTTCTCTCATCTTTTTCCTCACTTCTCTGTGGCTATCCATGTACTTCTTGTAAGCTTCTTGACTTGTGAACTTTTGTTTCTTAAGTTCTCTTCTTTTGTCGCAGAGGTCAAGAACCTCATTTGTCACCCAGGGTTGTTTCTTTGTTCTGCTTCTTCCTAATGTTTCTTCTGCTGCTGTCGTTAGCACTTCTTTGATGTTGTTGGCCAATGTGTCCACATCATTGTCGATGGCTGTGAGTGCGGCGAACTTTCCTCCAATGTTGGCTTGGAAGATCTCAACCACTGTTGGGTCTTTCAGTTTTTCCAGGTCGAATCTTATGCGTGGGCTTTTTGGCTGTTGTTTTGCTTTCAGTTTCAGCCTGATGGTGGTAAGTACAAGGTCGTGGTCACTGCCAATGTCAGCTCCTGGGAATGTTCTTGTGTTTGCCTTGTTTATGCTGGATTTGAATCTTTGGGGTGACAGAATGTAATCAATTTGATTATGAATCAGACCATTTGGTGAGTGCCAGGTTGATGTTCTGGATGGCTTGTGAGGGTGGAGTGTGTTAGCCAAAGTCAGTTTGTGCTTCTTTGCGAATTCCAGCAGCCGCTGTCCTCTGTCATTTGTTTTTCCCAGTCCAAATCGTCCTGTGGTTCCTGCCCAGGTGTCATAGGCATCAGGTCCCACCTTAGCATTCCAGTCGCCTTCCACAATAAGGATGTCTTTTTTGGGCGTTTTGGAGATGACGTTTTCAAGTTCTTCATAGAATTCTTCTATCTGATCGTCATCGTAGTCAGATGTTGGAGCATACACTTGGATGATGGTGAGATTCTGGGGTTTTGCAGAAACTCTGATTGAGATGAGTCTGCTGGATACTGGTGTGCAGCTGATGATGCTTGACACAATCTCTTTCCTGACAATAAAGCCTACTCCATGTTGATGTAGTTTTTCTTCTCCGCTGTACCATATTTTGTGGCCGTCTTGCGTGGTTGTTTCTCCAAAGCCAATCCATCTGACTTCCGCAAGCCCTACTATGTCCCATTTATACCTCTGTAATTCATGTGTAAGTTCCTGTACTCTTCCTGTTTGGTACAGAGTTCTTACATTCCATGTACCAATGGTTGTCCCTTTATCTGGAAGCTTTAGGGTTTGTTCTGCCCCAGTAGCACACTTGTCACTCCCACCCTGGAGACTTGCAGTGGGTAGCGCGGTCGTTGTTGATCCGGGCCTCGACCGATCCGGCATGTCTTTCTGTTTTGTTTTACTCATCATGTCCTTGCAGTGGGCTTGAGGAAGCTTGGTGGCGCCCATCCCCTCTCCAAGACTCCTACTGGTGGTTAAGAATGCACCAGCCCCTCACAACGTTTCGCCCGCCAGTAGAAGCGGTTACCGGGGTGTGGGTGGGTTAAGGACCGGACCCAGAAGTGAGAGTTGAGTGCCAAGTGAGGACCAGTGCTCCCGTCCATCCCGAAGGATGCTACTGCCAGGTTTACAAAGGTACCACCTCTCCTTAAGCACCCCATACACCCCTCATCTTTATTCAACTTGGATAAAAATAGTAACAAGAGATGGTGTCAGCAATTCTGTTTCGTCCCTCGGCTAGTAGCTCCGAGGTTCACTAATGGTGATCTTTTCGCGTATACGACCGTGTCTTGTTTTGTTTCTCTTTTTGCCTACCATGAAGGTAACCGAACTCCAACTTCGGGAATGATGTCTATATACGACACCAGTGTGTATGCGTTAAAAAAAATATATCACCCATTTTTACCGGCACGCAATGGTCTTCTCTAAGGTAGAACATGTTTTAACGTGTGCACAAGATGTTCTGCGTGCATTCGCACACGGGATCTCGGTTGGTAGTCTGATCTGAAGGACTTTTGGGGAGAGTGGAGTCAGCACTGATGTTAACTCCAGGGGAAAATTCCCTAAAACGGGTGCCTCTGCGGTGGCTGGAATCTGGGCTGTCAGATCAGGAGCGCAACGCTCTGACCACTTATCTCTATCCCCTCCCCCCACCTTCCCGAACTATAGGTAAAGTTAAAGGTGTTCCCATTACATATTATGTCGTCTTAGGAAAGCGAGGCGTCAGAGACCTCAGCTTCTCCAGGGCCCAGCTTATTGAGGGCAGCGGCGCCCATCTCCTCACCCTCGCTGCTTTACCTTCCCTGAACATAAAGAGGGCAGGTAGCCATTTACAGTTGGGGGAACTGGGAGAACTGTACTGAAGCCAAGGTGTGCAAACGGTCACCCATTCAAATGGTAACTACATGTCGTTAAAAGTTAAAGTCTGTCCCGAGCCTAAGGCTCATCAGGCCGGTGCTTATCCAGGTTTCTGTGGCGTTCAGCGACTGAGAGTCATAGACTCTCCCCTGGATAGGACGCCAGTCTATCGCAGCGTTAACCCCCAACACAAGGTTGGTACCCCTTTTACACCTGGGTGGGGTGAGAAAATAGCCGTAAAGTGCCTTTTCCAAGGGCACAACGCCATAGCCGAAAGCTGGGATCGATCCCGCAACCTATAGATTACGAGTCCATCGCCCTAACAACTAGACTACAGCGGCGGCCCAACCACATATCGATACTGCTTAAACTTGGCTTCGGGAAAGCGAGCGCTCTGACCACTGAGCTAACCCGTCCCACCCCCGATTATAAGAGATCTGAAAACACGGGAAAAGAAGGTGAAAACGAAGACTGTGATGGCAGGTGGAGAAACAGAAGTCTGACCTTGGCGTACTCAAACAAATCGTTCCTGCCAGGAAAGCGTTGGTAGAACTCCGGCATCCTCCATGGAGACAGCACCTGAGAGAGGAGGAACAGAATGAAAAATTGTTGTGGTTGCTGTTTTTATTGTTATTGTTATTGTTGTTGTTTTTATTGTTGTTGGTGTTGTTTTTATTGTTGTTGGTGTTGTTTTTATTGTTGTTGTTGTTGGCTGTATACATGTAGTTTTCCAAGGTGACAAATTAAATGCATACATAAGCATATTGAGAGAGAGAGAGAGAGAGAGAGAGAGAGAGAGAGAGAGAGAGTGTGTGTGTGTGTGTGTGTGTGTGTGTGTGTGTGTGTGTGTGTGTGTGTGTGTGTGTGTGTGTGTGTGTGTGTGTGTGTGTGTGTGTGTGTATGTGTGTGACAGACAGACAGACAGACAGACAGACAGAGACAGACAGACCGTAAACCCAAGCAGGTAGACACAGACAAAGAGACAGACAAACAGAGAGTGTGAGTGGATAGACAGACTGACCAACACACCGATAGACAGACAGACCCTAAACACAAGCAGACAGAAACAGACAGACTGACACACAGACAGACACACAGACAAACAAGCAGACAGACAAATAGACAAACAAATAAGCAGACAGACGAGCAAACACACAAAACAGACATATAGACAAACAGACACACAGACAGACAAGATTGACAAGCAAACACACAGACCCACAGACAGACGGACAAAGAGACAGACCTTGATGACTGGGTGAAAGGCGTAGGCTGACAGACAGACTGACACAGAAACAGACAGACAAGACAGGTAGACAGACAGACAGACAGACTCTAAACACAAGCACACAGACACAGACACAGAAACAGACAGACAAACAAACACACAGACATAACAGACAGACGGACAAAGAGACAGATCTTGATGGCCGGGTGAAAGGTGTAGGCTGACAGACAGACTGACACAGATACAGACACAGACACAGACACACAGACACAGACACACACACACACACACACACACACACACACACACACACACACTCAGACAAGCACACGTACACACAGACAATACAGACAGACTGACACACACACAGACAC
>CM060341.1:35972417-35979917 GCA_030674155.1 Stramonita haemastoma | reverse complement strand
GAAGAATGCAAAGGAGAAGAATGCAAAAAGAAGAAGAAGAAGATAGTATTCCTCAATAACTGTGTCTTAAAGGAAAGTTGTTTATCGATAGTGGGATGGGTGATCTTGAAGTTACCTTAGACACAGAGAGAGAGAGAGAGAGAGGGAGAAGGAGATGAGAGAGGGGAGAGAGAGAGGAGAGAGAGAAGAGAGGGGAGATGGAGAGGAGAGAGATGAGAGAGAGAGAGAGGAGAGAGGAGAGAGGAGGAGAGGAAGAAGAGAGGAAAGAGAGAGAGAAAGAGAGAAAACAGACAGACAGATAGACAGACAGAGACAGAGACAGAGACATATAGAGAGAGCATGTGATGTGTGTGTGTGTGTGTGTGCGTGCGTGGGTACATGTGTGTATGTATATGTGTTTGTATGTGCATCTGCACATATTTCATCATAAGTTTGATTCTATCTGAAGCCAGACATCCCCATCTCCACCCCTATACCACACACACATACACACGCGCGCGCGCGCGCGCGCCCGCAAACACACAACACATACACACACACAGACATACAAACACACACAGACGCACAAACACACACGTATCCCCTCCCCCCCCCCCCCACACACACATACACACTACAGCACCCTACACACCCTCCAACCCCCCCCCACACACGCACGTCCTCCCTCCCCTCCTACTCCACACACTTTTCACCCTAGCACTGGTACAACCCTATCATCAAAAAACCAGTGTACAACATTTCCTTCAGGTTTTTGTTCCAATCATCCTGTTACTGTTATTGTTATTGACATTATGGATCTACAGGCTGATGACGCCAGAACTAGAAGAGAAGGTGAACAGAAAGGATAAGCAGCAAAACAACAACAACAACAAAACAACAACAAAAAACAGTCAGAAAAGAAGGAAGAAAGGAATAAAAACAAAGAAGAAGGAAAGAAGGATTCTAAAAAAATGTATCCTATAACAGATCCACAGACAGATAATGAGAGAGAGAACAAGAAATGATGGTTCTTGAGAGAGAGATTTGATTTGATTTGATTTGATTTGATTTATTCTTTTATATCGAGGATAATGGAATAAGCACTCTTGTGCTTTTTTACATCCAGTCCCCGTGTGTATGCAGTTTTGTAAATCTTGTCATCTGTTCCACCGGCACACAATGGCCTACTCTTACGAAAAGCGGAACAGGATTTAACGTGTGCGCAAGATGTTCTGCGTGCGTTCGCACACGGGGCCTCGGTTTAAAGTCTCATCCGAAGGACTTAAAGAGAGAGAGAGAGAGAGAGAGAGAGAGAGAGGAGAGAGAGAGAGAGAGAGAGAGAGAGAGAGAGAGAGAGAGAGAGAGAGAGAGAGAGGGGAGGAGAGGAGGAGAGAGAGAGAGAGAGAGAGGAGAGAGAGAGAGAGAGAGAGAGGTTAATTATTAATTGATAATCTTTATTCCCAAGGGTTACAGGTAAGTATCGACAAACTTTTTTTATCCAGTTTTGCCCTGAGTAGGGACTATCATTAATTATCACAACTAATGATTTCAAATAGACCTGAGAGAGAGAGAGGACAGACAGACAGAGACAGACAGGCAGAGACAGACAGACAGACAGACAGACAGACAGACAGACAGACAGACAGACAGACAGAGAGGAGAGAGAGAGAGGAGAGAGAGAGAGAGAGAGAGAGAGAGAGAGAGAGAGAGATGAGAGAGAGAGAGAGAGAGAGAGAGGAGAGAGAGAGAGAGAGAGAGGTCTTTTGAATACTCTTGAAAAGAAAAACAAAACCTTCCGATAGAATGAAGGAAAGAAAGACAGAAAGAGAGAAAAAGTAGTACATACTTTTCACATCAAGTTTTTTTCTATTTTATCTTTTGCTTTGCTTTTGTCAACAACAACAAAAAAAAGAAAGAGAGAAAAAGGCAAAAACAGACACAGACGCAGACACAAACATAGACACAGACACACACACGTACAGACAGACAGATAGACGGACAGACACACAGACACTATCTTCTTTTCCCAAAGTGACCCTATCCCAACTTAAGACTGGAAACAGGAGGAGAGGAAGAAAGAGGAAGGTGGCGAATGTGTGTGTGTGTGTGTGCGCGCGCGCGCGCGTGCGTGCGTGCGTGCGTGCGTGGTGCGCGCGTGTGTGTGTGCGCGGCGGCGCGCGCGCGCGCGCGTGTGTGTGAGTGATTACGTCAGCGAGTTCGCGCGTGTATGTCTGTCAGTTTGTCTGTCTGTGAGTGTGTATCATGGTCCTTCTTTTTCTTTAATCAGGTGACAAATCTTCAGCCAGTCCATAATTAAATCAATTACACAAAATCTACGAGATTATCGCCGTCTGGAAGATTGAAAAAGAAAATTCAGGACTGGAGCCATGATGGTATTGATGAGATTAACTCCCTAGTTCCTCAGCTGGAGCTCTCAGATTCATCAATGGTGAGACTTTGCGTACGCGACCGTTTTTTTTCCCACCAATGAAGGAAGTCACATTCTGGCTTCAGGGATGATGTCTAAAGCAGACACCAGTATGCGTGCACTTTCTACCCAAAAACTGTCATCTGTCCCTACCAGCACGCAATGGCCTACTCTTCCGAAAAGCAGAACGGAATTTTAAAGTGTGCGCAAGATATTCTGCGAGCGTTCACATAATTATAGGACCTCGGTTTATTGTCTTATCCTACTTTCGGGGGAGTGGAGTCAGCACTGATGTTAACTCTAAAGAGAAAAAAAATCCTCTCAAACGGGCGTCTCGGTGGTGGCTCGAACCCAGGGCCGTCAGATCGCCAGTTCAATGCTCTAACCACTAGGCTACCTCCCCCCCAAAAAAAAAATTGATATCAGTGGATTTTTTTTTTACTATCTATCTATCTATCTATCTATCTATCTATCTATCTATCTATCTATCTATCTATCCCTTAGTCTGGCGACCGTGGGGGCACCCTGAAGACTTGACAACCAGTTCCCTCCATTCCTCTCTCTGTTCTGCCTTTCTCAGAGTTTTGTTGAGTTCTAGGCTGTCCATTCGCTGATGTTGTCTTTCCATCTCTTCTTTGGTCTGCTCTTTTTCTTCCTCCTTGGACAGTGCCTTGCAGTATTGTTTTTTCTAGTCCTTTTGATCTTGATTTTTTGTACAGTATTTTTTCATTTGCATAATGATCAATGATGATGAGGATGACCTAACGATAGTGCAATGGAAGTACATGTCCCTTGAGACTACTGGACAGGGTTTTACTCAACACTCTCTGTCATAACATAATATGTTTATATATGTTATATATTATATCCCGGTGTTAACAAGGGCCGAGAGATACAAACACATGCAGTGTTGGTCAGGCAACACTCAAACTCGCATCCGTAAAGTGGATGAAGCTCGACCGTGTAGTCCCAATCTCCCCAAGAAGCCCACAACACACTCACTCCAGTTAGGAGCTGGCCAGAGTCCGAAAAAAGTCCCTAAGGCTCTTATCATGGGATTCGAACCCACGAACTTCCAGTCCGAAACCCAAGGCGCTAACCACTGCACCATGGCGGCCGGTAAGTGAGGAGGTCAGTGTCAGCTGTGATGGTGGACACCTGAAGCTGCCTGGTAAAGCGCAGTCTGAGCTAAAATCGTTCAGGTCTGCAGCTGGGTTTTTTTTTTTCTCCCTCCCTCCCTTCCCCCACCTCTTCTCCCCTTTTACTGTCAGTCTTGGGACTGAAAGGTTCCTTCGGGAAAAGATGGTTAGGTGTGTGGGAGAGGATTTTGAGATGTGAGGGTGTGTGTGTGGGGGAGGGGGGCGGGATGGTGGTGGTGGTGGAGGTGGTGGTGGTGGTGGTGGTGGTGGTGGTGGTGGTGGTGGTGGTGGTGGTGGTGGTGTGTGTGTGTGTGTGTGTGTGTGTGTGTGTGTGTGTGTGTGTGTGTGTGTGCGTGCATGCGAGTGTGCGTGCGCGCGTGTATGTGTGTGCGGGGGGGGGGGGGGGGGGGGGGTATGTTCGGATATGTGGGCGATGAGTTAGTAAATGTGCGTGTGTGGGCATATGTATGGTGAGAGAGACAGAGAGAGAGAGAGAGACAGAGACAGAGACAGACAGAGACAGACAGACAGACAGGACAGTTGTGTTGTGTGCGTGCGTGTGCGTGTACATGTGTACGGATGTCATGGGTTAGTGAGTGTGCGTGTATGTGTGTGTGGGGCATATAACTATGTGGTGGAGAGAGGGGGAGAAAGAAAAAAAAAAGAGAGAAAGGGACAGAGGGAGAGAATGTATGTGTGTCTGCGTATGTAACAGGAAACAAAGCCGGAAAAGAACACGCTGTAAAAAAAAAAAAAACACCCCACTTCTAATACAAGAAGACAGAGAACAAAACAACATAGACGACAGATTGCAAAAAGTAATTGAGATACACCCCCCTCCTCCTCCCTCCTCCTCCTCCATCCCCCCCAAAAAAAAAGACAGAAAAACCAACAACAACAAAAAACCCAGCCTCATTCCAAACGTCTTCAGCTTTTTGATGAGAAGACAAGATGGCAGGATCCTTGTCAGGATCAAAGAAAGCTAACTCTTGACAACATCAAGACAACTCTTTCCTTTTCTTGGTTCCTTATGAATTCTCTAGCATATTGATCAATCACACACAGACACACACATACACACACGCACGCACATGCATGCATGCATGCACGCACGCACACAGACACACACATACACACACATGCATGCATACACACATACGCACACACGCATTCACACACACACACACACACACACACACACACACACACACACACACACACACACACACACACACACACACACACACACTGTTCTAACTGATTGCCTAGTCACGGCTGTAGATCTATATGATTATCATTCATCGCCCCCAAAAAATATGGAAATGAAAACCGTCACAGCATTGGAAGAAATCGCAGACAATGGCAGGAATGAATGGGTGGGGATGGGGGTGGGGGGTTAGGGAGGGGGTGTCAGCACAGTTAATTACTTGAGCATCTTAGGGGAGGTGGGAAAGTGAAGGTTAGCGTAGTATTTAGAGCGTTGAGGTCGCGGCTCGGGTTGGAGCCTTCACGGAGGCACCCATTCGAGGGGATTTTCTCACTGGGGGTTCATATTATAATTAAGCACCGACTTCCACTTCCCTCAAAAGTCTTCCAGATGAGACTATAGGCCCATGTCTCGTGTGTGAACGCACGGCAGAACATCTTGTACACACTGTAAAAAAACCCAACTCAAACCTTTCCGCCTTTTGGAAGAGTAGGCTATTCCGTGCTGGTAAGAACGGATGACAAACAAATTTTTAAAAATCACATGTACACAGGCGTCATGTTTACGCACCATCCTCAAAGTCAGAATACGGCTGCCTAAATAGTGCGGCAAAAAAACAGTCGCAGACGCAAAATCTCACCATTTTGTGAACCTCGGAGCTGTGGCCGAAGATAGCGGGAAATAGTTATAGCTTGTAACCCACAGGAATTTCTATGTTGTTTTTTTTAACTGTTTTTTTCAATTCACTTTGTTGTTACAAAAGCATATATGCATGACAAAAAAGAATTTCCATGTTTGTTATACAATAATATACTCGGTTTCGTAAAGATTTCAAAGATAGAGTAATAAGCCTACGGTAAAAAAAAGCGACAGGAACTAAACAGGACGCCTACACTACAGAAAAGAGACAAAACAGCCACCCAAAACACTAGAACACCATCACTACAGAAAAGAGACAAAACAGCCACCCCCAAAACACACTTAAACCCAGGGAGAAACCTAAGTAGGATCGGAATCAATGGCCCTCTCATCAATAAGGATGCCTCCATTGATTTTTCTCCCCATTTCCCTGACACTAATCAAACATAATTCCGGGCAGGAGGAGGCAGGAGAGCCCAGTGGTTAGAACACTGAGCTCGTGATCTGTCGGCCAGGGTTCGAGCCACCACAGAGACTCAGTCCCGTTTGAAGGAATTTCGTCTGCTGGAATTAACGTCAGTGCTGACTTCACTCCACTTCTTTTTCTTCTCTCGTTCGCTTTACACTGTCAGATGTGTCTGGGAAAAATAATGGCGAATCCACTCCACTGAAAGTCCTTCGGATGAGACTGTAAACCGAAGATCAGTGTATAGTACGAGCACACACAAAACACCTTGCATGCACACACGTTAAAACCCGTTCCGTCTTTTGGAAAAGTAGGCCATTGCGTGCCGGTAAAAACGATTGAAAACACTAAAAAAAAAAAAAAAAAAACACCAACAAACCCCCCCACTTTACGAATTTTTTTTTTCCACTTTACGAATATGAAATCGTTAATGTGTCAATATGTCTCAAACTTATGTGCACACTGGCGTCGTGTTTAGGTATCATCCCCGAAGTCGGAATGCAGCTACCTTAATGGTGGATAAACAATCGCATGTACAAAATGTCACCATAAGTGAACCTTGAAGCTCTAGCAGAGGAACAACTCCCCCCCCACCCCCCAAAAAAAAAATCCTGTTAAAACTAAACAAAACATAATCCTATGTACGACTTATGCTAGCTGAAGCCACAAAAAGTGTTAGAATGGGGCGGAAACCACTGCAATATGAGGCTTTATGGTTCCAATTAAAACTGGATGAACATTGGTACAGAGAAAAAATACATGTAAGGCATTTTGACATACTTTTTTTTACCGGAGAGGGTTGGTTGGGGGTGTATTCTTGTTTGTTTGAAGTTTTCAGTGGAAAGAGGTTTTGAGGCATTAAAAAACACAAAGCTTTTTAGGAGGAAATAATTTTATGTGTGTGGCTACGTAAACATCACATAATTAAAATGGACGCACATAAAAAGAAAAGGCAAGATAAGCGAGCGAGCGAGCGAGCGAGAGAGGAGAGGAGAGAGAGAGAGAGAGAGAGAGAGAGAGAGAGAGAGAGAGAGAAGAGAGAGAGAGAGAGAGAGAAGAGAGAGAGAGAGAGAGAGAGAGAACGAACGAACGAACGAATGAATGAATGTGTATATGTGTGCGTGCGAGCGCGTGCGTGTGCAAAAACGCGTGCGCGTACATGCACGCATGTCTATCTGTGACTGCACGCGCACAAGTACATTTACCCACAAATTTGTCTGTATTTGCACTCGAGCGTTCTTTTTTTTTTTTTCGGGAAAGGTGAAACCAGAACAGCAAAACAACTGCACAGAACAAGAGGTGTCGCAGCCCTCAAATCGAATTTACAAGCCAGACAGCTGAACCCGAGTTAGGGTGAAGGAACCACAGTTCCCTCACCATCCCTCCCCCACCACCACACCTCTATCAACACACACTCACCCTCACCACTAGCACCCCATCACCACTACCACTACCCATCACCCCCATCCTCACCACCCACCAGCACCACCCCGATCACCACCCACCGCCGCTACAACCTTGTCTATAGATTATCGTCTGTCCCTATCTCCTGCAAGACAATCAGACAGTATGTCCTCTATACAGCCTTGGGTGCTGAAATAAAACGAATCTGAGGGCCGATATCTGGCCTACTGACTTGCCA
>CM060341.1:35947417-35959917 GCA_030674155.1 Stramonita haemastoma | reverse complement strand
TCTATCTATCTATCTATCTATCTATCTATCTGTCGGTGTGTTCGTGATTTTGCCTATCTATGACATTGTGTTTGAGGTTGGGCCATTTTTTTGTCCTGGTCGCTGAATCCAGCTCACACGATTTTGTAGAATTTGTATTGTCCAGCTATTAATTTGCGTCTATATGAAGATATGTCAGTAATAATGATACGCTTTGGAATGTATAGGCCATGGATCTAATGTGCATTTTGATGTTTATGATATGAGCATATCACATTGTATAGAAGAGAATGTGCATGTGTATGGATATGTATTTAGGATGATTTATTTGTGCCTGCGCGCGCGTATGTGTGCGTGTATGTGTATGTGTGTGTGTGTGTGTGTGTGTGTGTGTGTGTGTGTGTGTGTGACTGAGTGTGTGTGGTGTGTGTGTGTGTGTGTGTGTGTGTGTGTGTGTGTGTGTGTGTGTGTGTGTGTGTGTGTGTGTGTGTGTGTGTGTATCTGATTTTGACTTTGGGGGAAAATTGTTTGTTTACGAGAGGGGTGTTAGGGAGGGTAGTTGTTCGTGTTTGATTGGTCTTGTTTATTCGTTTGATTGGTTCCCTTTGTTATGTCTTTCATGGATTTCCTGATTTATCAATTATTGAATGGCAATATGAATGATTGAGTTGCTTGGTATCTTACATTCATTTCTTTATTAATTCATTAATTGATTTGTTTTTTTTTTTCATTTTGTCCCCATGAGGGCCTGGTGTAAAGAAGCCTCTGGCTTACCCAATTACCCTCATTAAAAATTTCGAGTTCGAGTTCGAGTTCTGTCTGTCTGTCTGTCTGTCTGTCTATCTATCTATCTATCTGTCTGTCTGTCTGCCTGTCTGCCTGTCTGTCTGTCTGTCTGTCTGTCTGTCTGTCTATCTATCTACCCCTTAGTCTGGCGACCCTGGGGGCACCCCTGAAGACTTGGCAACCAGTTCCCTCCATTTAATTCCTCTCTCTGTTCTGCCTTTCTCAGAGTTTTGTTGCGTTCTAGGCCTGTCCATTCGCTGATGTTGTCCTCCCATCTCTTCCTTGGTCTGCCTCTTTTTCTTCCTCCTTGATTTCAAGAAGGCAACTAGCAATCCATACACAGATACACACTCTGTTGATACGGTTGTGTGTATCCTCCGAAATCGTGCATACGGACATACCAGTTTCAGGTAGATAGTATTCAATGTACAAACCCTTCAAGCAAACACGGGGGCAGGTAGAGAGCTATGGGCCTTAATCTGATAATGAGCCCATCTCTTATCTCGAGTTGGCAACAGACAAAAAACTCTCCGATTGAGGTCAGGGGGAGGGAGACCTCTGTAAAGTTTGTCTTCTCTTCTTCTTCATCTTCTTTCATCCTTATCTAAAGCGACAGGTTCGTTCAAGTTTTCTTCTTCTTTGAACGCCCAGACAGCAAATATTTTTGTCTGTTTTTTTTTTGGGGGGGGGTTGTATTTTTGTCTGTTATATGAGCGAAAATGCGTTGTGCTGCCGTTAAGCGCCTGATAAAGGCAAGCCCAGCCCATCCGACTTCGGCATGGGAGAGAAGGGTTGTCTGAAAGTCTTTCTGGGGAAAAAAGGGTTGGTGAATGGACCAAGAAGGCAGAAATCAGACAAGGTGGAGGTAACAGGAAGAAAAAGAGCAAGGCAAAAACAAAGAGAGGGATAGATAAGAGGGAATTCCTAGCGCAGAATTTCCAGAAGGTGGGGGATGCTATTTATACTGACAGGCCACTGGCATCCCCAAAGGGGAGCTTGCTGATATGAGAGGCACAATGTCAATAACACTGTCATGATTATCTGCACATGAAAAATACCTTGATAGTCAAATCACTGGTACTAAACTTAATTCCCGCCAAACTGACAAAGCTCTTAACTTTCTGTGCAAGCTCTCTTGGAGCCGCAAAAAAAAAATCACATTTTCAACATCTTATCATATAATTATGGACATGATTGCCCTTCCAATGGACACACATAATCCTCTTTGGGACTCGAACTCACAATCCCTCGGTCATGAATTAGCTGTTCTAACCACTACACCTGGAACGCGGTGAGTGGCTGACTCGTTATCTGGTAGTCATGTCACACAGTCTCTTATCTACTTGATGTAGTAGGGATGAAGGATAAGAAATTCAAATACATGCACTGTCACACTCGGCGCATATGTTAACATAACTGTTTCGTCCTTGATGATATTTACATTTCTCTCTATCTTATCCACAACACCAGTGAACTCCACAAACATGTCTCCATGTACAAAAATTAGCAGGGTGGTTACCCAGTACATGGAAATCTGGAAAAAAAAGAAGCGTTTCAGTCCCTTTCTCATATCATTTTATTTACCATCATTTCAACTGCGTACGTGTAAAAGAGTTTGTATCAATTTGCGAAAAGGAAGTTGGCAGGACGCTTTAGACCTTGACCTGCCTAACAAGTAAGCCGTGAGGTTCTGGGTTTGACTCCCAGCCTTGTGTTATATATATATATATAATATATATATATATATATATATATATATATAATATATATATATATATATATATATATATATACATATACATATATATATGTATGTATATACATATATATATATATATGTATATACATATATATCTATCTATATATATGTATATACATATAATATATATGTATATAGGCCTACATATATGTATATACATATATGAAAAATGGTTCTGTTTTGGGATTAGACTAAAGATGGTTGAGTTTTTTTCTTATGATTTCTGATTTTGATGGGTATCTGAGGTTGTACTTGGTAACCCGTGCATAGTTACATGCTGTTTAAGTAACTTGCTCTCTCTCTCTCTCTCTCTCTCTCTCTCTCTCTCTCTCTCTCTCTCTCTCTCTCTCTCTCTCTCTCTCTCTCTCTCTCTTGTGTGTGTGTGTGTGTGTGTGTGTGTGTGTGTGTGTGTGTGTGTGTGTGTGTGTGTGTGTGTGTGTGTGTGTGTGTGTGAAAGTGTGAAAGTGTGAAAGTGTGTGAACTGACGATGGATAATTACGAGAACCTCCCTTAAACTTCTCTAAATAATTCCTCCATGTATACTTCATCAGTGTAGGCTCTGTCCACTTTCTAATGCAGCATTCCATTCAGTCAGAAATCACCGACAAAGACATTTTGTTCCGTCTTTACATATTAACTGGACACAGACTTGATCTTTTAATCGATTCGTAAAAAGACATTTTGTACTGTCCTAGAGCTTAACTGAACAAAAAACCCTAATCTTTTTATCGATTTTTTTGTTCTTCTTTTACCCATGCCGTAGAATTCAAAATTGCTACTATCAACTCTTCCAAAACAAAACAAAAATAGCACATTCTCGGATATCAATTTTCATTCACTTACCTGCACACTCGGAACACAAGGTATGATTTTTGACGATTGATCTGATGTCTGCAGCTATCAGGCAGTTAGCGTGGTCGAGGAATAACTGGGAAGAAAGCTCTCGGTACCGTCAATGGCTCTATCGCTAGTTGACCTCTTTGTGAGGCAGCAGCAGAAGCAGACGACAATTGCTGCTGTGTCTGTGGCAGGCACACACAGGCGCGAGACGTACGTTGAAGTCGTGAAGTGGTTCTTTGTCGCAAATTGGTACAAGACTGTTCAGCTTCAAGAGCCTGGTCCATACAGTAACCAGAAATTATTTTTAAATCACTTAGAACATTGTCTTTAGTATCAACACATTTTGAAAAAACACGACCGAAAATAAAAGCAATCTTTTATATTTTATTTCATTTTATTTTAATCTTTTATTATTGTATTTATCATTATTCTGTTCTATTTTATTTTTTTTATATTGATGATAATGGAACAAGCACTCGTGTGCTGTTTTTCATCCAGTCCCCGTGTGTTTGCAGTTTTGTAAATATTGTCATCTGTTCCCACCGGCACACAATGGCCTCAATCTTTAAAAAATGTCAATTTCATACAAACTAAAACGAGACTGTGGCATCTAAACAGAGTACTCCCGAAGTTTACCTGGAAAATCTGTTGAGTTTGACGGATTGGCACGCACACATGGGGCGGGGAGAAGAGAACTGTCAGAATTGGAATCGTTTGTCTTGCGATTTTGAGGACGAGAATGATGCATTTTAAGTGGAAGGCATACTTTTCTAGATCTAATTCCAAATATGGTACCCAACAACCCATACGATGTTTCCTCCAAAACTGGGAGGGGGGGGGGGGGGGCAGTTTTTATTTTCTGTCGAGCCTGACCATTTTATGACAGCCACTTTGGGCACCACAGACAGACGCTATCTGAGATAAGAAATTCTCCCTGGGTCTGGAAACTTCCTCAGCAGAAAACAACAGCACCCCCCCAAACAAAACAAAACAAACACAAAAAACCAAGAACCAGCCAACCAAACAAAAAACCACCTTCTCCTTTCCATCACCAGGTGGGCTGCCAATGCACAAACTGCAAATTGCAAGACAAACGAATCCAAATCTGACAATTCGTATAGTATTTGTGAGTGTGCCAATCGGATTAAAACAACAGATTTTCCCTAAGAAAGTTTGGGGAGTACTAGTTTCACGTTAATAATCTCGACAAAGCTTTATGTGGCATCTTTTAATTGCCATCATTGTGGGTCCTATTTTCATGTGTGTTGATAGATAACAATGTGTTGTAAGTGTTTTTTGTTGTTGTTTTTTTCCCGTTCCTCGGCTAGAGCTCCAAGGTCCACCAATGGTGAATATTTACGTATGCAACCGTTTATGCCCACAATGAAGGCAGCTGCATTCCAACTTCGGGGATGTACACTGGGTTATGTTCGTGTTTCTGTAACCCACCGAACACTGACATGAATTACAGTATATCCAACGTGCATTTCTGATCTTCTGCTTGTGTATGCACACGAAGGAAATTAAGGCACTGGCAGGTCTGCACTTAAAGTTGACCTGGGAGATCGTAAAAATACTCCCACCCTTAATTCATCAGACACCATCGAGATTCAAACTCACGACTTCATGGACTCATGAGATTTAAGCCGAACAGTCATAACTACTCGGCTATGTGTCGTTTTGCTGGAAGGTTAAAAAAAAAAAAAAACTTTTAAACTGGGCTGTGCAGTACAGAGACTGTATAGCTTATACAGTCTCTGGTACAACGTCTTAATCCAGTTAGGGACAAGAAATCCAGTTAAGGACATCACGACATCACGGTCCGTCTTTTTGCTGCCCGTGGCATTATTATACGGATCGCCCACACATCATTCACTTGCCCGTTGCCTTGTTCCATTCCGCTCAATAGTCTGCCTCCCTGCCTGCCTGCCTGCCTGCCTGTCCATTCCACGGTTACTGCGGCCTTCCATCTTCCTGTTGACTGCCTTGTCAAGCATAAAGGGGTGGAGGGTGGGGGGTGGGGGTGGGGTTAATGGGTGGTACTGATGAACTTGCGAAAAACAAGGGGCACAGAAAGAACAGTACGAAAGCAGCCTCACCTTCCATGAAAAAGAAGACTATCATCAAATCTATGACCCAACCTAGAGTACAGAAGGACGACTACCACCACCTCGAAAGAGAAGAACAAGTCATAATTCTAAGACTCCGCACTGGGCACAACAAGACTAAATCACCATAATGTCCACAAAGCTAAAACTTGCTCCTTCTCCTCTGTGCGCCTGTGGTTTATAGTCTCATCCGAAGGACTTTGACATTCATTCAAACTGGGAAGAAAGGGCGAGGTTGGGAATCGAACCCTGAACCTCACGGTTTTAGACCTACTCGTAGGCAGTTGGACGTCTTAACCTTCCTGCCACCTTCTTTCTCTCTTGTTTACATCAATAACGGACACGACACAGCTTCTGACCTTCTTCAGTCTGAATATTTAAAGGTGAGGGTGGGAATGGGGGTGGGGTGGGGGTGGGGGGCTTCAAATGACAGAGGTAATAACAGTCAGCCGGCCGGGTCAATGTCTTATCAATTCAGACTCTTTCCGGTAATAGCAGATAAGAGGTTTGTCTTGTAACATAGTCTGGAACTGCTGAGTTTGGGTCATCATTAGCCAAGGTCCGTGTCACTTCCCATTTTGCTCTTTGTGGCTGGAGTATAAGCAGTTACCTACTTACTTACAAGGTCCTACATCGTTTTTCTTAGTAGGGAGAACTCCACTTGGTTTTCAGAAGGTAGGTTTCCCCCTGTGGGGATGTCAGTATAAACAGCACTCCCGCATTCTGGAAAATCTGTGCTAGAAATGTCCTCTTTTCTATCACTCTTTTTGTTTTCGCCTTGTTCTTTTTCTTCCTATTTTTTGCCTTTTAGGTTCTTTCTTTCTCCTGCCTTTTTTTTTCTCAGGCAGACTTAAAAGATTCTCTCTCATACCGATGTCAGATGTGCCTGGGCCTGACTTATCCGTCGCATATACAAAAATTTCACCATTGGTGAACCTCGGAACTCTAGCTGAGGAACATTTTGTCTCTCAAAGATTTGCGTGAAGAAAGCCAGGCAAATGGACCGGGAAGGCTGGAAGTAGTTAAGGAAGATGATAGAAAGGTAAAAAAAAAAAAAGACAGAAACAAAGAGAGTGATAGAAAAGAGGAAATGTCTGCCATAGATTCTAGGAAGTGGAGATGCTATTTGCACTGAAAGAGCCACCGGCATCCTCACCAAGAAAGAACATCGAAAACATTTTTGTTTTATGTGTACTCTCTCTCTCTCTCTCTCTCCTCTCTCTCTCTCTCTCTCTCTCTCTCTCTCTCTCTCTCTCTCTCCTCTCTCTCTCTCTCTCTCTCTCTTGTGTTTGAGTGTTAAATGTGTGTGTGTGTGCGTGCGTGTGTTTCATTATGTGTGTGTGGTTTTTGTGTTCACTAATATTTATTGTGTAGGGTTAATGTGTGTGTATGTGTATATGTGCGCGCGTGCCCGTACGTGTGTGTGTGTGTGTGTGTGTTGTAACACAGTTTCCATATGCACTTTAAACATTTTGTACCTCCTCCTCTCTCTCTTCCTCTCTCATCTCTCTCTCTCTCTCTCTCTCTCTCTCTCTCTCTCTCTCTCTCTCTCTCTCTCTCTTTTCTCTTTCTCGTGTTTTTTGGATCTTTTTAGGATCATTTTCATCTTCTCTCTGTTTTGCCTTCTCTGTCTTGTTTCTGTCTGCCTTCTTCTTGTCCTGTCTGTCCTGCTCTGTCTGTCTCTGTCTGTCTGTCTCTTCTATTCTCGTCTCTCTGAGTCTCTTCGTCTTGCTCTGCTCTCTCGTCTCCTGCTCTCTTCTCTCTCTCTCTCTCTCTCTCTCTCTCTCTCTCTCTCTCTCTACTCTCTCTCTCTCTCTATATATTATATATTATATTCTGTGTGTGTGTGTGTGTGTGTGTGTGTGTGTGTGTGTGTGTGTGTGTGTGTGTGTGTGTGTGTGTGTGTGTGTGTGTGTGTGTGTGTGTGTTTCCTAACTTTTATCCTTTCGTGATTTTATCATTATAAAACCTCACGTCACATTTCCAGTAGGCGAGGTTTCTCTATGTAACGGCATAAACCTCACCATTGCTGAACCTCAAAGCTCTAGCCAAAGGACTATATAAAAAAAAAGTGATTTTTCAGAGCACGGCCAAACCCCTGTGGACACATACATGTCTTATCTTTGCTGTCATGAGGTCTATGAACGTCCTGGAGAGAGAAAAACAATGTACTGACTTTCAAAGGAGTGGCCTCTAAATTTGGAACCAGACAATCTATGTCACAACTTGAGCAACTCTAGTCAGTCTTTCTTTCAAGGGAGTGGTGTCTAAATTTGGAACCTAGCAATCTATGTCACAACTGAGCAAATATAGTCAGTCTTTCCTTGACCAAACGCACCAGATGCACCGGCAGGCAGTCATCTATTTTTAGGAAAAAAAATGAATGACCAATCGTGAGGAACTTCCGCCCCATGTGATTTTAAATCAAGGCTTATAAACGTACTTGAGGAGATGATAAGGAGATTTTGTGTGTAAGTGTGTGTGTGAAAGAGGGAAGGACAGATAACGCAACTGGTAAGCATGAGTGTGAAAGACTTAAACTGATTCTCTGGAAAAACTATTCGTGGTGCCAAGCGTCAGATTGTTCGAGAGTATACAGTTGAAAAAAGGTAAAGGTGTCCCATAACCTATGTGGACGTAGGGGGAGCAAGGCGTCAAAGACCTCAGCTTCTCTAGGGGCCAACAACATATTGAGGGCGGCGCCCATCTCCTCTCCCTCGCTGCTTTACCTTCCCTGACCCTAAAGAGGGCAGGTACCCATTGACAGCTGGGTGAACTGGGGGGATTGTACTAAAACCAAGGGGTGCAAACGATCACCCATCCAATTGGTAACCACGCTGGACGATGCTTAACTGGATTGGGGGGATAGCGAGCCGCTCTGACCACTGAGCTATCCCGTCCCCTGTAGTTACGGGTAGAAAATCTGTAGTTATCACGATTACATATCCCCAGAAGTTGGAATGTGGCTATCTTCATGGTGGGCAATGACAGTCGCATATGCAAAATCTCACCCATTGGTGTTCTGAACTTTGCAGCTCTTGCTTAGGAAAGGAAAAAATTATTACATCATTGTAGTCTCTGGCGTCACTGTAGTTTATCATCATCATCATCATCATCATCATCATCATCATCATCATCATCCATCATCACACCATCATCACATTATTCAGTTTTCCTCAATGTTTACTTGGTCTAATGGTCGTAGGCTACCATTTCAAATGCATTTCACCATTCCCTCTCTCTCCTCTCTCTCTCTCTCCCTTCTCTCTCTCATCTCTCTCTCTCTCTCTCTCCTTCTCTCTCTCTCTCTCTCTCTCTCTCTCTCTCCCTCTGTCTTTCTCTCTGTCGTCTGTCGTCTCTCTGCTGTCTCTCTTCTCTGCTCTCTCTGTCTCTGTCTGTCTCGTCTCGTCTGTCTTCGTCTCTGTCTCGTCCTGCTCTCGTCCTCTCTCTGTCTCTGTCTGTCTGTCTGTCTGTCTCTGTCTGTCTGCTCTGTCTGTCTGCTCTGTCTGTCGTCGTCTGTCTGTCTCTTCTCTCTTCTCTCTCTCTCTCTCTCTCTCTCTCTCTCCTCTCTCTCTCTCTCTCTCTCTCTCTCTCTCTCTCTCTCTCTCTCTCTCTCTCTCTTCTTCTTTCTTTCGAGGGCTGGATGTAAAAAGCTTGTAATGCTTAATCTATTACCCTCTGAAAAATAAAATTTGTTAAAAAATCTGTGTGCTTCTCTCAGTCTCTGTCTGTCTGTCTGTCTGTCTGCTGTCTGTCTCTGTCTGTCTGTCTCTGTCTCTCTGTCTCTCTCTGTCTCTTCTCTCTCTCTCTCTCTTCTCTGTCTCTCTCTGTCTCTCTCTGTCTCTCTCTGTCTCTCTGTCCTCTCTCTCTCTCTCTCTCTTCTCTCTCTCTCTCTCTCTCTCTCTCTCTCTCTCTCTCTCTCTCTCTCTCTCTCCCCTTCTGTGTCCTCTCTGAGTTTTCTATTGGGTGAGGTTTTTAGTGCCTGGTCTTCTCCTGTGCTTGTCACTCTGCAGGAGGTCAGCCTGCTGGCCTCAGCTGAATTGAGAGGTGCTCATTACAGGATGCATGTCGCGTATGTTTGTGTTAGTGTGGCCCTCCAGACACAGACATAAACTACAGGATCTTTAACGTGCATATTTGAAACAACAACAACAACAACAAACCTAAACAAAACAAAACAAAAGAAAAAAAACACGTGCATATTTGGATCTGCTGCATGTGGATATACACATGAAGGGAATTAAGGCACTGGCAGGTCTTTACTTTAAGTAGGCTTGGGAGATAGTAACAATTCTCTTCATTGTCATACAACATTGATACATTATTGAGGAAAAAGTAGTGAGGAAAGACAAGTGCAGGTACCAACTTCTCAATCATTTTGAAAATGACTTATCAAAGATTCAACAACAACAAAATTGAAATGAAAATAAATTCTAGGGAATAATGTCTTTCAGTGGCAGCATTGTAGGCATTTCTGAGTAAGAACCATGCCTTTGGCCTGACCTGACTCGAGTTTCGGCTCCTGGATGAGCCCTCATCAGAGGTCCCGGCGGTGATTGAAACTCCACCTGCTGTGGTACCTTACAGCAAGACACATTTCAGAATTTAAAAGTGTCAATTGCATTCAAAGCAAAAGTGTCAATTGCATTGATACATTTGTGGAAACCCATCACGTCAGAGCTTCAGTCCCGTATATCACATGGCAAGATCGTCATTTACAGTAACGGAGAATTTATGGGGGACAGAAGATAATTGTGCGGTGGTAGGTTTAGCAATGATGGTAGGTGATGGCAGCAGTGGCAATGCATTCATTTTTCATTTTCATTTCATGTTGCTTCTATCCCCGCTTCCCACGCAAGCCATTTCAGAGCTGTCACCTTATTTGGTTAGCCGCCGCTGTAGTCTAGTGGTTAGGGCGTTGGACTTGTAATCTTAAGGTTTGCGGTTTCGATCCCAGCTTTCGGCTATGGCGTTGTGCCCTTGGAAAAGACACTTTACGGCTATTTTCTCACCCCACCCAGGTGTAAAAGGGGTACCAACCTTGTGTTGGGGGTTAACCCTGCGATAGACTGGTGTCCTATCCAGGGGGGAGTCTATGACTCTCAGTCGCTTAACGCCACAGAAACCGGGAAAAGCACCGGTGGCCTGATGAGCCTTAGGCTCGGGACAGACTTTAACTAACTTAACCTTATTTGGTTACAAAAACCCACGGTAGGCCTACAGTTCACTTTAATTTCAAAATCAGCTTCTCATTAGTCCTCTCAAATATCCAACACAACTTGAAAAAAAAATTGCATAAACTGATAAAGTATCTTAATCATATAGTATTTCTAAAGGCCAAGGTTATTCTGAGGATTCCAGCTGTTCCACTTAACTCATATAATCCTAAGGTTAGAAAAAAAGCTTAATGCAACAACAAACACGTCAAAATAATTGAAAAACACTGCAGAATGGATATCCTGTGTCCATTCCTAGTGTGTGTGTGTGTGTGTGTGTGTGTGTGTGTGTGTGTGTGTGTGTGTGTGTGTGTGTGTGTGTGTGTGTGTGTGTGTGTGTGTGTGTGTGTGCGCGCGCGCGTATGTTGTGTGTGTGTGAGTGTGAGTGTCTGTATATGTGTGTGTGTGTGTGTGCGCGCGCGCGCGCGCGCGCGCGCGTGTGTTGTTGTGTGTGTGTTGCGCGCGCGAGCGTGTGTGTGTCTGTGTGTCTGTCTATATCTGTCTGTCTGTCTGTCTGTCTGTCTGTCTGTCTGTCTGTCTGCCTGCCTGCCTGCCTGCCTGCCTGTCTGTCATCTGTCTGTCCTTCTGTCTGTCTGTCTGTCAGTCTGTCAGTCTGTCAGTCTGTCTGTCTGTCTGTCTGTCTGTCTGTTCGTTCTTCCAATGAATGAACTGTGTGTCTACAGTTTCTGCCTACACTGCCAGCTGTTGAAGTTCTCACGTCACCACCACAATGCCTGTCAAACATGTCACCTGCCTGCTGATGCTGATGGTCGCCATAGCAACCATCAGTTCCGCAGAAAATCCGGAAGAGGAAGTGGCCCCTCCGAAGTAAGTTTAATAAAAAAAAAAATAAAAAAAAAATTTTTTTTTAGTCCTGTTTTTGTTTCTGTAGTGGTTTGATGGTAGTGGTGGTGGTGATGTGTGTGTTGTGGTGTGTTGTGTTGTGTTATGTTGTGTTGTGTTGTATTGTGTTGTTGTTGTTGTTGTGTGGTGGTGGTGGTGGTGGTGGTGGTGGTGTGGTGGTGATGTGTGTGTGTGTGTGTGTGTGTGTGTGTGTGTGTGTGTGTGTGTGTGTGTGTGTGTGTGTGTGTGTGTGTGTCCGTCCGTCCGTCCGTCCGTCAGTCTGTCTTTGTTTCTGTCTGCCTGCCTGCCTGTCTGTCCGTCTGTCTCTATCTGTTTGTATGTCTATCTGTAAGTCTCTCTGTCTGAATGCCTGTCTGTCTGCCTAACTGACTGTCCGTTTGTCTGTATGTCTGTCTGTCCGTCTGACTCTCTGCCTGTCTGTTTGTCTGTCTACCTGCATGCTTGCCTGCCTGCCTGTGTGTCTGTCTGTCTGTCTGTCTGTCTGTCTGCCTACCTGCCTGCCTGTCTCTCTACCTGTCTGTGTGTCTGTCTCTCTGCCTGTCTGCCTGCCTGCCTGTCTGCCTGTTTGCCTGTCTGTCTGTCTGTCTGTCCATCCGCCTGCCTACCTGCCTGGCCTGCCTTCCTGTCTGTGTGTCTGTCTCTCTGCCTGTCTGCCTGCCTGCCTGTCTTCCTGTTTGCCTGTCTGTCTGTCTGTCTGTCCATCCGTCTGCCTGCCTGTGTGTATGCCTGCCTGCCTGCCTGCCTGCCTGTGTATATGCCTGCCTGCCTGCTTATCTACCTACCTGCCTATCTGCCTGTCTCTTTGTGTTTCAGCATGAACCTTCAGCAGGCCCAGGCCATGTTCAGACAGACGTTCCAGGAGCTGGATTTGAACCACGACCACCAGGTGGACTTCAAGGAATTCGTGGCCCCCTACATGCGCCACGACCACGACCGTGAGTTTGTGGA
>CM060341.1:35922417-35942417 GCA_030674155.1 Stramonita haemastoma | reverse complement strand
TTTTGCTATCATTGATTGTTAACTTATGTCATTTTCAATGATTTCCTGATTATCAGTATTAGAGACAATATGAATGATGCTTGTTTTTGCTGTCTACATTTATTTGTTTATTATCATTGATTTATCAATTTGTTTCATTTTTGCCATGAGGGCCTGGTTGAAGCTCTGGCTTATCCAATTACCTCATTAAATTCGAGTTCGAGTTTCGAGTGTCTCTCTCTCTCTCTCTCTCTTCTCTCTCTCTCTCTCTCTCTCTCTCTCTCTCTCTCTCTATCTATCTTACACACACACACACACACACACACACACACACACACACACACACACACGCACACACGCACGCACGCACGCCCCGCCACGCACGTACGCACGCATGCTCTATGAAACCAGACCAAAATCAAGGACAAGTTTAATAATGAACCACTTTATTCTACTTAGACCACCCTTACATCAACAGTACCGAAGACAAAATTTTACAAAACTGCATACGCTGCATACACACGGGGTTAGATAGTAAAACCCGCATCCCAACCCAAACCAATATACATGATGGATGACAAAAAATTACTGAACTGCGTAGGCTACACACGGGGACTGAATGTAAAAAAAACAAAAAAAACACAAAAAACCAAACACCAGTGTTTATTCCATTCTCCTCAATTAAAAGAATGAATACAAAATAATAAGATAGTAAATTAATGATACAGTAGTAATATACTACTTGAGCGGGGGCAACAGCAAAGTGAGAGGCTGTATGATCAGTGGCTTTCTTTCCCCTCATGGAATGCCACTTTACAGCTTAGTCTTTTAGTGATCGACTAGACTCTATGACTAGCAGGCTTGACTTGCACAGTCCGTTATGTGCTGCAGCCTGGGGGCTAGTTGGCCTTTGGAGAACATCTCCAACGCTGACTGTCCTTATGCCCTCTTGGCCGAGAGAGTGGGGTTGTACTGTGGGCAAGGCATCTCCACTATAATCAAATTTCTCCCCCATTTCTGAAACAGCAGCTGCCTCCTCTGCTGTTTTGGAGGTCATGGTCAAACACGACGGACAAACATGGAACTCAATCACCACACCACCAGACAGACAGACTACCCCCCCTCCCCCCCCCCCCCCCACAACCCTTCCGAGGGAGACAGACAGAAGGAAGTTTTCCTTCCTCGTCTCCTCCAGTCTGTCTCAGACAGACAAACTCCCTTATGGCCCAAAGCAGGGCTGTTGTCTCAGCCTAAACCCTTTTATGCCCTGAGGTTGAAGATAAGTCTTTCTTTCTTTCTCGGTGTGTGTGCTTGCGCGCAGACATGCACGCGTCCATGCACACACACATACCACACACACACACACGCACGCGCGCGCACACACACACCACACACAAACACACACACACCCCAAATGCACAAACAAGCGCGTCCATGCACACAAGACACGCACAAGCAAGCGCTTATGCTCACATACACGGGGGGGGGTGGGGGGGGGGGGGGGGGGGAACGGACAAAGCTTAGGGTCAGAACATTGCGCTTGGCAATTTGACTGGCAATTTGACGACCCGAGTTCGATTCCCGTTGCAGGGTTTTTTTCTCCTGGAGTTAACATCAGTGCTGACTCCACTCTCCCCAGAAGTCTTTCAGATGAGATCGTAAACCGAGGCCCGTGTGCGAACGCACGCAGAGCATCTTGCGCACACGTTAAATCCTGTTTCGCTTTTCGTAAGAGTAGGCCATTTGTGTGCCGGTGGGAACAGATGACAATATTTACACAACTGCATGCACATGGGGACTGGATGAAAAAAGCACATGAGTGCTTATTCTGTTATCCTCGATATAAAAAGAGTAAAATTTAATTTTTTAAAAAACCAAACAAACCCACTTTCATCGATTTTTTTTCTTGTCCTCTCGCAGCCCTGTAGGGCAATATTCGGTTAACGGGGAACAAACTCTCAAAGGGACACACATAACAGGTAAAGAAGAGTTATCTCCTTTGAGTGTGTGTGTGTGTGTGTGTGTGTGTGTGTGTGTGTGTGTGTGTGTGTGTGTGTGTGTGTGTGTGTGTGTTGTGTGTGTGTGTGTGTGTGTGTGTGTGTGCAACTCACGCACGCACACATTACATACCCCCCTCCTCCCCCCTCACTTACACAATCGTATATCCGCGCGCGCACATGCATTTGAGTTTGTTTTTTTTATAGTTTAAAAAAAATCATTTTTTTCAAACAATTATATCAGGTTACAATATCATCCATTCTTTTATATTGATACTTTATATCTTAAAAAACAAAAAAAAATCGAACAAAATGAAAACAGAAAAAACAGGAACAAAACATTCTAAAAATTGACATCCAATCCACAGAACTCAAACCAACCAAACTTTCAAACTAAAAAATCATTCATAATGATAATGATAACATTTACATTATATAATCACCCATCACCACTAAAAGCAATGACACAACAAAAACTATTAAAAAATAATACATATAAAAAAAACGATTGAAAAGGACTGGGGAAAAGGGGGTATCAAGGAGGAAGGGAGGAACATAAACAATCAGCCAAGTAGTAGTAGTAGTAGTAGTAGTAGTAGTAGTAGTAGTAGTAGTAGTAGTAGTAGTAGTAGTAGTAGTAGTAGTAGTAGTAGTAGTATGATGATAATAATAATAATAATAATAATAATAATAATAATAATAATAATAATAATAATAATAATAATAATAATAATAATAATAATAATAATAATACAAGTTTTACAAACAATGAAGAACCCCTACTTAATTTTTTTTTCAATTCAGTCAGCCAGACTATCAAACGAAGATGTGTGTGTGTGTGTCCGTGCGCGCGCCCGCGCGCGCGCGTGTGTGTGTATGTGTGTGTGTGTGTGTGTGTGTGTGTGTGTGTGTGCGCGTGCGTGCGTGCGTGCGTGAGTAGGCGTGTGTGCGTGTATTTGAATTGATTTGATCTCTCATCCTCTCTTCTCTCCCTCCTCTCTCTCTCTCTCTCTCTCTCTCTCTCTCTCTCTCTCTCTCTCTCTCTCTCCTCTCTTCTCTCCTCCTCTCTCTCTCTCTCTCTCTCTCTGCTCTCTCTCTCTCTCTCTCTCTCTCTCTCTGACAAAAACACAGATCATTCATTCATTCATCCATTCTCTCTTTCTCTCTTCAATACACCATCTGGAAATTTGACTTTGACTACACACACACACACACACACACACACACACACACACACACACACACACACACACACACACACACACACACACACACCACACGCACACACCACACGCACGCGCGCGCGCGGCGCGCGCACATACACACACACACACACACACACACACACACACACACACACACACACACACACACACACACACACACACACACACACACACACACCGATGTGAATAGTTACTGAAGATAATACTAGCACTGCACACAAATAAGAACTAAAATCAAAATATATTATCCATACCACAAGCAGACAAACTCAACAGTCTCTTCTCTTCCCTTAAATGGACCCCTCTTTCTTTAGCCTACCTTGTTTTCCCCTTTGCAATCTCATTGTATTTATTTTTTATTAAAATCGAAAGTCAGAATTCGAAACTAAATATAGATTTTCGACAGGAAATGACGTACAATTTTTGCAGGCGAGACCTTCTGGACAGCGTATGACTTCGTGAGGCCGTGTCTTGTCTCTGTATGCTAGCCTAGTCAACGTTAGACGTAACAGAAGGCAACAGTGAGAAGTTTGTCAGACAGATTTGACACTTCTTACTTGCCCAGTCACATTCGTTAAAAGTTGACACAACTCTTTGCAGAAGGTATGTGAATTTTGTCGATTTTACTTTTGTTGCTCGAGTGTTGTTGTTATCGAAAGTGTTACTGTTACACTACTAACTTTAGGTAACTCAACGTAATAAATTATCACTACTCGTTTACTCGTTCGTAACGTTGGTGATAGGGCCTAGCACACTCACAGTGTAGCGATTTCAAGTTTAGAAGTAAATCAGTGTATAAGATCAAGAGATCTGAATGCAAGTTTATGGGTTTGTCCATAGGGTATGGTACGTTTTAAGCAGGGAGTATACATGTTTATTTTGGGGTTTTCATGGTAATACAGTGTCACGCCTTCAGTTCTCAATATGGATTGGATGTTACTGTTGAAAGATGGGAGAATAACACTCGAAGAGGAACGTTTGGAGCTGATATATTCTAGTACAAGATGCGGAACATGTATCCAGTCCATACACATGTAGTGATGCAACGCCACTTGTAGATCTTCGGTGTTAGTGTTTACATGTTACATAATCAATCTCTCACACATGTACGCTTTATCAGTGTATGCATAGTATAGATCTTACAATTTTTACATGTGTGTTCAGTGTGTGTGTGTGTGAGTGTGTGTGTGTGTTCACTCTGTGTGTGTGTGTGTGTGTGTGTGTGTGTGTGTGTGTGTGTGTGTGTGTGTGTGTGTGTGTGACTGTGTGTGTGTGTGTGTGTGTGTGTGTTTACTCTTTTATATCAAGGATAATGGAATAAGCACTCATGCTTTTTTACATCCAGTCCCCGTGTGTATGCAGTTTTGTAAATCAGGCCATCGTGTGCCGTAGAACAGATGATATGCAGTTTTTGTAATTTTGTCATCTGTTCCTACCGGCACATGATGGCCTACTCTTACAGAAAGTAGAACAGGATTTAATATGTAATGTGTGTACATTGTGTCATGTGTGTGTGTGTGTGTGTGTGTACATTGTGTGTGTGTGTACATTGTGTGTGTGTGTGTGTATGTGTCACTCTGTGTGTGTGTGTGTGTGTGTGTGTGTGTGTGTGTGTGTAGTTGTGTGTGTGTGTGTGTGGTGTGTGTGATCAAATCAAATCAAATCAATTTTTTATTTCCAGATGGTACATTGAGTAAGCATCGATTTGCTTTTTTTCATCAAGCTATCTATCTAAAGAAAAAAACAAAAAACAAACAAAAGACCCAACAAAAAACAAAGTAGAAAATCCCTATCAAACAATCAAACAAAAAAAGAAAAAAAAAGGGGGGGGGGAAACAAAAAAAAAAAAACACCACCATTTAATTAGCTACATGATTTCAAAGCCTTAAATATAAAATATGCCTATAGAACATGACAAAATAACACAACCAAAATCACTCAAAAGTCACCACACACCACACAACACGATGCATGCACGCGTGCACACACACACACACACACACATCACACATTGCAAAATCACCTTAAATTTTAAAAAATTCTATCCATTGAACTGATTACAACTGATCTAGTCACACCGTAAGTAAACAAAGAAAATGCGCACACCAGTTAATCTCTCAGGATGTTTGGTATGTGGATTTCCATTGTTTCAGGCCAGACACCAGTGTGTGTGTGTGTAGTTGTGTGCCTTCAGCTGCGTGATGTGGTTCTTGTTGTGTGCGCGTGCAAGTTGTGTGTGTGTGTGTGTGTGTGTGGACACGAGAGATGGGGGGGTGAGGAGAGAGGAGAGTGGGGGAGTGAGAGAAGAGAGAGGAGAGAGGAGAGAGAGAGAAGAGAGAGAGGAGAGAGAGTGTGTGTGTGTGTGCGTGTGCCTGTGTGCGCGCATAATTAAAAAATAAATTCTTCCTTAAGTTACATTACCTTCAAGCTTTCTTTCAACAAGTTCATTTTTTACCTACAGAAACCCCCTTTATTACTTGAAAAAAATTAAATAAATTCAAAAAGTCTTTTTATAGTGTTTTGTCTATTTTTTAATTAAATGGTCCCTATGAAAACCTTCTATCAATTAGGCTTGTCACAAGATCAAAAGGACTTGCAAAAACAATACTGCAAGGCACTGTTCAAAGAGAAAGAAAAAGAGGCAGACCAAGGAAGAGATGGGATGACAACATCAGCGAATAGACTAGCCTAGAACTCAACCAAATTTTGAGAAAGGCAGAACAGAGAGAGAGAGGAATGGAGGGAACTGGTTGTCAGGTCTTCAGGGGTGCCCCCCTGGTCGCCAGACTAAGGGATAGATAGGTAGGTAGGTAGGTAGGTAGGTATTAATTCAGTCTCACATAATGCATGGAACTCTCAGGCAAAATAACACTACAGCGAAAGTAAGAGTGGATATAAAATATATATAATATACACTATCTGCCACAGAGTGGCATGACTTGAATTTTTCTTTATGTTCAAACACTTTGATTTGTTTGCTTTACAAGATTCAGCGCTATATATAGATACCATACTCAATCATTATTACATGTCTGCTCAGCTACTTTTAGGTTGAACAGAATCTCATGCCTGTCATTAAACCTGCTGGTGGCCTACTGATAACAAGAACAGGTGGATGGTGATGTGAGACAGCGTGACATTCCCTTCCGTTGTGGCTCCATCCTAAGCGATCTATTTTCCCCAGCACCCGAGTTCAGCAATCTTACCAACCCAACTATCCCATGACAAACTGGCCACACACCTGGCTGTAGGCAGTAAATTTGATTGCTTTTTTGAGAGAAGGTGAGAGGGAGATTAGCCTAGGGCATAAAGAGCTCATGCATGGCATTTAAAGCATCCTCCAGTGGTGGGTGACCTTGGTTCAGTGATTATTCATTCATTCATTCATTCTTTTATATCGAGGATAACAGAATAAGCAATCATGTGCTTTTTTTTCATCCGGTCCCCGTGTGTATGCAGTTTTTGTAAATATTGTCATCTGTTCCCACCGGCACACGATGGCCTACTCTTACGAAAAGCGGAACAGGATTTAACGTGTGCGCAAGATGTTCTGCGTGCGTTCGCACACGAGGCCTCGGTTTATAGTCTCATCCGAAGGACTTTTGGGGAGAGTGGAGTCGGCACTGATGTTAACTCCAGGAGAAAAAATTTCCTCGACTGGACTCGAACTTGATTACAGCCATGGAGTATGGACTTGAGGGTACAGGGTTTCTTTTTCTCTGTCAAACACTCATACAGCAACTGCTGTTGTCTGTTATATATATAGCTTCAGCGAAAATGCGTTGCGTGGCCATCACACACCTGACCAGTGAGGCCCAGCGCATCTGACTTGGTGTGGGAAAGAATTGTTGTTTGGAGTCTTTCTGGAAACCAAGTAGGAGAAGGGACCCAAGAAGACAGAAAAATACTAAATAGACAAAAAGGAGGTGACAGGAAGGAAAGGAGCAAGGCAGAAACAAAAGAGAGGGATAGATAAGAGTGAATCCCTAGCACAGAATTTCCAGAAACTCCGGGTGCTAAATTATACTGATGGGCCCTCCAGTATCCCTACAAGGAAGGGTAGGGGTTCATTCCCAGAAGATGTGGGATGATGTTGCTGTGGGATTTTTTTTTTTCTGGCTTAGGAAGCGTTTCCCCTATGCTGAGCATGATCAGATGATGTGGAGAGGTTTTAATTGAAGTATTTGACTATAGTATATACATGCAAGATGTTTTGCATGCATTTGCACTCCAGGCTTTGGTTTATTTAAAATAGTATTATCAGAAGGATTTTCAGGGGAGTGGAGTCAGTATTGATTTCAATTCCACTTGAGGGGGAAAAAATCCATTTAAACAAGTCTCTCAGTGGCTCAAATCCAAGCCAGATTCTGGCCTTCAAATGGCAAGTTGCACAGCGCTCTTAACCATTAGGCTATCCCATCCCCCTACAGGTTGTGTGTGTGTGTGTGTGTGTGTGTGTGTGTTGTGTGTGTGTGTGTGTGTGTGTGTGTGTGTGTGTGTGTATTGGTTTGTTTGACTGCTTGCATGCTTCTGTCATTGTGTGTGTGTCTACATAAATTTGTGTAAGTGGTCTGGTTTATTTTCCTCTTTATGATTTCCTGTCTTGGCACTTCGAAACTGCCAGTGCATGTGTTCGGAATTGGGTGCTCTTTTCCAGCTGGGCAGTTATTTATTCCTGTATTGACAGCTCCCCGTAACCCGGGGCATGTGACAGCACAAGCTTGGGTGTGGCTGTCTGTCTCAGAGTCTGTCTGTGATACATTGGCTTTGAGTGACAAGAAGAAGAAGAAGAAAAAAGATTGTGTGGCCTTTGGGACATTGTTTTGGCTGTAGAATCAGAAGACATTACCCCGTCAAGTCGCTCCAAAAAAATGTGAGGTTTTCATCGTGGTTTGTGCTTTTTTTAAAATGGAATTTCTGTTTTTGTTTTGTTTTATTTTTGTTTATATGGTTCTTATATTATGGTCAGTGGTACTTACTGCATTTAGTATTGTTTATTTGAAGGATGGAGTATTCGAATTTATAGGTATTTGTACACTGTATCCTTGTTTTTATTTAAAATGTAGGATACAGCTTTTGTTATGTAACTGAGCCATTTGTAATGGTAAAGGTTAAAAATGGCTGGAAGCTGACAGAAGCAGTTGGTATTTTGTTTTACAAGTGTTTTGTTGAAACATGACTTGCCTCATATTTTTTTTATCTTAAATTTTGTGTGTGAGTGGAATATGGTATGAGGTTTTGAAACCTTAAAATCATTGTATGTTACCAATGTATGGGTATATTATAAAGTCTTGTGATGAAAATTGGTATCCACAGATACTTCTGGAAATATACTGTTGATGTTTTTACATTTAAAGAGTGTGTGCTTGTCTTTGATTTGTTTTGTATTTTATCATTATTTCATTATATATAATTAACAATTTATATATATTTGATTTATTGTAGGTTGTTTAGTACTCATAGCCATACACTGTACAGAAAACCATGATTGCATTGTACTGTCTCATGATTTGTTTATAAGTTGTGCTAGTGCATGCTATTCTGGAGAGAGAGAGAGAGAGAGAGAGAGAGAGAGAGAGAGAGAGAGAGAGAGAGAGAGAGAGAGAGAGAGAGAGATTTTGATTCTTTTCTACCTCTTTGGGGTTTTTTGGCTGTTTTTTGTTTAATCATAACAACACTACTCTAAACAAATTGGGATAAAAAATTTACCGTAAAAATTTTTTTAATAAAAAAAAATCTTTTCTGTCTGAAACAAAGGGTGTTAGCAGAACTGTGTGAACTGAATCTGACAAACTGTAACTTGTACCCAACAATATCAGCTTTTAAAAAAAATTTTTTTTAACTAGGACTATGAAACACAGAACTACAACTCAAGCCATCTTTGAAACATGAGAAAGGGTCATTGCTCCTTATCTTAATTAATTAGCTCTGGGTTGATCTTGTTCTGCTCTGCTTGGGCTCTAGGACAGCTGAGAGGCAGATCTTGTTATGATAGATAATATCGCTGATATGAATATGATATAGCATGTATACATGTATGTAATAGCTGTGATGATGATGGTGATATCAGGCCAGTGTATCAGCATCCGTGATCAGAGACGAGAACACAGCTGGAAGAAGAGATGGGAGGAAGAAAGTTGTAACGAGTGTGTGACTGTGAGACAGAGAAATTATGTATATTATATATATATTACATGTGACGATCCGTCGTATGTATGTGTGGGATTGCAGCAGAAGGCAATTTTTAGTTATTGACGCATTGTTAATCTGCAATAAAAAGGCTATTCAATACCAAAAAATAATTTTAAAAAAAAAACCAGATTGAAATTCAGGCAATTCTATGAAAAGCTATTTCAAAATGAATTTGAAAGGATAGACTGAGAGAAGTGACGAAAAGAAAAATTGAAAAGTTTAATAATTATGATAATGATGATGATGATAATAATAATAATAATAATAATATAATGATGATGATAATAATAATTTAATAATAATAATAATAATAATGATAATAAAATCATCATAATAGTTGGTCGGAATGAGGGCTTGGGTATTATGATGATGATAATAATTTAATAATATTAATATTATTATTATTATTATTATATTAATAATAATAATAATAATAATAATAATAATAATAATAATAATAATAATATCATCATAATAGTTGGTCAGAATGAGGGCTTGGGTATTTTTAAACATGTTTGAAAGCAAAAGGAAACACAATTACACCTTGATATTCAGTACAAGGTAGAGGAATGGCTATAGTTTTATGATCCATCAAAATCTCAAAATTGACAACCCGACCCCTACCTGCCTAAAATGGCTCCTGACTGAAAACTGGGTCAGGTGCACTGCAGCTCATTTCTTGATGGAGCGTTACATATATTTAAAAAAACAACAACAGCAACAACAAAACTAGTGCAAATGAATGATATGTCTATGTACTTCAGACATTATTATAATATCAGTTTAAAGTAAATGGGTTGGGGGTTGTTGTTTTTTGTTTTGGGTTTTTGTTGTTGTTGTTGTTGTTGTTGTTGTTGTTGTTGTTTTTTGTTTTTTTTTTGGGGGGGGTGTTCCTTGGCAAGAGTTCTTAGCAGGTTAACCTGTGATGAGAGATATATATATATATTATATGCAACTGTTTTTGCCCTCCTTTGAATTAAGGTAGCCACATACAGCCTTTTTTTTTTTTTTAGGGTAGTTTAAAATTAAATTAAAAGTATAAAAAAAGAAAGGAGGAAAAAACCCAAAGAAACTCAACCCTCAGACTACAAAAGAAAGAAAAAGAAAACAAACAAATAAAACCCCTCAGAATAATAAAAAGACCATCCCCCCCAAAAAAAAAACACAACACAAACCCCCCCCCAAAAAAACACACACCAAAACACAACAACCCACAACAAACACACAAAAAAAACCAACTCAAAATACAACCAACAATAACAACAAAACCCACAACAAAAACAAAAAGAGGGGGGAAGAGGGGGGGGGGGGGGAATAACTAAACCACCTCCAACTCTCCCAGTGTGTTAGATCAGAGAGTTTAAGCAAAGAGCTGAAACATAACTCACTGATTTGGGAAGAATTTACATGTGTATAGAAGTTGCTTACTTTCAACAGAGTATGTAGTAGCCTTAACATTTTTGGAAGTTCTGCACTAGAACAATCTCTCTCTGTGTCTCTCTATGTCTCTCTGTCTGTCTTTCTCTCTCTCTTTGCTCTCCCCCCCCCTCCCCTCTTTACTCTCTCTAGCTCTCTTTCTCTGTCTGTCTCTGTCTGTGTGTCTGTCTGTGTGTTTGTCTGTGTGTCTGTCTTCTGTCTGTCTCTCTTCTCTCTCTCTCTCTCTCTCTCTTCTCTCTCTCTCTCTCTCTCTCTCTCTCTCTCTCTCTCTCTCTCTCTCTCTCCCTCCCTCCCTCCCTCTCTCTTTCTCTATTCCCCCCTTCTCTCTTCTTTTCTTAAATTAATCTCCTTTGTTTTTGTTAATATCATCATGTCTTTTTGTTTTTGTTTTCTAAAATTTTTGTCTGTCACTTCTATACAAAGTTGATGGTTTTTTCTGATGCAAAAATCCTGCTGGTTTAGCGTACACAGCAAATTAAAAAACAACACTTTGATTAAAAAAAATCAAGGCTTTTAAAAAAAAAAATTTTTTTAATGTAGTTTGGTGAGGTTTATTGCTAGGCAGTCTGTATCTCTCTTGTATATTACAAACATGCCAGGAATTTGGCTCTGTCCAAAAGCGGTGTCAGTTACTGATGTGTAAGCAAAAAGGTGAAGGCTGACAGTTTATGCGGTTTAAGTTTTGAATTGTTATGTTGATATTGTTGTTATCCACGAGAAGCTGTTAGCATGACACTGTTTACTCACCAGTAATGGAAGGAAAATCCTCTGAGGTCAAAGTGTGGCTGCCTATAAAGTATAACAATTATTGAAAACCGGCATAAGCGGAAATTTCTCCAGTTTGGACTGTACTGGTCTCTCGGTGATTCCCAGGTGTGATAGGTTTATATTGTAAGAGAGAAGAGAACATTTATAGATTATATCAAGATATTATTATATACATCACAAAATTATTTTTTAAAGTCTCCCCACTGCATTTTACAATATAGCAAGAAAAAAAAAAGCACACACACACACACCACACACACACACACACACACACACACACACACACACATACACACACACACACACATGCACAGGATAGATAGCCTTGTGGTTAGAACATTGTGCTTGCAATCTGATGACCTGTGTTTGAATCCTGTTGAAGGGTTTTTTTCCCCTTGAGTTAACATCAGTGCTGACTTCGCTCTCCCCAAAAGTCCTTCAGATGAGACTTTAAACTGAAGTCCCATGTACAAACGCTTGCAGAATATCTTGGGCACATGTTAAATCCTGTACCGCTTTTCGAAAGAGTAGGGCATTGTGTGCCGATGGGAACAGATGACAAAGTCTACAAAACTGCACTCACACGGGGACTGGATGTAAAAAAAAAAGTACATTAGTACTATCCTTGAAATAAAAGAATAAATATTGATATATAAAAGAATGAATAATAATAATAATGATAATAATGTTAACCTGTTAACCACAGGTTAACCTGTGGTGAGATTTTTGTGCATGTGTATTTCTTGATGAGGTTTTTGTACGCGTGTAATATCAGTGAGATTCGTTCTTATTTTTTTACACGCGCGCACTCTTAACGAAATGAATAAATCAATAAACGTATGATTAATAGAAGGCATAAAAAAAAATCTGTACGTCCACATACATAGGTATGAAGCGTACATATATATACATTGTATGCAGCTGGTAAATATTTAATGAAATGGGTGTGACATCACCTGGCCTGAGAATAGCACTCATGAAGATGGCAGGCAAGATTGCACAGTGCGCACGCACTAAACTCAGCAGGAGCTGCAACTATGAACCGGTGTGGGCCCCACATCATATGATGACTAGTATCATTCTCTTCCATCAAAAGTGTGGGCTATAAACTAGGTGTTGCACTTGCTAGTAGTACTTATTATGGTTGTGAAGAGAGAGAGAGAGAGAGAGAGGGAGAGAGAGAGGAGAGAGAGAGAGAGAAGAGGGAGAGAGAGAAAGAGAGAGAGATTTTTTTTTAATTTAAAAGAACAAAGAGAAAAAAAGACCTTTGCTCCATCAAAAAATACAACCCTCAACTAGTTGTTATGTTGCATATTTACCATGTTGTGGGAGGAAGGGATGAAGAGAAGAAGAGTAGAGAGGGGAAAAGAGACAGAGACAGAGAGAGAGAGAGAGAGAGAGAGAGAGAGATGAGAGAGAGAAGAGAGAGAGAGAGAGAGAGAGAGAGAGAGGGAGAGAGAGAGAATACCAACAAAATTTGAAACTTTACAATAAAACTAAAAAGATGGGAGAAAAAAGGGCATTTACTCCATCAAAAATACCACCATTAGGGAAGGACAGAGAAGTGAGGGAGAGAGAGAGAGGATAGAGAGAGAGAGACAGAGAGAGAGAGAGAGAGAGAGAGAGAGAGAGAGAGGAAAGAGACAGAGAGAGAGAGAGAGAGAATTTAAAGAAAAAGAGAGTAAAAAACAAGCAAAATGAAAGTCAGTGCTCCATAATCTGTATAATGGAACATGAGCAGCAGAAATGACAATATCAGACATTTTCAAGGGGGGGGGGGGGGGGGGGAGGGGATCATTTTTTTTCTTTTGTCCACCATCAGCAAGTTTCGTGCCTACCTCTTTAGCTACATCGGCATGATCTCCATGATCATCATTATTATCATCATCACTTTTCAGAAAAGAAAAAAAACCAAAACAAAACAAAAAAAACGAGCCTAAACAAATAGTAAATCGTACCATGACACGCACCCATTTCATTTCCTGCCACTCCGTGTCACCCACATTCCTTCCCATCCCTACCATCTACTTATTTCATGTCATGAGAACCTGTCATCCCCGTGATAATCATAATGCCTCCTTTTTTTTTTTTTTTGGCGGGCCTCCGTGAAGTCAAGTCAAGTCAAGTTACTGTGTGACATGTTGGTAATTGTACCTTTTGGGAGGGAGTGTACTGTACAAGTTAATTCCAGTGCAGACCTCAGTCAGCAGAGTGTCATTATTTGATGGAATGCGTCACGGCAAATGTTGCTTAGTAGTGTAGACCAGTAGAAGTCGTCCATTTCCAATCAGCGCCATTCGTGTTGGGGTGTTTTGGCCAAGGGAGGTGAATAGCCTAGTGGTTAGAGAGAGACTCGTGATCTCCTTTTTTTTTTCCTTTTTTGGGGTTTTTTTTTGGTGCTATTTTTCGTTTGTTTGTTCCTTGGCTAGAGCTCCGAGGTTGGGGACGTGACTGTGTTCACATTTGCATCCAAGACTTCATGAACCCATGGGATTGAAGTCAAACAGTGTTAGCCACTCAGCTATAGATACCATCTGTCAAATTCAGGATCTGATGGTCACTAGGGGGGCAGGTTGGTATCTCTGTTAACATGTCATGATGTGTATCCATTTGAGGAGATTTGTTTTCCTCTGGAGTCATCATGGTTTCTTCCTCTGAATGTCAGAGTATGGCTGCTTAAATGGGAAGGTTTGGGGTTTTTTTTCATTCCTCTGCTAGAGCTCTGAGGTTCACCAATGGTAAGATTTATGTGTATGTGACCCCCCCCCCCCCCCCCATCCCTGCCCACCATATAGGTAGCTGCATTCTGACTTTGGGTTCAAGGATGGTGTCTAAACATGACACCTGTGTATATGCTGGTGTTTTGTTGTTTTTTTTTGTCATCTGTTCCTAACTGCACACAATGGCCTACTCTTCTGAATGGCAGAACAAGTTTTTAATGTGTGCACAAGAAGTTCTGCGAGCGCTCACACACTGGGCCTGGGTTTTTAGTCTCATCTCAAAGACTTTGACATCCAGTTCGATTTTCCCGTCAAACTGGGAAGAAAGGGCGAGGCTGAGAATGAAACCCAGAACATTATGGTTTAAAATTTTTGGGCAGGGTGGACGTCTTAACCATCCTGCCATCCTCCTTGGGGTGGTATTTGATATCACTTGTATACATGTACATGTATGCGATGCATGCAAACTTTTCCCCGGTGTGTGTACATGTATACTCTCACTGTGATTCCCTGCTGTGATGAATCAGACATATAGTGCATGCTCTTGAAACAACAACAACAAAAATAAAAACCCAACAACAACAACAACACCAACAATATCCTTGGTGTGGATTTCGTTCCTCAGCATATAATATATCCTTTGGATGAGACTTGTAGTTTTTGTTGTTGTTGTTGTAAATATTGAGCCAGGTCCTGTATGTGTTAATGCAATCATAACATTCTGTGCAGGGTTTTTTTGTTTTTGGGTTGTTTTTATAGGGGGGAGGGGGTGTGTGTTTGTTTCTCAACTAGAGCTCCAAGGGTCACCAACGGCGAGATTTTTAGCATATATATGTAACTGTTCCCCCACTCCCCCCCACCCCCCCAGAAAATTGGGATTGCCAGTAGAAATGGATGACAACTTTTTATAAAAAAAAAACACAAAAAAAACAAACACCAACACATGCATGTAGTTGTTGTGTTTTAAAACCTCATCACCAAAATCAGAATGCGGCTACCCCAAAAATGGTAGGTAAAAAATGGCCACATTTTGCAAAAAAAAAAAATCTCGCCTTGAATGATGAACCTTGGAGCTCTAGCCCAGGGAAAAAAGAAAAAAAGAAAAAAAGGTGAGGCTGATGATAAAGAGGGCTAATCCCTAGTAAAGTAGGATGTGAGTGCCACCCACCCACCCACACCACTCACACCATGCCTTGTCAACCTGTTTTTATTTTTCCAGTTTGTCAGAATGCAGGTATGGCAGCCATTGACTGTTAATGAAAAGTAACATGTGTTTCGAGATTATTATTATGTTATGCAGGGGGCATGTGGTGTTGTTTGTTATGGGGTGAGAGAGAGAGAGAGAGAGAGAGTGAGTGAGTGTGTGTGTGTGTGTGTGTGTGTGTGTGTGTGTGTGTGTGTGTGTGTGTGTGTGTGTTAATTTTATGTCTTTTCACATTAAGTGATATTAGACAAGCCTGTGAGAGTGTGTCTGTCTGTGAGTGTGTGTATGAGTGTGTGTGTGTGGTGTGTGTGTGTGTGTGTGTGTGTGTGTGTGTGTGTGTGTGTGTGTTGTGTGTGTGTTGTGTGTGTATGTGTGTGTGAGAGAGAGTGTGTGTGGGTGAGAGAGAGAGAGAGTGTGTGTGTGTGTCTGTGTCTGTGTGTGTGTGTCTGTGTGTGTGTGTTTTATTTATCTTTTTTTTTTTTTAAATTCTTTTATATCGAGGATAATGGGATAAGCACTCGTGTGCTTTTTTTCATCCAGTCCCCGTGTGTATGCAGTTGGGTAAATATTGTCATCTGTTTTGTGTGAGTGTGCGCGCATGCGCATGCATGTGTGCATGTGCACACATATCAATAGGAGTATGTGTGTGAGCTGAGAAAGTACACAAGTAGCACTGGAAGTCCTTGATGGTTTGGGGGGGGGGGGGGGGGGGGGGTGGCGGGGTTCTTTTTTTTTTTTATCATCCCTCAGCTAGAGCTTAGAAGTTTACCAAAAGTGAGATTTTTTCATATGATTTTTTTCCCTACCCACCTGCCATTTAGCTTAGGTAGCTGCATTCGGGACTTTGGGGATGGTGTCTAAACATGACACCTGTTTTGGCATACGTTTTTTAATTTTATTTTAATGTGTGTCATCCTTTTCTACGAAGCAAATGGCCCTACTCTTCCAAAAGGCAGAATGGGTTTTTAAAGCATGTGCTAAATTTTCTGCGTGTATTCCTGCATGGGGCCTCAGTTTTCGTCTCATCCAAAGGACTTTGACATTCAGTTTTGAATTTCTCGTCAGACTGGGAAGAAAGGGCAAGGGTGGAGTGGAACTTAAAAGGTCACGGTCTGCTTGTTAGGCAGGTGAAACGTCTTAACTGTCCGTCCTCCTTTCTTTTTTTTTTATTGTTTTTCTGATTTAATCCAAAAGTTTAAGAAAGGGTGGGCAGGATGGTTAAGACATTCACCTGCCAAAGCATACAAAAACATAGGGGTTCTGGGTTTGATTCTCAGCCCGCCCTTTTCTTCCCAGTTTGACAAGAAAATCGAACTGAATGTCAAAGTCCTTCAGATGAGACTATAAACCAAGACCCTGCATGCAAAAATGCATGCAGAATATCTTGTGCACACGCTAAAAACCCATTCCACCTTTGGGAAGAGTAGGCCATTGTGTACAGGTAGGAACGGGTGACAAAAAAAGCAACAACCCTTGGAATTTCTCTGTCTCTGAGATAATAAAAACATTTTGAACTGAATTTAGTTGAATGGAATTGAACTCTTCCTCCACCCCATATGCAGACATAACATAGGTATCGTGTTAAGACACCATCCCAGAAGTCGGAATGCTGCTACCTAAATGGTGCGTTGTTGGGGGGTTTTTTGTGGGTTTTTTGGGTGGTTTTTTTTTTTGGGGGGGGGGGGGGGGAGGAGAGAAAAACAGTTGCATACTCAAAAAATCTCACCATTGATGAAGTACAGAGCTCTAGCAGAGGAATAAAAAAAAATATTTAAAAAAAAAAAAAAAAATTTAAGTTCAGCTCCTATAGTACATCCATCCTTGGAAATATGCGAAGCGACTCAAGAGGCTAACCACAGTGATTTGAGAAGCAGGAACAAACCTATCATTTTTTTTCCACCTCGCTGAGAAAAGAAGCCAAGGACAAAACAAAAACAAAAAAAGACAGTAATAAAGATCCTTTTATTTACTTGTCAGAGAAGGAAGGTGGTAGGATGGTTTAAGACAGTTCACCTGCCTAACATGTAAACTGTGAAGTTCTGGGTTCAATTCCCAGCCTTGCCCTTTCTTCCCTGTTTGACCAGAAAATCGAACTGAATGTCAAAGTCCTTTTGGATGAGACTGTAGACCAAGGCCCCGTAGCATGCGAATGCACACAGAACATCTTGTGCACGTGAAAAACCCATTCTGCCTTTTGGAAGAGTAGGCCATTTCATGCTGGTAGGAACGGACGGCAAACATTGGAAAAAAAAGCACATGCACACAGATGTCCTGTTCAGACACTATTTATTTATTTATTTATTTATTTATTCTTTTATATCGAGGATAATGGAATAAGCACTCATGTGCTTTTTTTCATCCAGTCCCCGTGTGTATGCAGTTTTGTCAATCTTGTCGTCTGTTCCCACCGACACACAATGGCCTACTCTTTCGAAAAGCGGAACAGGATTTAACGTGTGCGCAAGATGTTCGGCCTGCGTTCGCACACGGGGCCTCGGTTTACAGTCTCATCCGAAAGACTTTTGGGGAAGAGTGGAGTCAGCACTGATGTTAACTCCAGGGGAAAAAATCCCCTCCTACGGGAGTCGAACTCGGGTCGTCAATTTGCGAGCGCAATGTTCTGACCATTATGCTATCCCATCCCCCAACCGTGCCCAAAGTCAAAACGCGGCTGCCTGAGTGATGGGAGAGAACAAAGACAGTTGCTTGATAAGCAAAAATTTCACCATGGTGAACCTCCAAGCTCCAGCTGAAGAAAAGCAACCCCCACCCCCCCCACCCCACCCCCTACCCCCTACCCCCCACCCTCCCTCCAAAAAAAAAAAAAAAAAAAAGAAAAAGATCCGCATGGCAGGTCATTACCATTCCTTAATCAAAAACTATTCAACATGCCTTTCATGTGTGGTGTGGGATTTTTTTTTGGTTGTTTTGTTTTTTTCTTGATTTTGTTAAGGTTTTTTGTTGTTGTTTTTTTGTTGTTTTTTTTTTTTACTCCGTTAATAATTTTGGTTTTTTGTTAAGACACTTCCTGATGATACACCCCTCCCCCCCCCCCCTACCCCCTCAAACACCTCAAAACCATACAAACCAAAACACCAAAACAAAAAGAGAGAAAAAAAAAAATCTGAAAGCAGATGTTTATTTTTGATGTGTAATAACCATACATTAGCACCAAACCAAAAAAAAAAAAAAAACAGTAGAAAATAAAAGTAAAACGATAATAATAATAATTATTTTAAAAAAAAACAACCAACCCACCCATCCCCCTACATGAGCTGCTCTCTTCCTCACTCTGTGGTCTAACTGATGCTGTGTTAGGAGCTAGCCGGTAGAGTAAGTGGCAGCAGCTGGTTGGTACAGACAGACAGGTTATGGACGGAAAATGGAAATTGCATTCTCTCCTCCACCTCTTTATCTGTTTTGGGCCGATCAGGGAAAGAAATGGCGTGGTCATAAAATAGAGAGGTTTTTTTTGGGGGGTGTGTGGTAGTTTTTGGTCCTCGTTGTTATTTCCCTGTGTGGTTCAAACAAAGCCATTGCAGGCTGGTGGTGGGTGAACTGAAACTCATCTGCATGACTGTGGGTCTGAAGGGGGTTTTTTGTGTTGTTATTGGTAGCACTAGACACAGAGAGAAGAAGGAAGGAGGGCCTGTTGTGTGTTGTGTGGTGTTTGTGGAAGGTTGTTAAGGATTTTTTGTTGGGTTTTTGTTGTTGTGGGGTTTGTTTGGGGTATGGGTTTTTTTTTGGTGTATGTGGGGTTTTTTTAGACTTGAATTTTTAATCATTAGGATATGTATTTGGGGAAAAAAAGAAGGAAAAAGTGTGTGTCTGTGTGCTTTTTTTTTGGTATTATGTTGTGTGTGTGTGTGTGTGTGTGTGTGTGTGTGCGTTCAGACTGGAATTTCATCTTTAGAATTTATATTGGGGAAAAAGAACAAAAAAAGTGTGTGTGTGTGTGTGTGTGTGTGTGTGTGTGTGTGTGTGTGTGTGTGTGTGTGTGTGTGTGTGTGTGTGTGTAAAAACTATATATCTGTTTTATTTTATAACTATGGTTCATTTGTCTTTTTTGCTGAGGGAAACACTTTGAAGGAATTAAAAGTTACAGAACAGTCATCATATGTGTTATACATGATTTTGACGATTGATAGTCATTTTTCACCAGTTTGAAATTATTGTTGTCTTCTTTGGATTCCCAACATCTTTGAGCTGAGGCAGAAAACTGGGCTTAATATGCATGTGTATTAGTTCATTTTTTAACTCTTTAGAGTTGCAGTAAAGTGGGTGTATCAATTTTGCTGCAATACAAGATTTTAGCCAGATTTCAAAAACTCAACACACCTATGATACACACACAACACACACACACCACACACACACACACACACACACACACACACACACACACACACACACACACACACAATATGGTTGTAAAGTTTGTTAGCTCTACTTTTGAAATTCACAAACACTGTTTCCA